>BLSH010282563.1:2440218-2455565 GCA_018402905.1 Glandirana rugosa | reverse complement strand
TAATTTCTGCTATCTGTCCTCAGAGCAATAGCACAGACAGCAGTAGTAAAGTAATCTATCTCAGGATGCAGGATCAGGTCTTAAAATGTCTCAAATCTGTCCCTCACGCCGTCAGCTACCTTTCCCTACACTAACCCAAGGAGCATGTGACTGCAGCACTGTGACTCCAGCTTATAAAGAGGCTGGGTCACATGATGCACCGGCCAATCACAGCCATGCCATTAGTAGGCATGGCTGTGATGGCTTCTAAGGGCAAACCAGTGAAACGCTTGTTGATTGGCTGCCCTGCAGCTTCTCAACACGTGGAGTAAAATAGCAGAACCCCGGACCGAACCCGAACGATTTTTGAAATGTCCGGGTCCGGGTCCGTGCCACGGACACCGGAAAGTTCGGTACGGACCCGAACGTTACAGTCCGGGTTCGCTCAACACTACTTTTGATAACTTCGCTCTATGACGGCGAAACACGTCAAGCTACGCTTCCATGCACGCCCCTCGGAGCCCTCAGATCAGAACACTTACTGGTACAGTACGCAGTTTCCACTACTAACAAACAGGGACATATATAAAACTCTGTGGAGACGTGATGCCGGTCCCAGATTTGGGGGTTGTTTTTTTCATTTTTAACAGTTTTTATGAGTATTTTTATATCATATATGTTTACCTATATGAAATAAACAATAGTGGTAAACTCTATATACCTGGTACTATTCCTAATGGTGGAGCCCTTATCTGGAGATCATCCCCCTCAAAGAAGCCAGTGGAGGCCACGCTAGTGGGAGAGGTCCCCCCAAAGAGGCCTACAAGCCTTTCTGGCCCACTTTGCCATACGGTAAGTGGGCCCAACAAATCCGGTGAGTGAGATATACCCACGGATTGGATTCACAGAAGTCACCTATCAAATTGAGCACAGGAGCACAAGCACTTTATTAATTATTAGAGATTTGAAGTTTGCACAAAGTATGCACATGCACAGTTTATAGTTTATATACTAATTGCATAATTTAAGCTCTAGTGGCACTTTATATATATTTATCATTTCATAATTTTGGCATCATTTTTCAGCACTAGTAGCACTTTGTATAATAATTACATATTCTACATAATCTTTTTGGCACATTATCAGGTTTGAGGTCAGCACTGTTTGTTCACTATCAATTTTGCAAATCTCGGCAGGGATACACTTAAGCAGCAGCAACCAACACACAAAAAATATAATTATTATATTTTCTGGTGCGAGTGCACATTATTTCAAGTCTGTCAATATGTCAGCCTTTCCTACTGCTTAACCAGTTGCCGACCAGCCGCCATGGCTTGATGGCGGCAACTTGGCTCGATGTCACAAACCGCTGTCACCTGACGGCAGCTGCGAGATCGTGGATCGTGAGCGCGTGCGTGCCGTCGGAGGCTCTTTTTGCGTGCTCGCTGTGTGCCGGGGGAGCCAGAGAGCGTGTAGGGAGAACGTGATGTCCGCTGGCTACCCGCGATTGCTCCTAATGTAAACAAGCGGATCTCCATTCTGTCAGGGGGGAAGGAATGTGATCACACGTTCCCTGTGTATGGGAGCCACGATCCCTCTCCCCCCCACTCAGCCCAGCCCCCACACAGTTAGTAACACATCCCAGGGAACACAGTTAACCCCTAGAGTGCCCCCTGCCAGTGACATTTATACAGTAATCAGTGCATTTTCATAGCACTGATCGCTGTATAAATGGCAATGGTCCAAAAAAAGTGTCAACATTGACTGACATGTCCGCCGCAATGTCACAGTCCCGCTAAAAATTGCAGATGGCTGCCATTACTAATAAAAAAAAAATGAAAACCCCATAAATTAATTCTCATCGTTCGTAAACGCAGCAACTTTCACGCAAACCAATCAATATACCCCGATTGCGATTTTTTTTTATATATATCGGCCAAAACTGATGAATACATTTGTTTTTTTTATATATATATTTTTTTTTGGATATGTAGTTTAGCAAAAAGTAAGAAATATCATTTTTTTTGCAAAATTGTCACTCTTTTTTTGTTTATATCGGTGATCAGAAGTGACGCAGAGGTGATCAAATACCACCAAAAGAAAGCTCTATTTGTGAGAAAAAAAGGAAGTCAATTTTGTTTAGGTACAACGTTGCACGACTGCGCAATTGTCAGTTAAAGCGACGCAGTGCCGAATCGAAAAAAGTGCTCAGGTCCTAAAGTGGGAAATCCTTCCGGGGCTGAAGTGGTTAATGTGAGTGCAACATTTGTTCTTTTTAACAAAGTGTTTACAGCAATAATACAGTTGGTAGGGTCTCTTGTTCCTATGATTTCTATTATATTCCATAGAGGAGAACCTAGGCTATCTACTCCTGTCTGTCCATCTAATTTCTAAAAAAATTTCATAGTATATGACAAATTACAAGGAATGGCTACTAATATACGGCACCACTGATCATTACATTTTTGACATCTTATCATGACATACTTACATCATCTAATGCCTGTAAATACATTATAGATTGTTGGGAAGTTTGTCTTATATCAGGTAGAAAAACACAGTTGTCATCATACAATCCAGTGTCTATGTGAGGGAGGCATTTACAGAGCGGATTGGTGCATTTATCTTCCCTGTAAGCACCTTTAAATTCAAATGAACACCTGTTAAAGAAATAATAAGTTTTAGTGTAAGTAAATTACTGAACGCAGATGGAGCCATTTTGGAAAAGAATGGCAGCTCATTCTAACAGTAAGGTTTAATGTATACGGGATGCTTTTTTAACCTATCCTGAACAATTTTTTGACAGCTAGAAGCCGACGCTTAAAAACGGGCGTTTAGCCACATTTTACATGCCACGTTTATCGGCGTTTTGCCACGTTCGTGTCTAGAAGCATTTTTTTTGCAAAACAAAACACTGCTAAATGTGAGTTACCTCGTTTAGCAGCGTTTACAGGCATTTGGCTTTTCAAATGCCTCTGAACTTCCCTCCGAACACATTTTTTTGGGTTCCAAAAAAAGCTTTGAAATTCAACTGCCTAGAAACAACTATAAACGCCCCTGTGTAAATGTACTGATAAGATAACATAGAGAGGAGTTCAGGGGCAGCTGAAAATAAATGCCCAACTGCTCCCAAATGTTTGTTTACCAGCAGCAGTGTACATGAGGCCTAAGCAATTTTCAAGAAACACACATACTGTACATGGGTGTATCTATAGTCACATTTTGTTTGCTTTAGATAGGTTTTAACCTTACTACATTCTATCTCATCTTATTATTGCTGCTTGTGTCCCGCTGGGGAGATGACTTTCTGTATTTGCCTTGGTGGCCACAGTCTCTTGGACAGAAAGTGATGAAGACATCTAAAATATAATAGTTATATCTTTATGGGGAAAAATGTTCAAGTAATATCTGTCTAAGAGGATTTCTCCTCATATCCACTCACTGCCTCAGTGATCGTAGGTCGCCTGCACACTGCTGCTCCTAAACTGAGCTTTTTAAGGCTTTTGCCATTTTTTGCCTAAGCTCCTGAACACACATCAATAAAAGCATGCACACACGGGCTTTTATAGGAGTTTAGGAGCAGCAGCTTTTAGAGGCCGTGAAAGCTTTTTCTCCTGAAAGCAGAAGAATCACATTCAGGAGAGGAGCTTTTATGCATATAAAAGCTAAATGTATCTAAAGCCTCATACACACGATCCGATTTTTGGATGGGAATTTTCATTCGACGGCCTGTTGTCCGAAATTCTTACCGTTAGTATGCTCCTTTCGACAGCGGATTTTGATTTTTCATCAGACAAAAGCTGGATGTTCAGACTAGAAATTTGTTATCGTATGACAACGCAATATCCGATTTTCGTTCCATTAGTATGGTTTGCGTATGAAAAAAATCGTACGACCGAGACTGCACATGCTCAGAATGGAAAAAAAGATGCAAAATATATTACGTCACTTCTGACCTTGAGTTCAGGTCGAACAAGAATTTTTGGATAGTCCATATGCTTCACAAAATCATGGACATGCGCTTTTGACAAAAATCAGAAGCGCGGTCGTATGACAATCGAACCGTGCGTACCAGGCTTAAGAGCTAGTTGCTTTTAGCACTTGAATGTTTATCCATTTCAGTGACCAGAATAAATTAAAATTCTGGCCAATGAAATAAATAAATGCCCAAACGCGGCTTTTGAAAAAATATGACTTAGGTGTGTTTTTAAGGCTGATTTTCTCCTGCAAGGAGAAACAGTGTTTACAGTAAACCAGTGTGCATGATGTCAAAATGCTGTACAAGGAACATCTCCCAAGAGGACACAGAACAACCTTTTTTTTTACACTACCCCAAAAAAGAAAGAAACTTTTCGATATATTTTGAATATGTATACACTTTGTGGGAGGGCATTAGCTTCAACCACTTGCTCAAATGACAGAGGGACGGTGTGGCTCTCCTTCTGGGTGGACGTTATATCACGGCGCACCCGAATGGCCTCTCCCGCGTGCCCGCTGCGCCGTGTTGCTAGGGCACAGCGCGACCCCAATCTCTGTAAGGAGCTGCTGACACAGCTCTTTAACCATATGATTGGCTGTGTCCAATCACAGCCGGTCACTTGTAAATGCGGAAGTGTCGGTAATCGGCTCTCATCGCCTCACATTGATAGAGTGTGTGGCGAGGAGAGCCAATCAGCGGCATCTCATTGCAGGGGAGAACAGGGCAGGTAATCAGGGCACAGATCATCAGTGCCCTGATTACAGTAAAGCCCCCCAGTGCTACCAATCAGTGCCCATGAGTGCCACCAATCATTGCCCATGAGTGCTCATCAGTGACATAAATCAGTGCCCATCAGTGACACAAATCAATGCCCATTATTGGTGCCAGTCAGTGTTGCCTTTAGTGCCCAGCAGTGCCTGCTCATGAGTGCTGCCCATCAATTCCCATCAGTGCCCATCAGTGTCAAACAGTGCCGCCCATTAGTGCCCATCAGTGCCACCCATCAGTACTGCCTATCCATGCTGCCTATCAGTGCCCACCAGTTCTGCTTATCAGTGCCCACCAGTGCCACCTATCAGTGCCACTTATCAGTGTTCATCCATGCCGCATATCAGTGCCACCTATCAGTGCCCAACAGTGTGGCATAATAGTGCCTCCTCATCAGTGCCACCTAATCAGTACCCATAAGTGCCACCTGATCAGTGCCCATAAGTGGCACCTCATCAGTGCCCATAAATGCAGCCTTTCAGCGCCCATCAGTGCAGCCTCATCAGCGCATCAGTGAAGGAGAAATATTTACATATATTTAATATTTAAGAAAAACATTTTTTTTCAAACTTTTCAGTCTTTTTTTTTTAGTAAAAAATAAAAAACCCAGCATGATTAAATACCACGAAAAGAAAGCTCTATTTGTGTGAAGAAAATGCTAAAATCTAATTTGGGTACAGTGTTGCATGACCACACAATTTTCATTCAAAGTGTGACAGCGCTGAGAGCTGAAAAATGGCCTGGGCAGGAAGGGGGTGAAAGTGCCCTGTATTAAGGTGGTTAAAGTCCAACTCTAGGAAACTTTAAAATTATACATTGCAGTTGGGCTGAACCAACACTGCAAGAGTTGCCTGCATGTTTTGTCTAGGGGAAAGGAAAACCATTTTTATCTACCCAATCATCTGTTCCCCAGGCAGGCGGTTCTCCTCATACTTCAGCAGTGGACTGTCCCTCAGCGTTATAATATCCAGGGCTATGGACCCTACCTTGGTCTAGAAGAACCTTATGAGAACCTCTGTGAATGATCGGCCGATATTCTAACCGTTGATGCCCAGCAAGTAATACGCAATATCGATATCGTGAACAAAAGACAGATTGAAAAAATGGAAAATTTGTGTAGTATCGTTTGCAAACGAATGATATTTTATGCGTTGGTGTGAAGGTTGGCAGTAAAAAATCCCAAGCTCATGCATGAGAGGAGCGTTTTCGACCACTGACTTTTCAGTGGTCGAGCATTCGGCTGATTTTCAACCCGCGTATCCCTGCAACCTTTTTGATCACCGACCGCTGTTTTGTTGGTCGGCGATCAAGCGATAGGCCAATTTTCTAACCGTGTATTCCTGCTATAAGACCACTGGAGTGTGGGGAAGAAGACATTGCAGGGCCCAGTCTAGCAGCACAAATGAGCCAAGGAGTGAGTAAATACATTTTCTTTTCTGTGTCCCCTAGACTTAAATAAGCAAGTAACGTATGCAGTGCGGGTGCAGCCCCAGTTCAAGGGAGATTTGTAAGATTTTCCAGTTGGGCTTTAATGTAAACTTCTCAGCGTTTTTTAAGGCAGTTTTAATTTATTAATGGTCCACAAAATCCCCAAAAATAGGATATCAAACTGGGTTTATCTTAAAAGTATGCAGTGTGTGAGCATACAGAGAAATATATGGTAATAGTTTATTTTATGTATTGGTTATCATAAATTTACCTTGTAGCTTCTATTGTAAGGCCACTTGAAATGTAGAAGGGAACATCATTATTGTATTCATCAAAGACACCCCACCTAAAATGAGCCCATTCATGGACAAACACTCTTCCTGCAAACACAAGAGAATTCTATTATAGGAACTTCATTATTTAAAATTTAAATTAAAAAAATAGCAACCACTATTTTAAACCACTTGACCAACCTTTTTTCTGACGTTTGTTGTTTACAAGTTAAAATCAGTATTTTTTGCTAGACAATTACTTCCCCAAACATTATATATATATATTTTTTTTAGCAGAGACCCTATAATAAGAATAATAGAATAAAATGGCGGTCATTGATATTTTTTATGTCACAGGGTTTTTGCACAGCGTTTTTTCAAATGCAATTTTTTTGGAAAAAATACACTTTAATGAAGTAAAAAAAAACAAAACATAATATATTCCCCAAATTTTTGTATAATGTGAAAGCTGATGTTACGCCGCGTATAGGGAATAGATACCTAACATGTCATGCTTTAAATTTGCTCACACTCATGGAACGGTACTTAAAAATCTCCATAAGCAACGCTTGAAAAATTTCTACAGGTTACTAGTCTAGAGTCATAGAGGCGGTCTAGTGCTACAATTATTGCTCTCACTCAGACGTTTGCAGCGATACTTCATATGTGTGGTGCAAACACCGTTTACATATGTGGGCATGACCTATGTATGCAGTCACCACTGCGTGTGAGCAAGCGGGGACAGGGAGCTTTAAAAGTAAAAAAAAGTTATTATATTTTTTCAAATGTTTACACTGTCCCTTTAAAAAAAGTTTTGATCACTTTTATTGCTATCAAAAACATAAAGTGTAGCGCTAAAAATCAAATAAACTGGACAACTAATCCAGTCAAACTAGATACCGTGCCCAGTACCTGTATTGTGATAAGTGTACAACATAAATAACCAAATGTTATGAGTCCGTAACAAACATTCATGTGAAAAACTCAATATAGTGGTATTGAAACAAAGTTCATATAACTGTGGTAACCTTCACCCTCTGGGGCACAAATGGTGACTGTTACTTCCCATAGAACGTGACACACCAGCATGCACTGTGCACCTCCACCATATATGTAAGAATACTCTTACCAGAGATAAGAGATTCAAGCGCCCAAAATGTAGTCAACCGGGGCAGTCCAGTAGACCTCAGCATATCATCCGTGGTATTCCCGAATCAAGCCTTGTTGGAAATGTGTCATCCACAACCAGGTCTCAAGGAAATATGTCAGCCACAACCAGGTCTCAAGGAAATATGTCAGCCACAACCAGGTCTCAAGGAAATATGTCAGCCACAACCAGGTCTCAAGGAACAATATCAACCCCAAATGTCGACGTGCCTCCTCTGCTGCCTCTTCCAGCGACGTCTCCTCTCTACTTCCTCCCGACTCACTTCTCATCCGGGTGAGAGGTGAGTCAGGAGGAAGTAGGGAAGTAACAGTCACCATTTGTGCCCCAGAGGGTGAAGGTTACCACAGTTATATGAACTTGGTTTCAATACCACTATATTGAGTTTTACACATGAACGTTTGTTAAGGACTCATAACATTTGGTTATTTATGTTGTACACTTAGCACAATACAGGTACTGGGCACGGTATCTAGTTTGACTGGATTAGTTGTCCAGTTTATTTGATTTGTAGCGCTACACTTTATGTTTTTCATAGTTCTATTGGCAATTTTGGAATATTGTTGTGTTAGCTGCTTTGTTCAATCACGTGTTGCACAATATTGGTATAGCGCAATTTTTTCCTCTTTTCTCTGCATCCTTTTATTGCTATTGCAAGGAATGTAAACATCTCTTGCGGTAACAATACTGCACGACAGGTCCTCTTTATGGAGCGATCTGGGGTCCAAATCTCTTCTCTACCCTTAAAAGCAAGAGTTCAAAAAATCAAAAAAATTTTTTTATCTTTTGCATTACATGGCTCAAGAACTGGAAGTGACAGTGACATCAACGTCGCTCTGATCCTCCCAGGGCATAGAGATGAGCGGTGGCCATTTAGCCATCACTCATCTCTTTGCAAAAATACAGTCAACGCCGGATGGTTTCCGGGCTCAGCGAACAGTAACATTAGCCTGGGTAGTGGTGGGAGGGGAACCTCTCCTGCCGCTTATAAAAATAATCTCACGATGAACCTACTGCTGGGATCACCTTTATCGGAAAGCCGTCCGTAACTAAAAAAATGATACTGGGGTTATGGCATCTAGCTGTAGCCATAACTCTGGTATTTAACATCAAAATCATGCTATACATTTACAGTTAGATGGTTGGCAAGTGGTACCCATGAGCTTACTTAACTTTGTATACAAGGCAGTAAACCTGTCCCTTTATACTACTTTTTCTATAAGCACACTCTTGTGAGCTTCGGAACAGGAGTCAGCTGGAGGCAGAAGGTGAGATAAGGGAATGGTATAATACTACTCCCAGAGTTGGCTATCTGAGGTGGCATTTCCACTCTCTTAATGTATGAAGAAATGAAATTAAATGAAAATAGTTTGTAAAAATGTTACATTCATCCTTTCAGATTAAAGCAGTGGTTCTCAACTCCTGTCCTCAGTACCCACCAACAGGCCAGATTTTAAGTATTACCTTGGGGAGATGCAGACTAGAATACTGCAACCACTGAGCAGCAAATTAAATCACCTGTGATGTATTTCAGTTATCCTGCAAACCTGACCTGTTAGTGGGTCCTGAGGACAGGAGTTGAGAACCCCTGGATTAAAGGAAACCTGTAGTGATGATATATTGGTTTGCCTTTCCTGACCTTCCTTTTAAAACATTACTTCCTTGGCCATCATACTGATAGAGTGACTTCAATACCTTCAGGTGGTTGCTGACCTGCACGTAAACATCGGACCTCACTGGCTGCATGCTTGTTCCACTTCTGTCCCTCTAATTGCATAGAGGCCATAGGCAGCCAGAAAAATACTATTTTCAGAAGAAAATCAGCAACGAGAGCATTTATTTTTCTCTCAGTACTGGTTTCCCTTGAAGAATAACTATTGGCAAAATCAAAAATTATAAGGAAGTATGCCAAAAGCATTAACAAAGCCCCCTGCCCTGTAACAGGTAATTAAATTGAGGCACTCAGAAAAATAACAACTACTATGTCTGGCACTGTATTAGTGCCAGACTGCATTATACAGTGAGGGAAAAAGTATTTGATCCCCTGCTGATTTTGTATGTTTGCCCACTGACAAATAACTAATCAGTCTCTTATTTTAAGGGCAGGTTTATTTTAACCGTGAGAGACAGATTAACAAAAAAATCCAGAAAAACGCATTTCAAAAAAAGTTATACATTGCTATTCATTTTAATGAGTGAAATAAGTATTTGACCCATTTGCAAAACATTACTTAGTACTTGGTGGCAAAACCCTTGCTGGCAATCACAGAGGTCAGACATTTGTTGTAGTGGGCCAGGTTTGCCCACATATCAGGAGGGATTTTGTCCCACTCCTCTTTGCAGATCCTCTCCATGTCCTTAAGGTTTCGAGGCTGACATTTAGTAACTCGAACCTTCAGCTCCCTCCAAATATTTTCTATGGGATTAAGGTCTGGAGACTGGCCACTCCAGGACCTTAATGTGCTTCTTTCTGTTCTTGGGGTCATAGGCAGCAATCTTCCTCCTCCAAACACGGTGAGTTGAATTAATGAAGAGGTTGATTTCGGTCTCATCTGAACACAACAGTTTCACCCAGTTCCCCAAAAGGCCTAGTATGGTCGGATCAAAGTCGGATCCTGTTCATTGAAGTCTCATGAAAGTGGGACATGAAGTCACAGGGCAAAGTTGGATCAGAAGTCTTAAGACTTCGTGCTGGATCAGTGTGAACTTAGCCTTAATATCTCTGTGTGTGAATGGACTACAAGCCCCGACATCCTTAGCGCCCATCGGCTTGTAGCTCTCAATGGACTACCACGGTGCTGTTGAGCTCCATGTTAGTTCATTGAGTCTTCCTGTCAGTGAGTATTGGCTTGCCTGTACAGGATGTAGGGGCAAGCAGATACACTGACAGTGTGCAGGAGCCCTTCATGGCATTGGTGATTTTTACAGACTCCTACTACAAAAAATAACAAATGCAATTTTTTTTACCTGCAAAAACATGTGCATTTATTATTTATTGTAAAAAGATGAACTTATCCTTTAATAAACAATTGCACCCTTTCAGATAGGCAGCTAGTTAGGTTACACAAATTTAGTTTTTGTGGCTCTCCTGTAATCAGTAGAGTAGCTTGTGATTACTTCAGGCTGCTCTGCAGGCTGCAGGTTTGATTGATTCCCCCTGTCCCCTAGAGATTTCCAGGATATAGTGGGTGAGAGAGTCAAATAAGCAGTCTGAACATTTATGTAGTTCCAGCCAATCCTTGGAGGAGGATGCCCTGATGGTGCCTGGGGGAGTGAATAAATAGTTTGGAGCCTGAGAGAGCAGGGTTCTTCCTCAGGAGGAGAGGTTCCAAGCCAGGGTTGCTGCCCTTCTAGGCAGTCCAACTGAAGAGTCTGCTTGTCTCAACAAGATCCCAAAGGTGCATAGCTAGGGGCGGCTATCCTGCAACAAATTATTTTGAAGCTAAGAGAGGGGTTTCACTGGGGATCCGGTCTGGTAGATTCACTAAGAAGACTGTCTGCCTGAGCTCTGAAGGGAGGCATCCAAGTCCGAGGGACACTGTGAGTACAGACCTGAGCGAAGGTTCCTAGTGACAATGGCTGCTGTTAATCCTTGGTGCACTAATACTAAAGGCTTGCCTGGCCTGGAGCATTACTTATGGTGTTCCAGTGCTGTCCAATTTTGTCCTACTGCTGAAGGGGATTTGTTAAGAAGTAGCTGCAAAGAGAAGAGTGTCCTCTCAATGCTGTTCAGTGTTCTGGTGTATCCCACAGCTTCCCTGAACCCCATCCAAGTTATCCTGCAATAAACTTTAAAAAGGCAACCCCTAGACTGTTTACTTGCATGGTTTATAGTGAGGCAGTAAAGGAACGATCTATTGCATCTCAAAACAAGTCCCAAAGCCTTGCTGACCTCCAAATCTATATATACGTCCTGTAAGCAAGTGGTTATAACAAGCTCACCCAGCCATGAGCTTGGGTTCCTTTTTTACAGCCACCAGATCGTTTTACAGTACTGGGCTATTCCCCCTCCCGCTGCCACTCACAGTGGTTCCTGAGCTCTCCTGTTCCTTCAGAGATCCCAGGATCTGATCTCCCCTATAATGAATGAAGCCAGAAGTGATGATAATTTAGTAACTTCCGGTTTGAGAGCTGCCTTTGATTAGCTACTTTAGAAGGCAGGGGAGACATTGGCGACCTAATAGACTCCCTGATGTCTCCATCAAGGGTTCCTATCCCAAAGGTATCACATAAGAGGCTTGATAAACGTAATACATAATAAACGTATTAAATTAATAAACTTAAATCAAAGAAAAAGTACAATTTTTACAAGATAAATAAAAAATGTTAAAAACACCCTTGAACCCCACTGCACGCATGCAATTGTAAACAGTGATTGCACCACACGTGTTAGATATTGGGATTGATTTACTAAAGCTGAAGTGTACAAAATCTGGTGCAGCTCTGCAAAGAAACCAATCAGCTTACAGGTTTTATTGTCAAAGCTTAATTGAACAAGCTGAGGTTGGAAGCTGATTGGCTACCATGCACAGTTACACCAGATTTTGCACTCTCCAGTTTTAGTAAATCAACCCCATTGTGTTTGTGTGCACTAAAAATCATTTGAGTGTATTTTTTCCAGAAAATTTGTGCTTGTTAAATAGCTGCATAAATATCACATTACAAATATCACGTTCAACAGCTTCTCCAGGGCCTCTGCTTTCAGAGAATATATAATGTTTGGGGATTCTAAGTAATTTTCTAGCAAAAAATGCCGGTTTTAACATGTGTGTGAAACATTTGAAAATTGTGGTTAAAAGTGGTTAAACCCACTAATGCCTAACAAGTAATCTGACTGTGATATACAGGCTCCATACTAAATGCAACTACAGACTAAAGCTTTGGAATTATTGCACATTGGACCTTAGATTACAGCCTTAAAGTATATGTTAACCCTTACCTTGTACAACAGCCCATTCACTTTAAAATAATTATAAGTACCTTTTTTATATGAGAGAGTTATGAGTGATCACATTACTGATCTTCCCAATAAATGGCCAGAAAACTGACCACACTAGAATGGATGTGCTTTCTTGCTTAGCATGGTCAGTTTGAAATAGGAAAGCATGAGTACTGTCAGGATTACCAGGGATTTCATACAAAGGGAGCAATACAAAGAGAACAGGATACTTTTTAACACAAGTACATGGTATGACATACACATATCAGGAATCTAAAATGTTGGGGTAACATATTCTTTAATCACTTGACCTCCAGAAGATTTACCCCCCTTCATGACCAGGCATTTTCTGCTATACAGCTATTTAACTGACAACTGCACAGTCATGCAACGTTGTACATAAATTAAATTTGTGTCATTTTCCTCCCACAAATATAGCTTTCTTTTGGTGTATTTGATCACCATTGTTTTATTTTTTATTTTTTGCCATATAAACAAAAAAGGCTGTCAATTTTGGGAAAAAAAAACAATATTTTTTACTTTCAGCTAGAAAACATATCCAATAAAAACATTTAAAAAAAAAATCTTTGTGAATTTAAACCAATATGCATTCTGCTACATATTTTTGGCAAACAAAATCCCAATAAGCATATATTGATTTGTTTGCACAAAGGTTATAGTGTCTACAAGCTATGGTACTCTATATATACCGTAAATGTTTATTTTTTGGAACTGCGATATTGTTGCAGACAATCTGACACTAACTGACACTTTGTGGGAACGAGTGACACTTATACAGTGATCAGTGCTAAAAATATACACTGTCACTGTACTATTGACTCTGGCTGGGAAGGGGTTAAACATCTAGGGCGATCAAAGGATTAAATGCATGCCTAACTAGTGTTTTTGTGTGTACTATTTGGTGCTTTCAGTCTGCTTTGCAGGGAAACAAAATTCAGCACATCACCACTGACTGGACAGAGCTCTTCATTGTTTACTTAGGCAGAGCTCTGTCCTTTCTCTCTCCTCATTGATCAGCAGGTACCGGTGAATATCCATTGGCCAGTGCCCACCGATCAGCTTGGCTATCAATGGAATTGGCTCTTTACCACATGACCGGCTGTGTCCAATCACAGCCGGTCACATGATGTAAACAAACCGTGGTAACGAGTTGTTACAGGGTTCTCCCTCTCACACACCGATCGTGTGTGAGAGGGAGATTGTGGTAACAGCTTGTTACCACCTAGTGTACACACCAAACACACTGATCCCCCCCAGTAATAAAGAGGACCTGTCCCCACCCCATCAAAGTACCTGTCACAGCCCATCAGAGTACCTGCCACCTATCCATCAAAGTACCCGAGTACCTGTCACCTGCCCATCAAAGTACCCGAGTACCTGCCACTCTTCCATCAAAGTACCCGAGTACCTGTCACAGCCCATTAAAGTACCGGAGTACCTGTCACCTGCCCATCAAAGTACCCGAGTACCTGTCACCATGCCCTCTGAGTACCCAAGTACCCGTCCCCAACCCATCAGAGTACCCAAGTACCTGTCACCAGCCCATCTCAGTACCTGTCACCAACCCATCAGAGTACCTGGGTACCTGTCACCAGCCCATCTGAGTACTCGAGTACCTGTCACCAGCCTATCAGAGTACCCGAGTACTTGTCACCAGCCCATCTGAGTACTTGAGTACCTGTCACTAACCCATTAGAGTAGCCGAGTACCTGTCACCAGCCCATCAGAATAACCAAGTACCTGTCACCAGCCCATCAGTGTACCCGAGTACCTGTCACCAACCCATCAAAGTACCCAAGTACCTGTTACCAACCCATCAGAGTACCTGTCACCTGCCCATCAAAATACCTGAGTACCTGTCACCAGCCCATCAGAGTACCCGAGTGCCTGTCACCAACCCATCAGAGTACCCAAGTAACTGTCACCAGCCCATCTTAGTACTCGAGTACCAGTCACCAGCCCATCAGAGTAACCAAGTACCTGTCACCAGCCCATCAGAGTACCCGAGTGCCTGTCACAAACCCATCAGAGTACCCAAGTACTTGTCACCAGCCCATCTGAGTACTCGAGTACCTGTCACCAGCCCATCAGAGTAACCAAGTACCTGTCACCAGCTCATCAGTGTACCCAAGTACCTGTCACAAACCCATTAAAGTACCGAAGTACCTGTCACCAACACATCAGAGTACCTGTCACCTGCCAATCAAAATACCCGAGTACCTGTCACCAACCCATCAGAGTACCCGAGTGCCTGTCACCAACCCATCAGAGTACCCGAGTACCTGTCACCAACCCATCAAAGTACCCGAGTACCTGTCACCAGCCCATCAGAGTACCCGAGTACTTGTCACCAGCCCATCTGAGTACTTGAGTACCTGTCACCAACCCATTAGAGTACCCGAGTACCTGTCACCAGCCCATCAGAGTAACCAAGTACCTGTCACCAGCCCATCAGTGTACCTGAGTACCTGTCACCAACCCATCAAAGTACCCAAGTACCTGCTACCATCCCATCAGAGTACCTGTCACCTGCCCATCAAAATACCTGAGTACCTGTCACCAGCCCATCAGAGTACCCGAGTGCCTGTCACCAACCCATCAGAGTACCCAAGTAACTGTCACCAGCCCATCTTAGTACTCGAGTACCAGTCACCAGCCCATCAGAGTAACCAAGTACCTGTCACCAGCCCATCAGAGTACCCGAGTGCCTGTCACAAACCCATCAGAGTACCCAAGCACTGTCAATGAACCCATGAGACTACCCAACCACTGTCCGTGAGCCCATGAGACTACCCG
>BLSH010282563.1:2403775-2419219 GCA_018402905.1 Glandirana rugosa | reverse complement strand
GTCTCTTATACACATCTGACCCATGGTGGGAAACAAGCACCTTTAGTTAAGTATTCTTGATATTTTCTTTATCTTTCTGTATCTGTCATTACTTGTAATAAATGTTATACTTTTAAGTATTTGTGTGATCTCTCTTTGCACATATCAAATATAACCCCAAAAACGTGACAATAAAGGGGGTCAGCCTGTCAGTCCTCAGACTATACGCCGCACATGGCATCAAATTGGTCAGCATGTCTGCCTTCCCAGAAAGAAGCCTCTTCTAAAGATGATGCACAAGGAAGCCTGTAAACAGTTTGTTGAAGACAAGCAGACTTAGGACATGGATTACAGGAACCATGTCATGTGGTTTGATGAAACCAAGATAAACGTATTTGATTTAGATCATGTCAAGTGTGTGTGGTGGCAACCAGGTGATGAGTACAAAGACAAGTGTGTCTTCCCTACAGTCAAGCATGGTGAAGGGAGTGTTATTGTCTGGGGCTGCATGAGTGCTGCCAGCACTGGGGAGCTACAGTTCATTGAGGGAACCACGAATGCCAACATGTACTGTGACATACTGATGCACAGCATGATCCCCTCCCTTTGGAGACTGGGCCGCAGGGTAGTATTCCAACATGATAATGACCCCCAAACACACCTCCAAGACTATCACTGCCTTGCTAAAGAAGCTGAGGGTAAAGGTGATGGACTAGTCAAGCATGTCTCCAGACCTAAACCCTACTGAGCATCTGTGGGATATCCTCAAATGGAAGGTGGAGGAACGCAAGGTCTCTAACATACACCAGCTCCCTGATGTCGTCATGGAGGAGTGGAAGAGGACTCCAGTGGCAATCTTTGTAGCTCTGGTGAACTCCATGCCCAAGACAGTTAAGGCAGTGCTGGAAAATAATGATGGCCACACAAAATATTGACACTTTGGGCCCAATTTGGATATTTTCACTTAGGGGTGTACTCACTTTTGTTGCCGGGGGTTTAGACATTAATGGCTGTGTGTTGAGTTATTTTGAGGGGACAGCAAAATTACACTGTTATACAAGCTGTACACTCACTACTTTACATTGTAGCAAAGTGTCATTTCTTCAGTGTTGTCACATGAAAAGATATAATAAAATATTTACAAAAATGTGAGGGGTGTACTCACTTTTGTGAGATACTGTAGAATTTCAGTGCATGGATAGGACACTTCCCATTAATCGGCAGGCTGCAACCACCTGTCCTGATCTTTCCATGGTCAACTAGTTATTATTTTGGTTACCAATTTTAATGGCAGCTGCTGAACAAACATACCTCATGTTGTATCCCATGAGGACGGGCGTTCTGTTACCTTGCTGGCAAAGTTCTTTTATTGACCAATGCGAGAGATTGTATTGTAAATTGTGAGTACCCTGTTTTAGAAATCTATGTTTTAAATAAATGTTACAGTATTACGCTATGTAGGCCCTATTTTTTATGGCATATGGTGTGAGAGCCTGCTGAGGTCCGCTGTTCAAGTTATCTAATCCTGCTGTGGATGCTGTGGAACTCTGGCGACATAGGAAGGTCGGGCTGTTATCATCCAGACCAAGCAGAGGGCTATATCTGCCTGTGAGTTTCGACCCTTGCTAGCGATAGCGGTTCTCTGTCTCTGGTAAGGGTTTTTTGCTTATCCCTTCCTCACTGGAGGTGTTTGCACGGTCTATGGTGGTGGAAAATAGGAGTGATCTCCTTTTTGGATCTCATTGGGAATCTGGATGTGCTAATTCTTCCATACTCTCAACCACGGTTAACCCCCTCACAAGATTTGGGACTATGCATTATATTTTTCTTCACTATTTGGCATCACAGTTCTTTATATGATATTTCTTTGCACTTTGTATTTATTTATGTTTATGTTATGTAAACATTCCTATGTATATGTCTATTCATATTGATTTATGCACTGGGATATATAATCACTGAGGTGTAGCGCAACATATTTTTTAATTTCTCACATGCTTGGTGGAATATCGCACTTATTTATTGTTGCAGCTGTCACATATGTTAATTTCAGAAGCGCGGTATTGTTTTGAGTGTTTATAATAATTTTTTAGCCGACAATCTTCCTTGTTTTAGGTGCAAGGACGCATAATGTAAAAAGTACACTGGAAGGAAGGTCGTTCAAAGGCTTCTATATATCTATTTTCAAGACCATTTATCAAGCAAATTATCAACACACAGTCATAAATCGGGCTGACTCTCATTCAGCAAAGTCTCTGTGTATCATCTGTATTACAGTGTATTATCTACTCTTCTGTATTTCTGGGCTGCTGACTGTGTTACTTTGCAAAGTTGTAAGACTGGTTTATCACTAAAAGATAAGACAGATTTTTACTTTAAACCCCCTTTCACACCGGTGTGACTTGTCATGCGATTTGATAATTCCAAATCACATGACAAGTCGTACCCCATTGCTGGCAATGGAACCGTTCATGTCACAGCGATTATGAAAAAGGTCCCTGTTCCACTTTTTACTGATTTTCATTGCGACTTGCAAAGACTTCTGTTAAATTAAGTTGCAACGGAAATTAAATTGGCAGTGTAAATCTCACTGATGTGCAGCTTGGAAACCGCGCTGAAGTAGCGCGATTTCATAGCCACACCATTGCAAACCAGGGCTAAAGCCTCACACACACAATGAGAATATCGGACGAATGATCGTGGTTGTTTTTTTTTTTTACATGCTAGTCTCCATATTGAAAATTAAGAGGTTACTCAACTTACAAACGTTCTCATACGACAGATTATAATGGGGCAGATAGGTCAGACAGGGGTCAGTCCCCATTAGTGGGTGGAATGGGGAAAGAAAGAGGGAGGGCTGTGGCATGTGATAAGAAGGCTCCCATTGGAAATGGTACCAATTGTACTAAAATGAAAAATGTGCGAAATACGTTTGCAAAATGTGACAATGAATTAAAGTGTTTGTCACCAATGCCAGATGTCTGCCAAGCAAAATTGGGGAGGTTTAAGCTTTCTTGCACAAAGAGAACTATGATTTAATTGGTATTGCTGAATCTTGGCTTCATTCTTCCCATGACTGGTCTATTAATATTCCTGGTTACGCTTCTTTCGGAGAGACAGAGTAAAATAGAAAGGTGGTGGTGTTTGTCTATGTGAGAAGTGATCTCAAAGCGAGTGTGAAAGAGGACCTAGTTGATGGAGAGTGTGATGAAGTTGAAGCATTATGGGTGGAACTGCACATGGGTGTGCGTACTACAAAGGTAATCATTGGAGTTTGTTACAGGCCACCCAGTGTTAATGTGAAGGTGGAGACGCAGCTCCTTGCACAGATAGAAAGGGCTGCAAAGGCTGGGACAGTGATAATAATGGGGTATTTTAACTACCCGGACATTGACTGGAGTAATGGCACTGCAGGAACAGTTAAAGAACAAAAATGTAAAAAGCTATTACAAGACAATTTTATAGTGCATTTCATAGAGGCCCTGACTGGGAATGATGCTATGCTGGACTTGGTCATTTCAAAGTATGCAGAGCTTATTACTAATGTTCATATAAAAGAACACCTGGGTAGGAGTGCGCATGCGCGGGGAAGCTGTAAAGACGCTCTGAGCGGCTGCTCCGTCCCACTCCAACCATTCAGGAGTCCTCTGACCATCTAACGCCAGCACACCTGCCTCCCACCTCCGCACCTCACTCATGGGACCCCAGCACACCGGCCTGGATGTCGGGAGACCAAGCGCGCAAGGAGGTACACGGACAACTGCGCTTCGAGTCTCAGGCCCAAGGCGCCTCCAAGGTGGCAGCCACTACTCTGCCATGCAGTGGCACGGACGAGCCAGAATCCATTGCAGATCCCCAGGGGGAGACACACCAGGTTGGTGGATCACCCCCATCCCCCCTCTCTGATCCAGGGTTCCCCAGCCTCCCCAGCGTGCACGGAGACCCTGCTGAGGCGCACGATGGAGGAGGCCTTACTTACATCCAGGAGTGACTTTGCATTTAGTCCTATGGGACTGCACCTCCCCTCCCCGGGCACCCATGTTCAAGCCCCTGACATTGGGCTACTATTCAACTGTTTCTCAGAGATACTGGCAGAAGGCCTGGCACAGAATGTTGCCCACATTCACAGAGACAATTAAGGCTGATATCAACAGTCTGGGGAGCCAGATTGAAGCTTTTGAGCAGGCGGTTGATAATGAGTCAACCAAAACACACAGTGTATCCAGACCCTCCAGGATCAACTGGACGCAGCCCTATCTAAACTTGATGACTTGGAGAACCTAAGTCGCAGGGGTAACTTCAGGATTAGGGGTCTATCAGAGTCTGTTAAAGATGTTCAAAGGGCAGTCAAGACTCTCCTGAAGGATTTGTTACCGTCGGCCCTGGCCCATGAACTGGACCTCAATAGAGCCCACAGGGTCCTCCAACCCCCACGTCAGGACGGTCTCCCCAGGGACATTAGAGTTAATCTTCATCATTTCACCACTAAGGGGGGGGGGGGTGATGCGTAAATCCCATGCAGCTGGAGAGCTCTCTCTCCTGGGATTTCCCATTCAGCTGTTTGCAGATGTCTCACTCACAACGATCCAGAAACGAAGAGCTTTAAAACCTCTCCTCACAGTTTTGTCGCAAAAGTTAATCAAGTACTGGTGGTCGTTTCCCTTTCTCCAGCAATTTATTCACCATAATAAAACGCATGGATTTGCCACTCTTCAAGAGGGAGAACGTGTCCTCTTTCAACTCGGTTTGATTTTGCAGGAACCCCAAACTTCATCAGCGGAGAACCGCCTTGGAAATGCAAAGAGACCTCTACCCGGGAGTCCCCTCACTCCACTATGCAGCAAACAACAGAGCAAGAGACAAAGGGAATCCAGGCCCAATCGCTGACAAGTCGGACGCTTTCCTTTGGCTTAGTCCTTGCCTTTGGGCCCAGTCCTGGGTTTGAGGTTGCTCATGACCTCTTGCTCCCTTAGAGGAGCGCTAGGGTGTTCCCCTAGGTTCCCCCCAGTTGTTAACCCTCTTTCAGAATGGTTCACCCGTTTTTTCTATTTTTTTGGGGGTCCCCCCTTTGTTTTTTTCCCTTAGCTCCCTTCGGAGCTGTCTCCCACAGCAAAGCAAGGCTGCACAAGCCCTCTCTAGAGGAGGGGGAACCTTCGAAGACTTGGAATTGTCAGCTTTGTTTGTTTGCTCACATAATGGTTCTCTAGTTGCCACCAACAAATATTATGAATAGACTTGGTTAATGTTACAAGGTTTATGCAGGTTTTTGTCAATTTCTCTAGCTGGGGGGCTCCCCGGTCGTAGCGGTACCACATGTGCCTCCTCCCACTGGTGATTTGAGGTCTTTAGCCTCTCTCCCCACTGGGATAGCAACCAATGGTCTTCAGGGTGCTTTTACCTGACCAACGATAAAATAGGCATGAGGTTAGCTTCCAAGCTTTCCCCTAAATACAAACTCCTGTCCTGCCCGAAGGTTAAATCCGGTTCAGGCTCCCTCACTCAAAACCCCGAATGCATTCTTGATTCATTCCATGGCTACTATTCAGCATTATACTCCCAAATTCCAGCTGATAACCCCTCTGAGTCTGCCACATTCTTGAGGGGGATTTCCTTCCCTTACTGGAGAACCAATATAGGGATGATTTGGACTCCCTGATCATGGAAAATGAAGTTATCCAAGTGGTTAAGGACCTTAAAACGTTGTCAGCCCCAGGCCCGGACGGTTTTCCAATTTATACTACAAGACATTTGCCCAAGCTCTGGCTCCATACCTGACACGCTGGTTCAATTCTCTCAGGAATGGATCCCGGCTGGACCCCTCATCTAACCTGGCCTTAATAACAATGCTCCCCAAGCCGGGCAAAGACCCGAGCGAGGTCAGCAATTATAGATCCATATCGTTAATAGATAATGATCTCAAGATCTTGTCTAAAATTCTAGCCAACAGGTTGGCCTTTTTTATTAGTCAATATGTGCATGAGGACCAGATGGGGTTCTCAAATCTCAAATTCGGCTGGAGACCCACCTCAGGAGGGTCTCTTCCTCTCCATGGATCTCCATAAGGCCTTCAATTCTATAGCATAGCCTTACCTTTTCCAAATATTGGATACCTGGGGTTTCGGCCCCAAAATCAAGAATGTGATCTCAGCCCTTTACTCCCTCCCAAAAACCCAAATACGCTTCCAGGGTTATCTCTCTTCCCCCTTTGAGATTAGAAGGGGTACTAGACAGGGGTGTCCCCTATCCCCTCTCCTCTTCGCTGTGGCCATGGAAAATTTGGCCACAGCAATCAGGAATCACCCTAATATCCAGGGGGCTCAGTGTGGCCCTTGAATACACAAATGTGCCCTCTTTGCAGACGATGTCCTTCTTTTTGTAACTTCCCCCTTAACCTCCCTGCTGGCCATTTCCCAAACGCTTTTCTCCTTTTGCAGGGGTGTCAGGCCTGCAGGTTAACATGATGTTTCAGTTCCAGCCCAGACAGTGGAGACTCTCAGGAGGAGTTTTACTTTTCCTTGGAGCTCTATCTCTATTCTCTACTTGGGTGTCAGTATTCCCTCCACGTTTAGTCAAACCTATGAATCTAACTACGCTGGACTTCTTAAAAAGCTAAAACTGGATCTCGCAAAGTGGTCCTCCCTGGGCCTATCATGGGTAGGTAGGATCAATGCTGTAAAGATGACCCTTCTCCCCAGGATTCTCTATTTTTTCCACTCCCTCCCCATAACCATCAACAAACAGCACCTCCTAAAACTCCAATCAACTATCATCTGGTTCGTCTGGGGGGGGAGGGTGGACGCTTCTTAAGCCAGATCCTCAATTGCCCTAGATCGAAAGGGGGCTTGCGTCTCCCAGACCTCTGAAGCTATTATTTGGCGGCTCAATTAGTCCAGTTCTCGACCATCTATTCCAGGGGTCGTAAACCCAATTGGGTGGGGGTGGAGAGGCAGGCTGTCCCCTCGTACACCCTGGACTATCTGGTATGGTGTCATCCGAGACTCCGTCCCCCTATCTTAGCTCCAACTCTCTTGCACTCCATTCACTTGTGTGACATAATTAACAAAACCAATACTATTACTTCAAAATGATGTCCACTAGCGCATTTATTCAACAACCCCCTCTTCCCCCCTGGTCAGGATGTTAAGGCTTTCAGGTGGTGGCTGAATAAAGGTTTATATAAGATCGGACATTTTTTTAATACAAACAGCCCTCTCTCACACAATCACTGTAAAGACAAGCTGGAAATGTCCATGTAGAAGAGATTTCAATTTGCCCAGTTATCGCATTTCCTCAACTCATTCCGAGAGAATAAAAAGGCTACACTCCAAATCACTCCCTATGAAAAGTGGTGCGCAGAGGCCTTGGATGTAAGGGGGGCATCTCCCTCATCTATTCGGGCCTATTGGACCCTGGGGTGAAAACATCTTACATGCGTGCCTGGGAGGAGGACCTCGAGACTGATTGGGACCTAGAAACATGGCATGTAATGTATAACAGATCTATCAAGGGTTTACTTAATGTATCTCTGGTGGAGGCAAACATCAACATTTTCACAAGGTGGTACTTGGTCCCCACCCGCCTTGCTAAAATGTTCCCCTCCATTTCCCCCCTTTGCTTCAGAGATTGTGGTCACCTAGGCACTCTACTTCACACCCTTTGGGAATGTCCTAGAATCAGAAGCTTCTGGAATCACTGGTTGCAACTCATTCATTTTGTCTCAGGTCAGCCCATCACCCAGAGTCCACAGTCAGCCTTACTGGAACAATTTGAGCCCAGGATCCCCAAACATACCAGATACCTGATACGCTTTATGCTTCTGGCAGCCAAACTGACCTCAACCAGGGCCTGGAAATCCCGAACGGTCCTAAGCTAAATGCAAAGTGTCATGGATTATGGCTCAGGAAAAGATAGCACATACTATCCTAGCTAAAGAATCTTCATTCAAAAGTTGATCATAGAAAAAGTGGGGTGGGACTTTAAATGAGGCATGGCTACAAGGGGATTCATGCCTCCATCCCTATCAATGTACGCATAAGAGGAGGGGGGAAGGAAGCGGGACTTTAAATGAGGCACGCAAGGGTAGGGGAAGACTAGAGTATAAAAATCATATTTATTAATCAAACGACAAATATATAAATGTGAGACCATGCTCTACAGAAATATATCAATTGAAAATTACAACACATAGATTTCCATTACAGTAGTTTCCATAATTCAATATTATCTCCACATATTCACATAGGTAGACATGGTTTATACCAGAGCTATTGCCCAACTATATGGATAAAACATTAAACATGCCTGCAAAATTGTACACAGACAGTACAAAAAACAGTCATACGTCAAAACCGCTATAATAATGGGGCCGTTGGTGGCTCTACGCGTTTCGTGATTAGTTAATTATCACTCGTCAGGAGCAGGCCAATCTAGGACAAAAGGAGGAAAGAAATTTTGTATAAAAACAAAATGTCAAATTATTAACAGCTAGTCGGAAGGTGGTAGGTGTATCCACCAAAATAAAGCTTACATGGTTTGGTGATGCTGGGAGTGGGGCACAAACGCCAGAGACCGCCGGCCAACCCTGGACGCCAGTCTCGGGAGCTCTGGGGGCGTAAAAAGCAACAAGAACCCACAGCGGGGCAGAGCACACAACGAATAGGCATGGTGGAGCACATCCAAGTGGTGATGATGACAGGATATAATGTGGAGTATCTAGAAAGTGAAAAATGAGATAAGTGAGAATACGTAGGGAAAATGGGAAAACCATATGTGAAATATAAGGCCCATTATGTAAATGGGAATGGCACAAAAAAGCAGTGGTACGAGGAATATGTGCAGGGTGGGAAATTTGGGTGTGTAGGCGAATTACCTGGGTGAATGTGGGTGAATTCACATGGCAGTCCAGGTGAAGAGTGTGCTCCCACATGTCACGGTCCATCCAGTAAGTGACCGCTTAAAGACTTATGGACCTTTCCCTTTGCCTTATCCTAATCCTTTCCTCTTTCTCTTTCCCTTTTTCTTTTTTCTCCACCCTCTTCTCCTATACATTCCTGCCTCCTTACTCCTTCACCAACCCTCTTCAGCAGGCTGGACCCAGGGCCCTGGCGTCTGGCTCTCTGGGTGTCCTTCCCTAGCTTAGGAGTGGCCCCTTCTTTTTAGGTTGTGGCCTCTTCCCCTAGGAATCCTCTAATGGGGTCAGTGGACGGGGTGTAAAATATTGGCTTCCTTGGTGGTTCCGCTTGGCTCTTATCCCCCGGGGGGCATGACTCCTAGTGTCCCCTTTATATCCCTCTCAGCTTATGGTGTTGGAACCCACCAGGGACATCTAGTCGGTTGCTGTAGCAAGTTTACGTTTTTTGTGGCTAGGGTTACCCCGAGCCCACGTCTCTAGGCCATGGTCCAACCTGCAACCACTCAAGTATTTTACTTGGTTCTTTTGGGCCCAATCTGCCTGCTTTGTTACCCAAATATGATTGATATGCAAATGCGATTGGTCCAGTGCTTATTGGAGATCTACCCACCCGAGGTGGGCTTTCAAATGTGTATTGTCCAGGGGCGAGGCTCTCCCCCTTCCTCTGCCCTAGCTGGGCCCCCTCGGGGGCCACAAAGGAGGCGGAAGTAACCTCTAATTAACCTACAGATTGAATCTCCAGTCACAGTGATTCTCATCGCTCCGGGATCTAGTCTGCTTCTTAAGGTCACGATTTTGGCTGAAATGTTCGACCTTATGTATGTATATATGTATAAGAAATGTATACTTTCTTGGTGAAGCTTTTGTATGCTTTTACTATCTGTATAATTTTGTGAAATGTTTCATTATAAATCATTGAAACTAAAAGAACATATGGGTAGCAGTGACCATAACATGATTTCATTTAATGTAAGCTGTAAACAACAAGCACATACTGGAAAAATAAAACGCTTAACTTTAAGAGAGCAAAATTTCCAAGGATGAGGGCTGCTCTCTAAGACTTAGACTGTAAGTAAATCTTAGCATTGATGAACACAGAACAGAAATGTGAATTCTTCAAAAAGACTGTATGTGAACTCACTGCAAAGTATATTCCCATGGGCAATACATTTAAAAGGCTAAAAATAAATAATAATAATAATGTGGCTAATAATAATAATAATGTGGCTCACATCCAAAGTTTAACCACTTCAATACTTAGAACATTTTACTACCAGACCAATTTTCAGTTTTCAGTGCTGTTGCGCTTTGAATGACAATTGCGCGGTCGTGCGACGCTGTACCTAAACAGATTTTTTATCATTTTGTTCCCACAAATAGAGCTTTCTTATGGTGGTATTTGATCACCCCTGCAGTTTTTATTTTTTGCGCTACAAATAAAAAAAGACCAAAAATGTTGAAAAAAAAAATTCTCTATTTTTGGCACAAAACTTTGTAAATAAGTAAATTTTCTCCATCACTGGTGGGCACTGATGAGGCTACACTGACGGGCACTGATGTGGCAGTACTGATTGGCACTGACGAGGCAGCACTGATGAGGTGGCACTGATGATGAGGCACTTATATGCAGCAATGATGAGCACTGTTAGGCGGCACTGATAAGCACCACTGATGGGTACTGATAGGTGGCACTGATATGCAGCACTGACGGACACTGCTAAGCGGCACTGATGGGCACTCATAAACAGCACTGATTGACACTCATAGGCGGCACTGGGCACTGATAGGTGGCACTGATGGGCACTGATAGGTGGGCACCGGTAGGTGACAATGGTGGGCACTGATATTTGGCACTGGTATGCATTGATACGGGCACTGGTAAGCACTGATAGGGGCACTGGTGGGCATATATACTGATATGGGCTCATTCCCTGGTGGTCTAGGGTGGCATCTCAAGGTGGCACTGAGTGGCATCCACATTGGGCACTATGTCTCTTACCTGGTGGTCTAGGGGGGTCTCCCTGTTGGTCCAGATCGGCTCCCTGGTGGTCCCTGGTCGGCTCCCTGGTGGTCCTGGGTTGGCACATCCCTGGTGGTCATTGGGCAGGCTCCCTGGTGGTCTAGGGTGGTGATCCGAGGGAGGGCTGTGCTGATAAATCATCAGCATAAACCCTCCCTGTCAAGAGAGCAGCCAATCAGCTCTCCACTCCTCAGGTCTGCAGACCTGAGTACAGGAAAGCCGATAAACGGCTTTCCTGTATTACACTGTGACCAGCCGTGATTGGTCACGGCTGATCACATGGCAAAGTGCTTCGGATGGAAGCACTTTACCAAGATCGGTATTGCGGGGGGTCAGACTGACCTCCCACACCACCGATCACCGCAATGCGCGACCCCCCGGGTGCGCGGCGGCTTGTTATCCTGAGGATGTCATATGACATCCAGTCAGGATAACTAAGCCACTTCCCGGCCGTCATTTTGCATACGGCGGTCGGGAAGTGGTTAAAAAGCTATAAATAATAAGAAAAGAGCTTTTAAAAAATATAAAAATGAAGGAACACTATCATTGTTTAAATGTTACAAAGAATATAACAGAATATGTAAAAAGGAAATCAAGGCTGCAAAAATTCAAGACTCACAACAGATTGCAAAAGCTAGTAGGACAAACCCCCCCAAAATTCTTCAAATATATTAATAGTAAAAAGGTCAGGTCTGAGCATGTTGGCCCTTTACAAAATAATCTAGACTGTGTGACTAGGGACAAAGAGAAGGTAAATATATTAAACATCTTCTCCAGCCCTGTGTATACAAAAAAGCATGGGGGAGCTCATGTCCATAATAGGGGTGGTATTGACACAGCCCCAAATGTGCCACCATGGCTAAAAAGTGATAAGGTGCAGAAATATTTAGACAGAATAAAGGCTAAGGCCAACGTGGTGCCTATATTTAAAAAGGAATCAAAGTCTTTAGCAAGTAAGTATAGACCTGCTAGTTTAACTTCTATAGTTGGGAAGATACTGGAGAGTTTAATAAAAGACCACATAGATGAGTTCTTGCTGAAAAAAAAAAAGCAACAGACAGCATGGATTTATGAAAGACAAAAGTTGTCAGATAAATTATATTTCTTTTTATAAGGAGGTAAGTAAAGAGTGGCTGTGGGCATAGCGTACTTGCATTTAGCAAAAGCATTTGACACAGTTCCTCTAACATGGCTAATGTGTAAGGTTAAGTCTACAAGCTTGGAAAAATCATTTTTAACCCCTTCAGATCCGCGCTATAGCCGAAAGACAGCTCCAGCGTGGATCTGAATTTTCGGGTGGACGTCCATGAACATCCCGCCCTTGTGCGCGCTCCAGGCACGCACTCACAGGCGATGGCGGTGCGCACGGCCACGGCACGCTGCGTGGGCGTGCCCCCGGGCCAGGCGGACTCGATGTCCGCTCGTGACCCACGATCGCCAGTCAGAGCTGCAGAACGGGGAACCGCAGATGTAAACACGGCGGTTCTCCGTTCTGTGAATGGGGACATGACAGATTTACTGATCCCTGTCAGTGGGATCAGTTAGATCTGTTATGTCCCGGTCAGCCCATCCCCCACACAGTTAGAACACATGCAGGGAACACAATTAACCCCTTCACTGCCCCCTGCAGGTTAACCCTTTCACTGCCAATGACATTTATACAGTAACCAGTAGACATTTAAAATTGTGATCGCTGTATAAATGTCATTGGTCCCAAAAAAGTGTCAAAAATGTCCACCCCAATGTTGCAGTCCCAATAAAAATCACAGATAAAATAAATAAAATAATAAAAACAGCAGAAATCAATTCCCATAGTTTGTAGACGCGATAACTTTTGCGCAAACCAATCAATAAACGCCAATTGCGATTTTTATTTTACCAAAAATATGTAGAAGAATATAAATCTGCCAAAACTGATGAATATTTTTTTTTCTTGGGATATTTATTATAGCAAAAAGTAAAAAATATTGTTCTTTTTTCAAAATCGTCGCTCTTTGTTTGTTTATAGCGCAAAAAATAAAAACCGCAGAGGTGATCAAATACCACCAAAAGAAAGCTCTATTTGTGGGGAAAAAATTATAAAAATTTTGTTTGGGTACAATGTCGCACGACCACGCAATTGTCATTCAAAATGCTACAGTGCTGAAAGCCTAAAATTGGTCTGGACAGGAGGGGGTTTAAGTGCCCAGTAAGCAAGTGGTTAAATGGATAGAAAACTGGCTAAAAGACCGAATTCGGAAAATAGTGGTTAATGACTCATATTCTGAATGCCCTAAGGTTATTAGTGGTGTACCCCAAGGTTCAGTGTTGGGTCCTTTACTTTTTAACATATTTATAAATTATATAGGGTCTGGGATTAAAAATACAATTTCCATTTTTGCAGATGACACCATGCTATGCAGTGGAATAACGCCCTTACAGGATGTCTCCAACTTACAAGCTGACCTCAATGCACTGTTTAATTGGACAACTATGTGGCAAATGAGGATTAATATTGAAAAATTAAAAGTTGTGCACTTGGGGGCTGAGAATATGCATACATTATATTTATTAGGGGGAGTGCAACTGGGGGAATCAATGGTGGAGAAGGATCTGGGTGATCTGGTAGATCATAAGCTTAATAATGGCATGAAATGCCAAGCTGCGGTTTCCAAAGAGAAAGGCAACCAAACTAATAAGAGGGATGGAGGAGCTCAGCTATGAGGAAAGATTAGAGGAGCAGAATTTATTCTCTCTTGAGAAGAGGAGAATAAGGGGGATATGATCAACATGTATAAATACATAAGTGGTCCATATAGTGTTGAATTATTCACTTTAACCGGTTCCCGACCGGCTCGCATCCCTTTACTGCTGCAGATTGGCAGCGTCTCGCAAATTGCCGTCTATATCGCCATCTGCAGGAGTGTGATTGCTTAGGAGAGGAGAAAAACGGGGAACTGCCAATGTAAACACGGCGGTTCCCCGCGCTGTCAGGCAGCATGACAGAGATCTACTGATCCCTGTCACTGGGATCAGTTAGATCTCTGGTGCCCCTGACAGCCCAGCTCCCTCACATTTAGAACACACCCAGGGAACACAGTTAATCCCTAGAGCGCCCCCCCCCCCCCAGGTTAACCCCCTTCACTGCCAATGACATTTACACAGTAATCAGTGGACATTTAAATTTCTGATCGCTGTATAAATGTCATTGGTCCCGAAAAAGTGTCAAAAATGTCCGTCATATTCGCCCCAATATCAAAGTCCCGATAAGAATTGCAGATCGCCACCATTACTAGTAAAAAAAAAAATTGTAAAAATGCCAGAAATTAATTCTCATGGTTTATAAACGCGACAACTTTTGCGCAAACCAATCAATAAACGCAGATTGCGATTTTTTTTTTTTTACCAAAAATATGAGGAAGAATATAAATTGGCTAAAACCGATGAATAAATTTGTTTTGTTATATTTTTTGTTTTGGATTTGTATTTTAGCAAAAAGTAAGAAATATTGTTTTTTTTTGCAAAATTGTCTCTATTTTTTGTTTATAGTGGTGATCATAAATGATGCAGATATAATCATATACCACCAAAAGAAAGCTCTATTTGTGGTGAAAAAAGGATGCAAATTTTGTTTAGGTACAATGTCACACGACCGTGCAATTGTCCGTTAAAGCGGGCGACGCAGTGCCGATTCGCAAAAAGTGCTCTTGTCCTAACATGGGAAATCCTTCCATGGTTGAAGTGGTTAAGGTCATCACAAAGGACAAGGGGCACTCTTTATGTTTGCAGGAAAAGAGATTTAATCTCCAAATACGGAAAGGTTTCTTCACAGTAAGAGCTGTGAAAATATGGAATAGACTCCCTCAAGAGCTGGTTCTGGCCAGCTCAGTAGATTGCTTTAAAAAAGGCCTGGATTCTTTCCTAAATGTACATAATATGACTGGATATTAACATTCAGGGGCAGCCCGCCACCCCTAACACCTCCGCCGTCCTCCCATCCAGATGATGTCTGATTTCAGGAAGAGCCTTGCATATTTCAGCAGGGCAATGTTAAACCGCACACTGCATCGATGACAGCAGCATGGCTTCATAGTATAAGAATCTGGGTGCTTTACTGGCCTGCCTGCAGTCCAGACCTTTCATAAACTGAAAGCATTTGCACATTTTGATATGAAAAATATGACAAAGTACCTGGACTGTTGAGCAGTTAGAATCCTAAATCAGACAAGAATGGGACATCATTCCTCTCCCAAAACTCTGGTAACTAGTCTCCTCAGTTCTCAAACAGTTACAATGTGATATTTAAAGTCAAATACTTTCCAGACCTGACGTCCGTCCGGTCATTTCGTGGGTCTAAGAATATGATACTTCGGTACGACGACAGTAGCTACGTCACACGCCAAATTGTAACGGGACGACTTTATACGTTCCGAGAAGGACTTTAGTCTGTAGTAGACCTACCCTCCTGCCGCCTCCACAATCCCCACCGCCCGACGGGGACTTACAATTATAGGTCAGTATAATACATGTAAATCCTTTCTTAGGTCCGGAAAAA
>BLSH010282563.1:2381794-2399978 GCA_018402905.1 Glandirana rugosa | reverse complement strand
GTGCTCTCCTGCCCCCTGTACTGTCCACTTATTCTCCCCCTATACTGTACCCTCCTAATACAGTTAATTTTTATCACTTTAAATATTTTTCCCATTATGGGCGTGAGTGGGGCCTCATATCTAAGTTTTGCCTAAGGCCTCACAAAGCCTAGAGCCGCCTCTGTCCTGGACTATACGACCCGCTATCCTGAGGCCATGCCCTTGTGGAACACCTTCGCTAAGACTATAGCCAAAGAGTTGGTCCAGGTGTTTAGTTGGGTGGGGATCCCTAAAGAGATCTTGACGGATCAGGGTACCCCGTTCATGTCCAGAGTGACCAGAGAATTGTGCAAGTTGTACAAAATCTCCCATCTCCATACCTCTGTTTACCACCCCCAAACTGACATTGATGCAGGATCAAATTGCAACTGTTCTGCCCCTTGTATGAGAGCATATGGAGCAAGCCCAGGAAGCCCAGAGAAGGGTTTATTATCAAGGTGCCAAAGCCCAGACATTCAACCCTGGAGACAGAGTGCTGGCGTTAGTCCCCACGGTTGAAAGAAAATTCCTGGCAAAGTGGCAGGGCCCCTTTGAGATTAGGGAAAGAGTAGGGGAAGTAAACTACAAATTTTACCAGCCTGGGAAAAGGAAACCGGAGCAGATTTACCATGTTAATCTCCTTAAACCATGGAAGGACAGAGAGAGTTTATTGGCAGTGCCCACTCCCAAAAACAACATTAAGGAATTTGTCAGTAAAAATAGAGACTTTTTCTCTTCCCTACCCAGACTGACCACTGTACTACAACATGACATAACCACGGAACCAGGGGTCCATGTAAATGTAAAATCCTACCGTATACCTGAGGCTAGACAAGAGGCAGTGGTGAGAGAAATAAAAACCATGTCGGAGTTAGACATGATTGAGGAGTTCCACAGCACCTGGTCAAGCCCTATAGTACTGGTCCCAAAGCCCGATGGCACTATCCGGTTCTGTAAGGATTTCAGGAAGCTGAACGATGTGTCGAAGTTTGATGCATACCCAATGTCGTGGGTTGACGAACTTGTGGATAGTTTATTTGCTAATATATGTTGAGCCTTTCAGGCTCTTATGCTTTCCATAATTGGGCCCCTTGTATATTTTATTCACTTGTATATGTTGCAGCGTGCTTCCCTATGCATGCTCTGGGTCACATCTTCCCCCTCCCTCCCTGAGCCTTGATTGAGCAGTCCCCATGCCTGGGTTGCAGGGGTGAGTGCCTATTCTTGGAAGGTATGTGGCTGGAATCGCCATATGTGCGGGGCCCCCCCTTTGCATCCTCCCTCTGGCTTGCTTGGTGATCAGCAGCACTGCGGCGTGGGAGGGATCCACCAGAGGGAGCTCTCTCTGATGGCCCTCCATGCTTCCCCACTGCACCGTGCCTTCTCCTGTTGTGCGGCGGCCTCAGCCTGCATTGTTTTGCGGCGGGGGGCTGCGCATGAGCGGGGGCGGCTTGGCACATGTGCGGAAGTAGGACGCCGGGTCGGTGGCGTCACACGCCGTCTTCCATGGCGTTTCTCCGGGCTTAGACACCATTGATTGGGGCCCGCTTACTTAAATAGAGGGCAGTCTCCCTTGGGCCCTTGAGTTAGCAGCATGTATCTCAGCCTTGTCTGAGTCACCAACCTTGGGAACCCTCACTCTATTAGTACACCTAAAGGTAAGCATTATATGCATTACGGGCTGCACTCCCTGTGGGAAACCTATAATCTCTACTATGTGTAGGCTTATTGTCTACATTCTTATCCTGAAGATACTATCCAGTGGTATACCTATCCCTGCTTTATCCTCGATCACTGGCCCTCGTCCTGTGGTGGGATTAGGCGATCCATTGCCCAGTGAAGAGTACTCTACAAACCCACGATTTACCAATCAATTACGAGTCCACATCTGGAATCTCTACTCTTTATAACTCTCAGGTAATTTCTTGTTTTTATAGACATGGTCCCCCTATTCTGAGGGTATCTGATAATGCACATACTTTTATTATATACACCATGTTTGATTAATACTAGAGCATGCATTTTTTTTTGCGGCCCCTCATATCAAATAATCATTCATATATGTCACGTACGTTCCTTTGCACATATATATATGTCGTCCGATCTTCTCTTCCTTATTTTTAATTTTTATTGTGTGCAGACCCCCATACCTCCCATGCACAGCCCTGATGTGTTTTGGGATCGCCATCTTGGGGCTCATTCCTTGGAGCCGTTTGGGTGGTTTTGGGGGTTGTGGGAACGCATACTGCTACATACAGGTTACCTATCTCTACTATGTAAGTGGCTCATATTCACTTCAAATAATTTGTTACATCACAAATTTTAGAATGTTTTAATGTCACTTTATCTTTCCAATCTTTTGACATGCTTATATTTACCTCCATTAGATTACTACGAACTGCTCCAGACGAAGTGCAATTTCCCTAGCGTGAAACTCGTTGAGCCTAATTTCACAAGTTACCTGAACTTCTGGTGGTTTGCACCCTGTCTCACTTAACCTATACTTTGTTGACCGTTCCAATACGTCATGATCATCTAAACATTAGGGTTTCACACCATTATCTAGGCAGTTGTACTCACCTACGCCTATCTCTCTCCTCCTGGCCCATCCATCCAGGATGGCCGGTGACAGAAGAGATTAGCGCCATTGAGCATGTAATTTTTTGTATATCTCTTTTGTAATGTTTTTAAATGTATATTTTGTTTATAAGATTTGAATTAGGCATTGTGCCCTCTTTGTAACAAATAAAGACACTATTTTTATTATATCACATACCTACAAAGTCAATTTCTCTTGCATACATTATTCTTCACTGCATATTAGGATATTAGGATATGGCATGTTTTTACCATTTAGCCGTCCCCAGCTCCACACTGTTGGGCGGGCTAACTTTTTTTTTTACCCCATCCCCCCTGTTGCAAATATCTGTCTCAGAACTTGTGGATAAGTTGGGAGGTGCCCAGTACATAAAACCCTAAACCTAACTAAGGGATACTGGCAGATCCCCCCCTAACAGAGTCAGCGAAGGAAAAAAAAACAGCCTTCTCTACCCCCCAAGGGGTCCTTCCAATACAAGTGAATGCCAATTGGTCTGCATTTGGCCCCAGCATCCTTCCAGAGGATGATGGACAAAACTGAGGCCGCATCCGCCCTATGCAGCGGCCTATCTGGATGATGTGGTCATCCACAGCCCAGATTGGGAATCACATCTGATCCAGGTGCAGGCAGTGGTAGATTCGCTGAGGGTAGCAGGTTTAACAGCCAACCCAAAAAAATGTGCCATAGGTCTGGAGGAGGCCAAATACCTTGGGTATGTTATTGGTTGGGGTCTGATCAAGCCCAGACCAATAAGATCAAGGCCATTTAAAAGTGGCCCCAACCGGTGAACAAGAAACGGGTACGTGCCTTCCTGGGGATTACAGGGTATTACCAACGCTTCATCCCCGACTTTGCCACCATTGCCATCCAGAAGTTGACGCAAGCCCTTTGTGTACAGCCGGTGCTCATGACCCCAGACTTCACAAAGGAGTTTGTGGTTCAAACCAACGCCTCTGAGGGGGGCTAGGTATTGTTCTGTCCCAGATTAGAGATGGTGAGGAGCACCTGGTTGTCTACTTAAGTAGGAAGCTTAATAGGCATGAAAGGAATTATGCCATTGTGGAGAAGGAGTGCCTGGCTATCAAGTGGAGCCTTAGAGGCCCTAAAATACTACCTGCTGGGAAGGTCATTCAAGCTAGTCACCGACCATGCCCCCCTTAAGTGGATGTGTAACAACCGGGAGAAAAATAGCCGGGTGACTATGTGGTTCCTGACCCTACATCCGTTTAAGTTCTCAGTGGGACACCGTCCAGAAGGCTCCAAAATAATGCCGATGGTCTTTTCCAGGCCCACTGCATGGTCAGGACAGTTACTCCATCTCAGGGGCTTGAGCAGAGGGGGGATATGTGACGTTATGCGAGGTGCCATAATGGACAGGCGATACTTATCACCTCTCATGTGATCACTTTGAGGCGACTAGTGAGAGTCTGTGGCAGAGCTGGTTCTGGTCCGGACTTTCTGGTCCACTCAAATCCATCTCCATCTGCATTTAATTCGCAGGAAGAGAACAGAGGTGAGCTCTATCCTGGATCTCAGAGGGAGAGAGCTGAGTGAGCTCTGTGTGATAATTGGGAGTCAAAGATCAAGGTTTGCACTGTGCTTATTTTGTGGGTGTCGGGGACATCCCCACACTGTATAGAGAGGGATACGATTGTTTAGTTTAGGTTTTGTTTTCTGTTTCTATGTATTTTTGATCTTGCAAACCTGTGATAATACAGTATCTCACAAAAATGAGTACACTTCTCACATTTTTTAAAATATTTTCTTCTATATTTTCATGTGACAACACAGAAGAAAGGACACTTTGCTACAATGTAAAGTAGTGAGTGTACAGCTTGTATAACAGTGTAAAATAACTCAACCCCCAGCCATTAGTTTCTAAACTGCTGGCGATAAAAGTGAGTACACCCCTAAGTGAAAATGTCTGAATTGGGCCCAGTAAGCCATTTCCTCCCCCCCCCCCCCCCCCGGTGTCATGCGACTCGTTAGTGTTACAAGGCCCCTGCTGTGAATGGGAAGCAGGTGTGTTCAATTTGATGTTATCGCTCTCACTCTCTCATACTGGTCACTGGAAGTTCAACATGGCACCTCATGGCAAAGAAGTCTCTGAGGAGCTGAAAAAAAGCATTGTTGCTCCACATAAAGATAGTCTAGGCTATAAGAAGATTGCCAAAACCCTGAAACTTAGCTGCAGCACAGTGGCCAAGATGATACAGTGGTTTAGGAGGACAGGTTCCACTCAGAACAGGCCTTGCCATGGTCGACCAAAGAAGTTGAGTGCAAGTGTTCACCATCATATCCAGAGGTTGTCTTTGGGAAATAGACTTATGAGTGCTGCCAGCATTGCTGCAGAGGTTGAAGGGGTGGAGGGCCAGCCTGTCAGTGCTCAGACCATACGCCGCACACTGCATCAGATTGGTCTGCATGTCTGTCGTCCCAGAAGAAAGCCTCTTCTAAAGATGATACACAAGAAAACCCGCAGTTTGCTGAAGACAAGCAGACTAAGGATCTGGATTACTGGAACCATGTCCTGTGGTCTGATGAGACCAAGATAAACTTATTTGGTTCAGATGGTGTCAAGCATGTGTGGCAGCAACCAGGTGAGGAGTACAAAGACAAGTGTGTCTTGCCTACAGTCAAGCATGGTGGTGGGAGTGTCATGGTCTGGAGCTGCATGAGTGCTGCCGGCACTGGGGAGCTACAGTTCATTGAGGGAACCATGAATGCCAACATGTACTGTGACATACCGAAGCAGAGCATAATCCCCTCCCTTTGGAAACTGGGCTGCAGGGCAGTATTACAACATGATAACGACCCCAAACACACCTCCAAGATAAACACTGCTTTGCTAAAGATGCTAAGGGTAAAGGTGATGGACTGGCTATGCATGTCTCCAGACCTAAACCCTATTAAGCATCTGTGGGGCATCCTCAAACGGAAGGTGGAAGAGTGCAAGGTCTCTAACACCCACGAGCTCCACAATGTCTTCATGGAGGAGTGGAAGAGGACTCCAGTGGCAATCTGTGAAGCTCTGGTGAACTCCATGCCCAAGAGGGTTAAGGCAGTGCTGGAAAATATTGGTGGCCACACAAATTATTGACACTTTGGGCCCAATTTGGACATTTTCACTTAGGGGTGTGCTCACTTTGTTAGGCATTAATGGTTGTGTGTTGAGTTATTTTGATGGGAAAGAAATTTTATAGTCTAATTTCTTCAGTGTTGTTACATAAAAAGATATAATAAAATATTTACAAAAATGTGAGGGGTGTACTCACTTTTGTTAGATATTGTAAAACTGGCAAGCTGCTGCTGAATATTTTCCTCTGAAACGTGTTTCCAACAAGCTAATCTCCCACACCATGTACACTTCCAAGGGTTGTTCTACAATGCATCAAATGGAACCAAGTGTAGCCATTTACATAAGTAGTTGCAGAAAATAAAAGAAAGCAGCATACATGCTACACATCCCAAGTTGACCTTAACCACTTCAGCTCCGGAGCATTAACCCCCCCTTCATGACCAGGCCATTGTTTGCGATACGGCGCTGTGTTATTTTAACTGACAATTGTGCGATCGTGCGAAGATGTAGCCAAATAAAATCTATGACCTTTTTTCTTTCAAAAAAAAATCTTTTGGCGGTATTTGATCACCTTTGCATTTTTTTGTGTGTACTATAAACAGAAAAAGAGCGAAAATTTTGAAAAAAAAACAACAATATTTTTTTACTCTCTGCTATCAAACATATCCAATAAAATTTTTTTAAAAAAAAATAGAATTTCTACATTAATTTAGGGCAATATGTATTCTGATACGTATTTTTGGTAAAAAAAAAATCCCAATAAGCGTATGTTGATTGGATTGCACAAAAGTTATAGCTTCTACAAACTATGGGATATTTTTATTTCTTTTTAATTATTTATTTATTTATTTTTTCTTCTAGTAATGGCAGCGCTCAGGGTCTTATAATGGGACTGCAATGTTGCAGTGGATAAATCGGACACTAACTGACACTTTTTGGGGACTAGTGACACCAATACAGTGATCAGTGCTAAAAAAATGTGTACTGGGGAGGTGTTTTTATTAAGGGAGCGACCTTTTGCCACATTTCAGGCTTCAAACATGAAGATATAAAACTGTAATTTTTTGTGAAGAATCAACAACAAGTGAGACACAATCATGAAGTGGAACGAAATTTATTGGATATTTCAAACTTTTTTAACAAATAAAAAACGGAAAAATTGGGCGTGCAAAATTATTCAGCCCCCTTAAGTTAATACTGCCCCCTGCCCCCTGGCCCAGCCCTCCCCTGAATTCAGGTCAATGTCGATTAACCCAGTCGGAAACAGAGAGACCAGCCGGTATATCCATTGAGTTTCATTCTGAGAGACCCTTATCTTTTTATTACCACCCCTCCAAGCATCCTTAATTCTATCTATACTATAAAATATAAGTCCTGAGGGATCTTTATGGTGGACCTCTTTAAAATGTTGTGACAGACTATGTTTTGGGAACCCCTTTTTTATGTTATTTATGTGTTACCTTATTCTCACATATAGGGGTCTGGTGGTCCTGGATATTCCTTTTCTTCCAATTTCTTGATCAGGACATATCCAAATGAGAATCTAATAAAGACAAAGGATGTAGTGAGAAACACCACTAGGAGTGCAATAATGACCAGTAAAGAAAGGAATTAGATACCTCCTAATGATGTGGCTTTTATCACAGGAAATAACAGACAGTATAGACTGGTTGAAAACATTTACAAGAAATACTGGCCTATTCTAAAAAAGATATTGTCTAAATTGTTGCCTCACAAACCAACATTTGTGTATGTGAGGGCACCTAATCTTAGGAATTACCTAGTACACAATGTGGTTAATCCCCCCCACCCCCCGATTAAGTCAAGCTTTTTGCACATATGAAAGGATTCTACAACTGTCAGAAGTGCCTCCCCTGTAGGGTGAGCTAACCACAACCCAGAAAGAAAGAAACTTTTAAATCTAAAGAAACTAATGAGGAATATCAAATAAAAGAACTGATTACATGCAACAGCACACATGTAACCTACGTAATCGAATGTCCATGCCATCTTCAATATATAGGGAGGACCACCAGATCCCTATATGTGAGAATAAGGGAACACATAAATCATATAAAAAAGGAGTTCCCAAAACATAGTCTGTCACGACATTTTAAAGAGGTCCACCATAAAGATCCCCCAGGACTTATATTTTATGGTATAGATAGAATTAAGGATGATTGGAGAGGTGGTAATAAAAAGATTAGGGTCTTTCAGAATGAAACTCGATGGATATACCGACTGGGCTCTATGTTTCCGACCAGGTTAAACATCGACATTGACCTGAATTGCTTTATATCCAACTTCTAAGTTATTTTCACAACTTCTAAACTTAACCATTATTGCTTATGAGTTATTTTCACAACTTAACCATTATTGCTTATCCCTTTTGGAAGGAAAAAGTAGGTGGGATTATTTTAGTCTTTATACACACCTTAACAATGGGTTGATTGGGTCACATGCATTGCCACTAACTATATATAGTCAAATCTACTACACACTATGAGACCAAGGTTGTTTGGGGTAACAGAATTTTTTCACAATATTTTATTATTTATTTTTTATTATTTTTTACTGTAGTTATTATTTTTCTTCATTTTATAAATGTACACGTGGTTTAGATATATGGGTATGACATTGGTCGTCCTTGCCATATAATTTTCAGTTATATTTTTCAGCTATTTTATTCATTTTAATGTTATTTTTATTTTATTTTTATTTGTATTTTCATTGATGCTCTAAAAACACCCTTCGCCTAAATTCTCTTTCTGTATATGCTCTGGGGAGAAAGTTCTAGAATGTATTGCCTTATACTGTTTTATAAGGTTCAAACATAGTGATTTTAATTGAAAATGCTGTTTTACTGGATAGTAACTGGAAGTGTACAGGAAGGGCTAGGGTTCCTCTACACTTCTCTCAAACACCTGTAGTCCCCATCTTTGTCCACTGGGAGCCAGGCCGCATGAATACCACACTTCTGTTTTTTCCATTTTTCCTTGGATAATTTTTTAAGCAAAAAAGGATTTTTCTAAGTAAAACATCTTTAAAGTCTAATTCTTCCTCTTGTTGGGAACATTAGAATACACATACCCTTTTACAAACTATTTCGTTTAACATAAGTGACAGCTGGACTCAGGTGTACTGAATTTGACCGTCTATCATGTATATAAGCGTAAGGTGTACCAAGATGGCCACCGCTTTCGACGACGTCCTATGACGAAACGCGTTAGACGGGGCTAGAGGTACGCCGCTACGCCACTTCCGGTTTTCGGAGATACCGTCTGTGGAACGCAATCTTGCCCAGACAGAAAGGATCCTAACCTTTCTCAAAGCTGCGGGCGTTGTGAGCCTGCTGCTGCCTTTTTTTAAATGCCTTTTTAAATGATTTTATATACCTGGATTGCCATATTATTTTCAACCTTTGGATAAAAATAAATACAATATTTTTAAAATTGGATTACACTATGTGTGGCTTTCCATTTCTCCATATACACCATGATCCCACAGTGACCACTTATGTCACTTTATTATCACAGCTCTTTAAAGGACTATTGTATATACAGAACTGATTTTTATCACTGAATTGTATTACGCAGAAAACCACTTGTTTTATTATCATTTTTTATTTTTTACACGTTTTTTGGACATAGGTACTCCATAAGCAGTTTATATATCTGCGTCTTCAACCAAGGACTGTTTTCTACATGGACTATTTATTTTGAATGTACTTTATATGATGTGATTATACAGTTGGCACATTATTAGCACTTTAATGTCTAGTTTGCACATTTTATACTTGTACTAAATGATATAATAGGATCATTAACATTTATTGAGTTTTATATTATCCACGTTTATTAAGAGACAGCGCCAGCTCCCTCATTTATTTTCAACACAGGTTCAATGCCTGCCCTACTGACAGAAGGCAATCTGCCTTGTTTACATAGTAACAATGTTCTGCCTGTGCCCTGAACAATTAGCGGGTGTTGGTGGACATCACGTCCGTGGTACCTGCCGCTGTGATCACAGCAGGAGTGGACCACCAGCAGCGCAAGCATGCCCCAGACCTAGAAGTGTCAGATCACATACTAGGAACTTTATCTGGCGCAAAGGTGGTGCCCTGCCATGGTATATCAATGGTGGTGAAGTGGTTAAAGCACCATTACACTTAGAACTGTGCCCCGGACCATTGCTGTGAGAACCAAGTAGATTAATAATAAAAGTGCCCTGTGAAGAGTGATTAAACTATCTTGTGAAAGTAAAAGGCTGGATGACTGGTAATCACTGTCACAAGAATTAGTAAAGTTATTGAGCAAGGACACAAATATGTAACAATAGTCACACTACACCAAGTGATTGCTATAGGATCCACTGACATGCTGTTGGATTGGATTTGTCCAATACTGTTTGGTCATGCCCTAATTGGTTGCTGCATGATTCTACTCTTTGAAGTATTGTATTTCTTTAAGGGGTTTATACTTTATCTATAGATTTATCTCAACTCATTTGACTCCTTAATAGCGTACCCATAAGGGATTCAAATTTCATAAAAGCCTTCCCTTCAATCTTGCACAGTTGTACACACTCTGCTCCTGTACTGAAATCTCTTAATCTGTACTGTACTGAACTTCTCACAGTGTGCAGTAGAAACTGCATAATTCCAAACTATATAGTGCTGTGCCTTTAAATCACAATCTACCATGTAAGTCCATTCAAAATCATGCACATAAGTCATAAATAAATACATAAAATTCCACCACTGATAACTGCAAAAACCAAGTGTGACCTCTTGTGAATTCTAGCACCACATAGAAAACACCAGCCTCTTACCAGAACACAAGACACCAAATTATAGGAGGTCTGTGTGGCATTAGAGATCAAATGCACTGTCATGTACGGATCAAATGATTCCCATTTGTCCCATTCCCCACAGGCCTCTCCAGCAGGGATGTATCACAATACCGGCAAAACATAGGAATCACAGAAACTCCATAGCATAAATCCGCATATACCATTTATTTATTATAGTGAAAAAGTACTCCCATTATGCAAAGTAATACAGAGCAGTATACAAACAGACCACCAGGAGGTCCGACAGGGTGATGAAGTCAGCACTAGCACCGCCCTGACCTGTTTCATTATAGGAGACATTCTCAAGGGGATCAGCTGCAACTTGATAGACAGAGGCTACCTCATTTCTTGGCTGGAGAATATCCATCATCATTTAGCACTTTCCTCCCCAGTCAACCCTTTTCACTCATTGGATTTCAGTTCTTCTAATCACAGAGGCCCAGTGTCACATGTGGATGTTACCTATGGTGGTCTACATACAAATGCCGGCTCCCTAGGTAATCCCACTCCTCCAGACTGACACTCGCCCATGTGGCATTTCGATATTTGCATAACTCATCCCAAAAGCCAGCCCACTGCTTGCATCAGGGCTGATGACTCTTCATAGGAGTGCTGAGGCAGGGTGCTGTGATATCTTCAGGAAGCCATGTATAGCACCCAGCTGGCCCATCCCACCAGCCATGATCTGTAGATAGAGAAGCACATAGGTCTGAAATAAGGAATGATATTAAAAAAGAAAGGTTTGGTCTAAAAAACACATTAGTATGTTGAAAAGGAGGGTATAAAAAAATCAGGTTTACTGCTTTGCATTAACATACCTTAAATCTTCCCCAATCCAAGAGGCAGCACTTACCTTTCCTAGCTATTTATTTTATAGTAGATAATCTTTTTCAAGACCACACGTGCAATCTGGCATGAAAACAGGATTGCAAAACAGGACAGCATGTGGTGGGGAGTGGTGAAATATGGAAAAATGGGAAGCTGTGCTAACATACCCTATGAGTCTCCCATCGGGCTTTGGCCAAATGAGCCCATGGCAAGTTGACATAAGGTGGAACAAAACACAACAAGGTAGAACCACAATGGTTAAGTATGTATAAAGTGCAGAAGGATTAGAACCTTTGTCAAGATTTTACAGCTGCCCGTTTCCTCTTAAGGTTCACCCATCAAACCAGAGGTTACCCCATCACATCAGAGGCCCCATTACATCCCATTCACTCTTTACATGGGCTGGCTATGCATGAGTCCTCCAATCACATCAGAGTCCTCCCATCACAGAGCTCCCCAATCAGAGAGCCCACAGCTTCCCCCTTCATTGAGACCCCCATTCACACAGTCCCCTCTTCACATCAGAGCCCTACCTTTTGCCTCCAGTAGCATTGCAGGTGACAGCGAGCGGAGGAGGTCTGGACGAGGCAGACTTCAATCATCCCCTGAATGCTAGGGGTAGCTGTGTATGTCACCTGTCCTAAATCAGAATCATGCGTTGTCGTGGTGCAGGTGAGTTGGTCACCATCACCATAGAAATGAATGATACCATGTGTCCTAGACTTAGACTGTTACTGGTTGTTATGGTGCTGGAAACTGGCCCACCTGCACTGTGCCAACTCATGCTGCATATCCAAGGCAAACTGAGTCTAATGCTCATGGCACCCCAGGGGAACCCAGACGACCCCCAGCTTGAGAAATGCTGAGCTAGAGTACTGCTTTGATACCACTATTGATAGATGGTGCATCTATAATGCAGTCGGTATTAGGGCCGGCACTATGAGAAGCAGATCTGATGTAATAATACTTCTCCATGAATAGAATATTAATATATTTAGTGTTCACTTCTTGTTTCCTAACATCCCTATTAGAGTAATTATGCGTATGACCAAGGCATGTCGCAAAAGTGCATCTTGAATAATATAATTGAATGTCTATTACTTCAGGATTTTCATAAGCATTATATGAGTGTTGGCTTCCACACAACTAAATGAGCCTCTAGTGAGCCCCATGACTTAAAGCGAAAGTCCAGCCCTCTCTTCAAGTCTTGCACAGTTGTACAGGCTCCTCTCCTGTCCTGAAATTGCTTAGTCTGATATTACTGCACACTGTGAGCTTTTCACAGTGTCCATTAGAAGCTGCAGCAAGTCAGATAGCGCTTCCCTCATTTCCTGGTGGGAGGACATCCAGCATCATCTAGCACTTCCCTCTCGAGTTTTACTATCCCTGGCCTGCCCAAAACAATCACACTTTAGTTCTTTCTGTTATGAAGGTTTTGGCATCACATGTGTTCTGCTTCAAATTAAAGTTCTTCCATTGCACTAGTATGGTGTGTGCTCTTCTTTTATGCTTTACTTTACTATACACCGTTAGAGATAAATGGAGACTGCCATTGTTGACCTCTCCTGGGAATCTCACTTCTCTGGCTTGTGTCTAGTTGATGCTAAAGTTTCAGAGCTGTGATAATGAATTGTAAACATTTTTTGATGCACATTCACAGCATGAGTGTTCTGTAACCCAAAAGTGCCATCTAGTGGAATATACTGTGTATGACAGCCATTGAAAAATCAAAAAATCTCTTCTTGCAAACACAATAACAGTGAAAAATGTATTCTATATTTGAAGCAGAAAAAATTGGTACATTAACTACTTAAGGACCGGAAGGATTTGCCACCTTAATGACCAGGCCATTTTTTGCGATACGGCACTGCGTTGCTTTAATTGACAATTGCGTGGTTGTGCGACGTTGTACCCAAACAAAATTCACGTTCTTTTCCCCACAAATAGAGCTTTCTTTTGGTGGTATTTGATCACCTCTGCAGGTTTTATTTTTTGCCCTATAAACAAAAAAAGTGTGTCAATTTTGAAAAAATACACAATATTTTTTACTTTTTGCTATAATACATATCCAAAAGAAATAAATAAAAAAAATGTCTTCATCAGTTTGGGCTGATATGTATTCTACGACATATTTTTGGTAAAAAAAAAAACCGCAATAAGCCTATATTTATTGGTTTGAGCTAAAGTTATACCATCTACAAAATAGGGAATAGATTTATAGCATTTTTTATTATTTTTTTTTACTAGTAATGGCGGTGATCTGTGATTTTTAGCGGGACTGCGACATTGCGGCGGACAGATCGGACATTTTTGACACTTTTTTGGGACCATTGACATTTACACGGCGATCAGTGCTAAAAATACCCACTGATTACTGTATAAATGTCACTGGCAGGGAAGGGGTTAACACTAGGGGTGATCAAGGGGTTACGTTTTCCCTAGGGAGGTGTTTCTAACTGTGGGGGAAGTGTAGTGACAGGGAGTAGAGAGACAATGCTGTTCCCGATCACTGGGAACAGCAGATCTCTCTCTCTACTTCCCTGTCAGAACGGGGATCTGTTTCTTTACATTAACAAATCCCCATTCTGGCTCTCTATGGAGTGTTCGAGAGTGGCCAGCAGACATCACGGCCGCCGGACATATGCCTTGGCTCTGGGCACATCAAGCAGGGGCGTGCGCCCAATTCCTGCGACCGACGTACAATGAGCTACACTGCCGCGGCTGGGGCTTAAGTGGTTAAAACAGGACTATTGTCATTGGTTTGTTCTAATCCAGCACTGCTTATGCACTTTCAGAAACCACTCACAGCACAGAAAATACACTTTAAAGCCGAGTTCCACCCTATTAAAAGTCAGAAGCTACAAAAAGCTGCTTACTTTTAATCATTGGAAACTCACCTGTCCCAGGCTCCAGCGATACAGCCGCCTGCAGCGTCGCTCTTCTCCCCCTCCTCCGTACGGCGCAGACATCACAAGTGTGGGCACCCGGCTTTGGCTTCAAAGCCGAGCGCGCACTGCGCATGCGCGAGTCACGATGTGTGCTGTGAATGGCCGGCGTACCTTCTGGGACTTGTGACATGTCCCAGAAGATTGCCAGGTTGGAGGGGGGGGAGGTGAACTTAATTCCGGCTCCAGGAGAGGAAGTGGACCTGGGACCCTGTTAAAACAGGGTCCCCGGTCCCCCAACCAAAAAAAATTACATGCCAATTGTGGCATATTAGGGGGTCACCTTCCCTTAAAGCGGAAGGTCCACTTTTAGGTGGACCTCTGCTTGCCGACCATCCACCAAAACTGCGGCAGGTTGGCTTGACTGCGCGAATCGTGAGCATGCCCGCAGGTCGATGTCCGCCGGCGACCCGCGATCACCCACTACAAAGACTGATCAGGGATCTGCCAATGCAAAAACGCCAGATCCCCGTTCTGTCAGGGGACGCGACAGAGATTTACTGTTCCCCATCACTGGGAACAGTGAGATCTGTCATGTTCCTGCCAGCCCAGCCTTCACACCTAGGGAACACATTTAACCCCTTGATAACCCCCTAGTGTTAACCCCTTCCCTGTCAGTGACACTCATACAGTAATCAGTGGCTATTTTTGGCTCTGATCGCTGTATAAATGTCATTGGTCCCAAAAAAGTGTCAAAAATGTCCGATCTGTCTGCCGCAATGTCGCACTCATGATAAAAATCGCAGATCGCTACTATGACTAGTAAAAAAGCTAGTGGAGTTTTGATAAAGGTGGGCACCCCCAAAACGCGTCAGCTCAGAACCCCTGATGGGATCAACTCACACATTTTGCACATGCAACACTTTCTCCAGAAACTCCAGTTTGGAGAAAGGGGGGTCTGCCCACCCAGAAAGATGACACTTGACCACTGATGAGATAGAGTACATGTTTACACTCTTTTGTTTGTGGCCTACCAGGTTTCTATATTTGACATCTGTTTTTTACATGACCATTACATGTTGCCAAGCACCTCAGAATGTGCAAGTAATATAAAGGTTTGATACTAACAGTGTGTGGCTTCTTCTTTACTTTATGTATGCCTGTGAGATCCATAAAGGTTAGGTCTTTACAGAGCGAATGTGCTCTTCTATGTGGTCAACACAGGTGTAGTTCATCTAGAAAAATTTAAACCAGTTGATAATGCATCATGTTTTTGTTCTATATGCATGGAATGCATGAAGAACAAAAACATTGTGTGTGTGTGTTTGTGTATATGTAGCACACCCCCTGCACACAAAAATACTTTGCGGAAGCTGATATTGTGATCTCATGGAGAAATGAAGGTTACATTTCCCTCTTGGAGCAAGTGCAAAAATAAAACACATATATAGAACATCTCTTTTAGACATCTAAAAACCACAGACATGAGTAGTTAAACTGAAGGATTCATTTATAAGGGTAAACAAACATTAAACAAAATCAGGAATCATGTTTTGCCAGGATACAGCCCTCTCCCCACAAAATACTGCATATATTTCATAGGCAAATCCCTTGCATTCTGGGTGGCCAAGGTAGCACCGCTAATCTGGAGGTCTGCAATTGCATCCAACAACGGACGACCTTCAGCTGATGTACTCGGGCCTGGCAGGGCTGCATCAATGTCGCACGAGCACGGTTGGGAGATAATTGGTCGCATTCCTGTGTAAAAAATTATGCAGGATGCAGCAGCACAGTACCACGTGATTGATCTTATACAATGGCAGGTTGATTGGAGTTAAAAAGAGACAGAACCTGTTGGACAAAATTCCGAAGGCGTTTTCCACCACCCTTCTAGCACAAGAAAGTCAATAGTTAAAAATCCTCTGGTCAGGGTTCAGGTTGCCTTGAGGAAATGGCTTCAAAACATGTTCACCAAGCCCAAACGCCTCATCTGCAACAAATACAAAGTTGAGATCCTCCACGTTTTGGTCTGCAGGTGGCAAGTTGAGGGTGCCATTCTGAAGTCGCCTATAAAACTCCGTCTGCATGATCACTCCTCCATCGGAGTTGTGGCCATTCTTCCCCACATCCAGGTACAAGAATTCATAGTTGGCAGACACTATGGCAAGCATCACAGTGCTGCAAAAACCCTTGTAGTGAAATAATAGGAGCCAGAGTTGGGTGGTGGTACAATCCGAACATGCTTTCCATCAATGGCACCCCTGCAGTTGGGAAAATCCCATTGCTGAAAAAACTGAGCAGCAACTTTCTGCCACTGCTGGTGATTGGAAGGAAACTGTGGATAAAAAAAAAATTATACTCTGACAACAAACATAAAAATGTTATTCAACATACAAATGCAAGGGCAACATAAGGCTACACTTCCATTTCCAGCACAGTGGAGATGTAAGAAGTGTGAGAATCACAACCTACATAAACTATACTCTTCAAATTACACTTTTCTAACAAGATTCAAACAAAAGAGATCAGATGAGGTCAAATTAGTAGCAAATCAAGCAGGCCCTTAAACTACATGGTTTGGGGAATTAGTAGGAAAACGTCACCCACAAATGGCTCAAAAAAGATGGAGAGTGTGTATAGGAGATTACATTTCTGGAGATACAGGGATTAGATTTCACATAATAAGAACACCTCAAGCACTCTGCCTGCTTTGAAACCCAAAAATAACAAAAGGGTGTGTTTTAGGGGGAGCGGAGGTAACACCTAAACTGCATCTGACATAAATAATTGTGGCATTACCAGGCTGAGTGGGCAGGGCAGCTATCAGAAATTTGGGGGCCCCTTACACCGCTTTAGACCTGCCCCCCCTTCTGACCACCAACCTTGGTAGGAATGATACACCCTGTCACACTTACCAGATGTAGCCCGCCAAGCATGACCCAGTGAAGTGTCCAATGCATGCTAGTGTAAAATCCAAGGGCTTCAAAAACCAGGGCAAAGGCAACACAGCCTCACTCAATGCTTGCAATAAGACCTTGTGCCAAAGCATAGGTGCTACAGGTCCCAAGCTTGAAACAGTTGTGCTCCAGGGGGCCCTCTCCATGTGGCCAACGTTTGGTATTTTTCTCGCCTAGGGTTCAGGAGAATGGTCTCCCCAAACTGGGTGTCCCCCTCCCATAGACTCCAATATTAAAGACTGCTAAAGTCTTTGTTGTAAGGGCCCCTTGAGACACTGGGGCCCCTTACAACAGTACTGCCTGTACTCCCCTGATGGTGGCCCTCTGAGTGTGTAAGGACACCAGACAACATGCTGGGGAGGGTGTTGAGAAAAAAAAGGAGGTGAAAAAAGCTTAGAGTATGCATGAGGCCAAAGAAGACATTCACAGCATATTGTAATGTTGCTAATTAGGTATTGTCAAAAAGGGTAAATACTATATTATCAAGCAGAAACACATGAAATGTGGTATTAACATGAAACATACCTTAACCACTTGCCGACCGCCGATCGGAGATTGACGGCGGCAAAGTGGCTCTGTAACGCAAACCGCCGTAATATTACGGCGGCCGCGAACTCGCGCCGTGAGCGCGCGCGGCGGCATTATAATGCCGCCAAACGCAATGTCTCGGTGAAACGGCGGCAGTTAGAGGCTAGCCGCCAGCCGTTCACCAATTCCATACAAAGTACAATTATGGTGTAAAGTACACAAAGACGAACTATTATATCATAAATGGGAAAAACTGTTATGGATTAATCGTTGTAATGTTATACGACACTTACAGAAGAAACCGGAGTACGTATGAGATTCGAAAAAAGTGGAGGAAAAAAAAGAGTTGTGGGAGGGGTCGTACAACAGACCACAGGAATGTGTGAGTCTCCCGGTGGTAGTCCCCTCATGTCCGTCATGACAACATTCCCCGGGGTCA
>BLSH010282563.1:2337003-2354388 GCA_018402905.1 Glandirana rugosa | reverse complement strand
AAGTGTCTTACTTCTGTGGAATGCCTTAATTGGTACTTCTTGAAAAACTTCAATTTGTAAATATGCTCATTTCAGCATGAACCAATGTTTTTTGACTATTCTAAATATGTGTGCGTTTATGAATGATTTAGAGCAGAGATACATCTTTTTGAATGAAAAGTTTAAAACACATTGCGCCGCATGGTGGCGCTATATTGACAACGTTGAAATACAAAAGCAGCAGCCTCCTGGCTAAACCTATTACAGTATTGGTCCCTATTAGTGGGAACATTTTTAAGTTTTTAGGCATACACAAACTTCATTATATCTTTAGCACGGATTATTGGCACACTGATATTGACAAAGTGTTTGCACTGCAAAGGTTTGATGAGATGCTGAATGCTTTTTGTCCTGACGTCCAATTTAAAATATGTACTGTATAGGTGGAGAAGCAGTGTCATTTTTATATACCAGAATCTATATCAGGGACAAGTGAATTGAGTCAGATCTATTCATTAAACCAACAGATAGAAATCATCAGCTCCTGTTTGATAGTTTCCATTCTACCCATGTGTTCAAATCGATTGTGCGGAGTCAGCTTTGTAGAGTGAGACGCATCATTATTGATGGAACCGTATGGGAAGGTAGAATTGCAGAGATGTGTCAGAGGTTTAGAGAACGGGGATATCTCGAATACATCATTAGAAAAGAGATGTGCAGAATGGATCAGGAGGCAAAATAGAAAGAAAAAATAAATAAAAAGAATACCATTCTCTATGCAATTCCATAGTTATACCGAGGACATATTTAGAATAGTAAAAAAACATTGGTCCATGCTGAAACAAGCATATCCACAAATTGATGTTTTTCAAGAAGTACCAATTAAGGCGTTCCGCAGAAATAAGGCACTTAGGGAGACATTGGTGAAATCTGAGTATAGGGGAAAGAAAAAAAAACTGTAGGTGGGACTACCTTTTTGGGCAGGAGGTGGAATGGTTGCTTCCCCTGCCTAAATTGTATACAGTGTCATCTACTGACGAAAGGAGACAGCTTTGTTCACCCGAGAGATGGACGAAGGATAAAGATAAGGGGCTTTCACACATGTCAGTCAGCATGTGTAGCATATGTCTTATTATGCCCGTGTGGGCTCATATATGTGGGAGAGACAACCCAAAAGATTAAGGATAGAATTGCCCAACATCGCAGCTCAGTTAGAAACAAACAACCTGGCTTACCAGCAGGGCCAGACTGGGCATAAAAACCAGCCCTGGAAAATATTTCAGACCAGCCCCATAGCATTATTATGCCAGTCTAACATCATAATATCATTATTTTCTTGTTCATAAAAGGGAAAACCATGCATTGAAAGCACATTTGAAGAGTGTATTAGAGATAAGACAGCTATGAAAGCACATAGGGCTTTATATATAAGAGAGAATTCTGGTTAAAAGTGGAGCAATCATCAAGGGGGATACAAGGAACTCTGGGAATGTGGTGAGGACTCTGGTGACCAGAGACCACCTTCAGCAGAAAGAATGCACTAAGGTAAGGGGGGCGGGTTACTGATATAAGGGGGAAACCTGTATATCAGTTCCCCCTTACGTTATTGTATTCACTCCCCCCCTTACATCACTGAGGCCCCCCCAGACTGGCCTTGTGGTGCTGTCAATGACCTCCTTTCAGGTGGACCTTTCAGGGATCAGTCAGTCGGCTCCAGCTTGGTGGCCCTGGTTTTATCCTATAGTATCCTCTCCAGTCCACACACGTCTGACTTCCCCCATGACCCCCATCCTTGCGGCACTCCCACTCTTGACTCCTCTCCAGACTCCCCCCTCAGAGGCTACAGACATGATAAAATACAAGAGATGGTCAGAGGTTGTGGGCATGATACAGGAGACAGTCAGAGACTGCCCGCATAGTACAGGAGATGGTCAGAGACAGCAGACATGGTACAGAAGATGGTCAGAGACTGCAGACATGGTACAGGAGATGGTCAGAGACTGCAGACATGATACAGGAGATGGTCAGAGACTGCAGACATACTACAGGTGACTGTCAGAGACTGCAGACATGATACAAGAGATGGTCAGAGACTGTAGACATGATACAAGAGATGGTATGAGAATGCATACATGATGCAAGAGATGGTCAGAGACTGCAGACATAGTACAGGAGATGGTCAGAGACTGCAGACATGATACAGGAGATGGTCAGAGACTGCAGACTTACTACAGGAGACGGTCAGAGACTGCAGACATGATAAAAGAGATGGTCAGAGACCGCAGGCATACTACAAAATATGGTCAGAGACTGCAGACATAGTACAGGATATGGTCAGAGACTGCAGACATGATACAGGAGATGGTCAGAGACTTCAGACATGATACAAGAAATGGTAAGAGACTGCAGATATGATACAACAGATGGTAAGAGACTGCAGACACGATACAAGAGATGGTAAGAGACTGCATACATACTACAGGAGATGGTCAGGGACTCCAGACGCAATACAATAGATGGTCAGAGACTGCAGACATAATACAAGAGATGGTCAGAGACTGCAGACATGATACAAGAGATGGTCAGAGACTGCAGACATGATCCAAGAGATGGTCAGAGACCGCAGACATACTACAGAAGATGGTCAGAGACTGCAGACATAGTACAGGAGATGGTCAGAGGCTGCAGACATGATACAAGAGATGGTCAGAGACCGCAGACAAACTAAAGAGGATGGTCATAGACTGTGAATATGATACAAGAGATAAATGCATCAACGCAGCCTCACTAATGCCCATCAAATACAGCCTCATTAGTGCCCATCAAATGCAGCCTACCAGTTCCCACCAAATGCAGCCTCATCAGTGCCCATCTGTGCAGCCTGCCAGTGTCCATCAATGCAACCTATCAGTGCCCATCAATGCAGCCTATCAGTACCCACCAATGCTGCCTGCCAGTGCCCATCAATGCTGCCTACCAGTGCCTGTCAATGTCGCATGCCAGTGCCCATAAGTGCAGCCCACCAGTGCCCATCAATGCTGCCTGCCAGTGCTCATCAATGCAGCCTGCCAGTGCCCATTAATGCAGCCTGCCAGTGCCCATCAATGACACCTGCCTGTACCCAGCAATGCAGACTACCAGTGGCAAACAATGCAGCCTGCCAGTGCCCATCAGTGCAGTCTGCCAGTGCCCAGCAATGCAGCCTACCATTGCCAACCAATGCAACCTGCCAGTGCCCATCAGTGCAGCCTGCCAGTGCCCATCAATGCCACCTGCCAGTCCCCAGCAATGTGGCCTGCCAGTGGCCATCAATGCAGCCAACCAGTGCCAGCCAATGCAGCCTGCCACCGCCCATCAATGCCACCTGCCCGCACCCATCAATGCCGCCTACCAGTGCCCATCAATGCCACCTACCAGTGCCAACCAATGCCACCTGCCAGTACCCAGCAATGCAGTCTGCCAGTGCCTAGCAATGCAGCCTACCAGTGTCCATCAATGACACCTGCCATCGCCCATCAATGCCGCCTGCCAGTGCTCATCAATGCCATCTGCCATTGTCCATTAGTGCTGCCTGCCAGTGCCCATCAATGCCACCTGCCAGTGCCTATCAATGCCGCCTACCAGTGTCAACTAATGCAGCCTGCCAGTGCCAAACAATGCAGCCTGCCAGTGTCCAGCAATGCAGCTTACCAGTGCCAACCAATGCAGCCTGCCAGTGCCTATTAATGCTGCCTACCAGTGCCCATCAATGCCGCCTGCCAGTGCCCATCAATGCCGCCTTCCAGTGCCCATCAATGCTGCCTGCCAGTGCCTATCAATGCCACCTACCAGTGCTAACCAATTCAGCCTACCAGTGCCAACCAATGCAGCCTGCCAGTGCCTATCAATGCCGCCTTCCATTGCCCATCAATGCTGCTTTCCAGTGCCTATAAAAGCCGCCTACCAGTGCCGACCAATGCAGCCTGCCAGTGCCCATCACTGCAGCCTGCCAGTGCCTAGCAATGCAGCCTACCAGTGCCAGCCATTGCAGCCTGCCAGTGCCTATTAATGCCGCCTACCAGTGCCCATCAATGCCACCTGCCAGTGCCCATCAATGCCGCCTTCCAGTGCCCATCAATGCTGCCTGCCAGTGCCTATCAATGCCGCCTACCAGTGCCAACCAATGCAGCCTGCCAGTGCCCACATGAAGTACAAGCAGGAGCTAAGTCCCTCACTGTCACGGACTCGGTTGTGAATCATTCGAAACACAACAATATTGAAGAGATCTGAGGAAGATATAAAGCACATAAAAAGAATGGAAGAATCAGTATAAGAAAATGATTGTGTATTCCCGATGACATAGAGTCATTACATGTATTCAAGTACATTGTTTGTATATAGTTGTCTGTTATTGTGCAGAAGTATTGAGTATTTGGGAGAATAGGGGTTAATTGGGTAAGCAAATTGGTTGATGGGTTGCACCTGTGTAGTTACACCTTGAGGTGTGGTGCAGGTCAGTGGGTAGTGTCAGAAGGTCGGTAGGTGGTGTCAGCAGGTCAGTGGATGGTGTCAGCAGGTCAGTGCATGGTGTCAGCAGATCAGTGGATGGTGTCAGCAGGTCAGTAGGTGGTGTCAGCAGGTCAGTGGATGGTGTCAGCAGGTCAGTATATGGTGTCAGCTGGTGTCAACAGGTCAGTGCGTGGTGTCAGCAGGTCAGTGGATGGTGTCAGCAGGTCAGTAGGTAGTGTCAGCAGGTCAATGGATGGTGTCAGCAGGTCAGTAGGTGGTGTCAGAAGGTCAGTGGGTGGTGTCAGTAGGTCGGCAGGTGGTTTCAGCAGGTCAGTGGATGGTGTTAGCAGGTCAGTGGATGGTCTCACTACAGTAGTGAGATTTCCTTCTGGACTTGATACAGGAGTGGCTCCCTTTTCAGAGCTTACTGAAGAAGTATCCTGCTTCTCAGGACTCACTATAGAAGTACGTTTCCTTTCAGAGCTTGTTACAGGAATAGAATTCTTTCCAAGGCTTGTTACAGGAGTAGGATTATTTTCAGAGCTTGTTACACAAGTCAGATCTTGAGTCTCTATCAATACAGTTGGACTCAGATTAGAAGGTCCAGGCTTGAGAATAGCAAAGCCAGTTTCATTAACAATGTCAGAGTCTAGTCTTTTTCTCTCATCCCTTCCTTCTTTTGGCAATGTTGTTCCCCAGTTGGGGTCACTAGCTGGTCTCACCTCAGATAAGCATTCATCATTACAATTAACCAGGTCCCTTTGCTTGAAACTTGGAATTGACCAGGTACTTTAATTTGAAAGAGCATCTCTCTTCTTAACTAATGGTGGATCATTCCTCTTTTGACAAAGGGAATTTGGTGGTCTCTTTACTTCTCTCATTGGTGTCTGTCTTCTGAACCAAGGTCTAACTTCTATTTCAAGGATAACAACTGGGGCCCACTACCAAGAGGATACTAACTCTTCATCTTCGCTGTCGTCTTGAGCCAGCACAGCAGGTTTAGCAGGAAGTTTCCAATGAGATTGGGTCCTGGGAGGGCCTAGATCCAGAGGAGGTATAGGGGGACAAGGAGACGCCCGAACCGCATCTGACAGAGGAAGTAGATGATCACGATGCCACATCTTGAGAGGTCCCGATTTCCCGTCTGGCTTGATCTGATAAACTGGCAACCCTAGGAGCTGTTTACAGGTAATATAAGGGTGAAGCCTCCAGCGCTCTGCCAATTTATGTTGGCCTGGTACACCTAAGTTCTTTAACAACACTCTACCCCCTGGTTGGAGATCCTGAACTTTTACATTGAGAACAAAATTATTTTGTTTCTCAATTGCCGGGTATTAGCATGCTGCATAGCCTTCTCATAAGCTTGCTTTAGATTCTTTCATAATCGGTCAACATAACTCTTGTGGGAAGTGAAAGAGGTATCATCAACAGATAATCTGAAAATCAGATCAATTGGTAGCCTAGCTTCTCTTCCAAACATAAGGCGATATAGTGAATACCCAGTTGCATCACTTAAGGTGCTATTATAAGCGTGTACCATAGTAGCAATATGATTTCTCCAATGTTGTTTCTTCTCAGTGGACAAGGTTCCCAACATATTCAGCAAGGTCCTGTATTAAATCTCTCAGGCTGAGGGTAATAGAGTGTAGTCCAAGACTTTCTGATGCCCAACAACTTGCACAACTGATGTATGAGCCAGCTTTCAAAATCTCTTCCTTCAGCATTAATTAGAACCAGCAACCCATAATGAGTGAAGAATTTCTCCACAAGTACCTTCTCCACAGTAGTTGCTTTTTGATCTTTTGTTGGGTAAGCCTGAGCATATCTGGTAAAATGATCAGTATCCACCAAGATATTGCCTCTTCCATCCGTATCTTTTTCCAGCAACAGGAAGTCAATGCACACCAACTCCATGGGGCCCTGACTCTGCAAATGTTTTATGGGGGCGGCTCAAACTGGGAGAGTCTTTCTCTGAATGCAAGGCAGGCAGGAACGGCAATAGATCGCTATCTCCCTTCTCATATCTGGCCAATAAAATCTATCTCTAACTAGGCGGAGAGTTCTTTCTATGCCCAAATGTTCATGTTCATCATGCAAAGACACCAGGGCATACAATGTTTTTCTGGAAGGAATAGTTGCCAGGTTTCTGCAAACTCTTCATCAGAGCCCCTTCTATACAACAGACCATCTCTTAATTGCAATTTATTCCATTCTCGGTGCAATACCCTGGCATGGGTTAGCGATCTCGTCAGCAGCAACGTTGAATCTTGTTGAGCCAAAGCCTTAAGGGCTACCTGACATAGAGGATTCTGCTCTTAGTCAGCCTTGATTTCTTTTTTTGTTAGTCGAGGAAGATCCTCACTTCTCACTTGAGTCAATCCACAATAAGCCTGAGGTACTCCAGCTGGAGGAACACCTATGGACTCTGCTCCCACAGTCCCTCTCATACCTTTGCATAGAGCTTGTACTCCTTCAGTAGGCACGAAAGTCCATTCTCGATACTCCCCTTCTGCATGATGAGGCCGGCGAGACAGCGCATCAGCATCTCTATTTCCAATGCCAGGTCGGTATTTCAGACTAAGCTGGAAGCAAACCACCGGTGCCCAGTAGCATTCAGCTGTGCAGAAGTTAGAAGATAGGTTAACGGATTATTATCAGTCTTCACTACAAACTGAGCCCCATACAAATAGTCATTCAACTTGTCGACAACTGCCCACTTCAAGGCCAGAAACTCCAGTTTGTGTGTAGCTTTTCTCAGAAGGAAAAAGACTTTGGCTCTCGTAAGCCACTGGCCGGAGCTTGCCATCTTGTTCCTGATAAAGGACTCCTCCCAGCCCATCTCTGCTAGCATCCAAATGGAGTTTGTAATGTTTGGACCGCACAAGCTAAGACGGGGGCTTCAATGAAACTTTTCTTCAACTGCTTGTAAGCTCCTTCACATGAATGGGTCCACTGCTCATGGATAGACTTCTTCTTTCCTCTCCTGCTCAACTTCTTTTCCTTCATCCTCCCTTCTTCTTCTTCCGAAACCACCTGGAGCAATTAGTTGAGGGACCTGGCAATCTTGGCAAAACTGGCCATGAATCTCCAATAATAGGAACAGAATCCCAGAAAGGATCTCAATTCTGTCACAGTCTCAGGCCTAGGCTATGCAGTGACTGCCTCCAACTTCTTCGAGTCAGTAGCCACCCCCTTAGCTGAGACCACATGCCCCAAATAGGTAACCGAAGTGCAATAGAACTGACACTTCTCAAGAGACAGCTTAAGTCCTTCTTCATGTAATCTCTCGAACACCTTTTCAATGCGTGCCTCATGCTCCTCCAATGTTCTTCCAAACACTATGATGTCATCCAGATACACCAGGTCTTCAATCAAGTTCATATCCCCAATGTCCTTTCCATCAACTGTTGGAAAGCGGCCGGCGGCCCTGACAGTCCCTGTGGCATCCAATTAAACGCAAAGAAACCAAGAGGGCAGATGAAAGAAGTCTTCTCTTTATCTTTTGCCTGCATCGGTATCTGATAGTACCCACTTTTAGGGATAGTTTGTCGATTAAGGGTTCGATAGTCTATGCACATACGAAGTGTTCCATTCTTTACCTAACCACCACAATATGTGAAGCATAAGGACTTTGAGACTCTTGAATCACTCCAGATTTCTAAAGCTCAGCCAACTGCTCTCAAATCTTCCAGATCACTGAGTAGGATCCTCCGAGCCCGCGGAAAGGTTTATGTTCCTGGAGACGTATTTGATGTTGGGCACTTTTGGTACATCCCACATCAAAATCATTACTAGAAAAAATCTTCTCCCATCGATCCAACTGAGATTCCATCCTTTTTCTCCCATAAGGGGGTAGCACAGCAGCACATTCCTCCAGCTCCTTCTTTATTGTGCGGCAATCCCCACTCTTCTCTACTTCTTCCGGAGGCACTGGGGTAGCTGCACTCACCTGCCCTACTGACATTCGTTCTTTCAATACCACTAGATGATCAGTGACATTCTGAAGACTGATAGGCACCTTCTTTATTCTGGAACCATTTCTATCCCAGCGCCTTGAGTTTGTGCATCCGTCTCTAGCACGACAAAGGGTCCTGGATGAACCCAAGTAAGTTTTACAGTGGCTTTTAGGCAAACAACCTCTCCAGGCTGGAGCACTTTTTCTTTCATATCCAGCTTCCATATTCAAACACTCCGTTGGCAGATGCTTTCTTCTCTTCCATCACTTGCTGGCAGGCCTGGTATAGTCGAGGGTGAATCCCAGTTGGCACCGTCCCATTCTCTCCTATTACCTTTTCCAACAACCTTCTCACCAAATCTGAGTTTGTTTCAATCAGCATGGAATTCTGTGCACCACCTGGAGGTCTAGGGCACACCACAGCTAGATTATCAAATGTCTCAACCTTCCCTGTTGCTGCTGGTCCAAAGGAGATTCTTATGGGAATACAGTATCTCACAAAATTGAGTACACCCCTCACATTTTTGTAAATATTTTATTATATATTTTCATGTGACAACACTGAAGAAATGACACTTTGCTACAATGTAAAGTAGTGAGTGTACAGCTTGTATAACAGTGTAAATTTGCTGTCCCCTCAAAATAACTTAACACACAGCCATTAATGTCTAAACCACTGGCAACAAAAGTGAGTACACCCCTAAGTGAAAATGTCCAAATTGGGCCCAAAGTGTCAATATTTTGTGTGGCCACCATTATTTTCCAGCACTGCCTTAACCCTCTTGGGCATGGAGTTCACCAGAGCTTCACAGGTTGCCACTTCCACTCTTCCATGACAAAATCACAGAGCTGGTGGATGTTAGAGACCTTGCACTCCTCCACCTTCCATTTGAGGACGCCCCACAGATGCTCAATAGGCTTTTGGTCTGGAGACATGCTTGGCCAGTCCATCACCTTTACCCTCAGCTTCTTTAGCAATGCACTTAGGAGTGTACTCACTTTTGTTGCACTGATTTAGACATTAATGGTTGTGTGTTGAGTTATTTTGAGGTGACAGCAAATTTACACTGTTATACAAGCCGTACACTTACTAATTTACATTGTAGCAAAGTGTCATTTCTTCAGTGTTGTCACATGAAAAGATATAATAAAATATTTTAAAAAAATGTGAGGGGTGTACTCACTTTTGTGAGATACTGTATATACATCATATGGAAACTTGTCAGTCCTAATTCCCCAGATCTCTAACTTTTCGGTTTGTTCAGAGGAATGCGTGTTAGGCATTGATCATAAAAATCTAGTAAAGAGTAAAGTTACTCGAGCTCCTGTGTCCAAAAGAGCCCTAGTATAAACACCTTCTACTTGCACTGACACACCACTCCTACTCGATTAGTGTCTCTCTTTGGCCCCCTTTGAGAGGCTCTAACTATAGCCCTGGGTGGTGAATAAGCATTAAGTCCCTGCCCCCGACCCTTAGACCCTGGTGATGGGTTAGTTGGTTTAAGGGATATCTCTTCCTTCTTTTTCCCTTTCTTCTGGCTCTTTTTGCCTTTCTTCTGATTCTTGGAGCTCCATTCCTTCTTTGGGCTCTCAGTTGGCTGTTTCACTGGAGACCCTCTGAAGTTTCCCGCCTTCTGAGTGGATAGCAGCTGCTGTAATGCTTTTAGTAACTCTGCCATTAAATTGAATTCTCCATCTCTTTGTGGACACTGTCTTCGAAAATGCCCAGGCTCCCACACTTAAAACATCTTCGTGAATCAGTTTTAGTAATTGGTTAGTAACTTGAGCTTCCATCTCACGCAACAATGTCTGTGTTAGGAGAATACCTGTAATGAGTGGAGACCAATGGCCAACAATGTCAGACAAGCTCAGTCCTCTGATCTACTAGAGATAGGAAAGTCTGAATAGCTAGACCAATGATCAGTGCTGGGGTCACAAGCCAAGGTCGATGCAGGAGAGAGTTTCATAATCGAGGTCACAAGCCAAGGTCGATGAAGGAGGAGAGTTTTGTAGTCGGAGTCACAAGCCAAGGTAGATGCAGGAGGAGAGTTTCATAGTTGGGGTCAGCAACCAAAGTTGTTTCCAAGCAGCAATAGAAGTAGCACAGGTAGTAAACAGGAACAGATCACAATAATCTGGCAACAGGAAGTGTAGAGGCAACATTTATATAGGAAGTTCATGTGAGGAGCGAGGAGTTTAAGGATCAACAGCAAACACAGGGCAGGATCCCAATGGATCAGGCAGGATGTCCAATAGATCAAGCAGAGAGTTGTCCAGCATCCCAGATAGCTCAGCAAGAGGAATCAATGCCAGACACAGGAGAGGTCCCAGGTTCAAGCCCAGATCCTGACAGTCTGTTGTAGTTGGTCTTGTGCTTGAGCTACTTGAGTGAGCAATTTGACCGGGGATTCCTCAGGAGTTGACGGGGCCTTAGTACTCTCCCCCCACTCTGACTCTTGTCCACTTCAGAGACCCCTTGCTCTATTTGCACTGGTTGAGCAGACACTTTCCTAGCCTTTATGGTGGTATTCTTGCGACCCTTGATATTTTTCATCCAGTAGAGTGGGGATCGCCAAACTACAGCCCTCCAGCTGTTGCGGAACTTCATGTCCCATGAGGCATTGTAAATCTCTGACATTTACAGACATGACTAGGCATGATGGGAGCTGTAGTTCCTGAATAACTGGAGGGCCATAGCTTGGAGACCCCTGCAATAGAGCTTCCTCTTCCCTAACTATCCTCATCAGCTCAGGGTACGTGGGCACCATCTGTGCCCCTTTTAGCAGCAGACGAAGCACAATTGGGTGATTAGGTCTTGCTCCTTGCAGAATCCACTCTAACCTGACTTTATCAGCTTCATTTAGATCGATCCCTTTCTTCTCTCCTCTGTACTGATGCGTGTGCTCAAATTTATACATCAAGTCGGGAATCTTCTCCACTCTCCCATATGCTGCACACAAAGCTTCAATGTAGTCCACTGCTACACGATCAGGCTTTCCTTTCTTCAGGCTCCTAGATACGAATGGAGCGCCCAAGACAAAGGTGTAAAAGTTGCAAAGGAGGAGGATGCCTCTTTGAACACGCATCAGATTTCCATATGGACTGACATCCAGGTATCTAAACTGATTGAACAACAGCCCTGAGGAAGGGGGATGCCATTTGACCCCCGAAACGCGTTGGCATTTTTTACTATTCTTCCTACCGAATAAAATCCACCTTTGCAACTTTTACACCTTTGTCTTGGGCGCTCCATTCGTATCTAGGATTTGATCTTACATGTGAATCGACACGTCAAGTTGTTTACAGCGGTAGCAGCCCAGGCCCCGCAAGAGGGCGTACCATCAAAATTTCCAGATCACGCCCCATAGAGGCACTGGATATTGGGGATCTACCCCTACCTCCCTACCGATGATATCCCCAAACGAGGGATTGTGTTTCCAGCGCGGTCTACTTTTCATTCTTTGAACTTCTTTCTTCAGGCTCCGGATAACATCTGCGGCAGGACTCCTCAAACTCTCACTTATTCTCTGTCTCTTCACCTCCTCCGGTACATTCCAATCTTCCACAGCTTGAATGGCCTGATCCATCCAGCTTTCAAATTCTTTCTCACCTTCCTGGGATTGGGGTGTAACCCAAGAAGAACTGCAATTTCCTGTAACCCTGATTGGCTGTAATATTATTGCTCTTCATCAGACTTTCTACCAGATGGCTCATGTCTATATAGAGAGTAGCTGGAGCCATCCCTTTGTTAGTAGCATCAGCTTTTCCTTCTATACCAGAACTCACAGAGCCACCTTGAGATTGCCCTTGATCGAGGTCGCCTTCTTTTTGTAGAAGTATCACTTGAGCTTCTAACACTTCAACTAAGCTCACAGTCTCTTTCCAAAATTCTGCCGGAACACTCTCTCGCCACTCAATCAAAGCATAGGTGCAATCTTCCCCATATTGAGGCTGCACATCTGCAATATAGTATCCTTGCTCTGGGAAAGCTCTTCTTATCAACTGCCGTACCTCCCTTTCTGACCATTCAATGCCGGGCAGTCTCACCACACTGGCTAACTCCAAATAGCCTCCTTCTTCCTGCACCCAGTTGGTGGCAGTGATGGAGCCAATCTTCCCCTTCTCTTTGGGTGACTCCTTGGACTTACTGGGGCTTACCGTGAGGGGTATCATGGATGAGCCCCCAAATGTAGTGCTGCCCTCTTGAGGGTCACAAAATAATTCAATACCCCCCTGGTTTCCCTGACCCCGAGAGTCTTCTGCCACTTCTGCCACACTGGGTTCACTCATTGTGTGAGTTTCTCTTTTGGTACAGACAAAGTAATAGACTACACCGATTTAAGTCAAGTTAGTAATGTTTACTCACAGTATGTGTCCAATGAGGATCTTTGTCCCAACAGAATAGAATTAGTTACAAGAAATAGTTCACACAACAGGATAAATGTCATGAACGAGTAAATAACACGAAATGTCGATTATACTTTAGTAATCTTAATCAATGCACTTATACATATAGACCCTGCCCATGAAAGTGGGGCACAGGAGAGCAGAGGAATGGCTCCTGTAAAGGTCAGACCACTCTCTACTGCCAACTCACATGAAAGCAGGAAACAGCAGATAAATCAGTATAACATCAGAAATGACATATAAAGCAATATTCAACCTGCTCTTAGTAAAAGAGATCTTTGGTGAAAACCACTGTATATTAAACTGTAGCGGTTAATATATTATTCCTAAGTGAGAGGGAGAATGAGAATTAGATGCAGACAAATGTCCCTTGTTTAATAGTTCAGTTGATCTTCAGCTAACTCTTTGCGGATTAGGTGGTATATACCAAGTGATGACTAGTAAAATAAATGAATTCAGGTTTATGATCAAATATAACACTCCTTCTGCAGATAGTTCCTAAAGCTTCACAGTGTTCACTGACTTGCAGGGTTAATTCTGTGGAACTACAAGTAACAACAGAGGATGCAAACTAATGCTGTCTGCACAGGGTGTTACATTCAACTGCACATAATAGTTCTCTCCCAGTGTCAGATATGCTGGCAATTATAAAGAACAAGCTGTTTGTGCACAGTGTCGGCCGAAATGGGTTTTTACCCGCTCACCGCCCAGGAACAGAAGATGTAGATACTGTATATGTTGGTGATGATGATGATGGTGATGATGATAATCCTCCTATCTGTAGCTCTTAGCCTCCACCGCCTCGCTCCACGCCTCTCCCGGATCTGTCACCCTTGCGGGGTGTGTGGACAGGAACAAACCCCACTGGTATGGGGCGAGATATACAAGCTGCTTGCTGATGTCCCACAGGGTACCTGTTCTAGATGAGTATTGTGAAAGCAAGCCGCGACTCCGCCTCTTCCAACACAGATTCCTTGCATACAAATCCATGCCGGTCCAGAGAGAACACATCAGGCCCAAAGCCTTAGGTTTTATAGAATCTCCCACGAGGCACCTCTTCTCCTAGAAACCTCCTCTTCCAGCACAGCCTGTTGGCAGGTGTAGTTTCTTCCATGCACAGCCAGGGGGAAAATCCTACCTAGAAGACTACATCTCCCAGAATGCATCACTCGTGCATTTACAATACGTTACAATCAGAGTCACAAATTAGCCAAACTGGAACACTAGAGGAAAATCCTCCATTATGTTTAATAGCAGAAATGTCTTTTATTGCCAGGAATGTGTATATCCAGCTCCTGGCTACACTTTGTAAAGCACAAAAGTATTATACAGAGTAGGGATGGGCCGGTTCGGTTCTCACCAGAACATGCGAACAAGCAAAAAGTTCAGGGTGAACATTCGAACACCATTAAAGTCTATGGAACCCCAACATGAAAAATCAAAAGTGCTCATTTTAAAGGCTTATATGCAATATTATTGCCCTAAAAAGTGTATGGGGACCCGGGTCCTGCCCTAGTGGACATGTATCAATGAAAAATAAAGTTTTAAATCAGTTGTTTTTTCAGAAGTAGTGATTATAATAATGCTTAAAGTGAAAAAAAATTCCTTTAAATATTGTGCCTGGGGGGGTGTCCTTAGTCTGCGTGTAAAAGGGCATATCTCTGTGGGGTGTAGAACATAGCTAGAGCAAAATTACATTTCCATAGGAAAAATTGTCATTTAAAATCATGGCTGTAATGTATTGCCGGTTCATGGCAATATACAAAAAAATTGCATGAAAAAAGTGCGTGCGGTCCCCCCCCTTCCCCCCAGTCCACACCAGGCTCTTCGGGTCTGGTTTAGATATTAACCACTTGCCGACCGTCAACCGCAGGTTGACGGCGACAAGATGGCTCGATATCGCAAAACGCCATCATACGACGGCAGCTGCGAGATCGTGCACTGTGAGCGCGCGTGCGCCGCCGGAGGTGCGCTCACTGTGTTCGGGGGGGGCCAGAGAGCGGGTGCGGCGGACTCGATGCGATGCTACCCGCGATGCCCCGCCCGCAGTGAAAGAATGGAGGTCCGTGTAAGTAAACACGGATCTCCGTTCTGTGAGAGGGGGAAGGGCTGGGATCACAGCCTTCCTCTATATGGAAGCTGTGATCGCTCCCCTTCCCCTGCTAGGGCAGCCCACACACAGTTAGAACACGCCCAGTGAACACAGTTAACCCTTAGAGCGCCCCCTGCAGGTTAACCCCTTCACTGCCAATGGCATTTACACAGTAATCAGTGCATTTTTATAGCACTGATCGCTGTATAAATGCCAACGGTCCCAAAAATGTGTCAAAATGGTCCGACATGTCCGCTGCAATATCGCAGCACCGCTAAAAATCGCAGATCGCCGCCATTACTAGTAAAAAATAAAAAAATAATAAAAACCCCAGAAATGATTTCTCATCGTCCGTAAACACGGCCACTTTTGCACAAACCAATCAATAAACGCCAATTGCATTTTTTTTATCACAAATATGAGGAAGAATATAAATCGGCCAAAACCGATGAAAAAAAATGTTTTTTTTTTTTTTTTTTTTTGGACTTGTATTTTAGCAAAAAGTACGAAATGTGTTTTTTTTTTGCAAAATTGTCGCTCTTCTTTTGTTTATAGCGGCAATCAGAAATGACGCAGAGGTGATCAAATACCACCAAAAGAAAGCTCTATTTGTGGGAAAAAAAGGACGCAAATTTCGCTTGGGCACAACGTCGAACGACCGCGCAATTGTCAGTTAAAGCGACGCAGTGCCAAATCGCAAAAAGTGCTCTGGTCCTAAAGTGTGAAATCCTTCCGGGGCTGAAGTGGTTAAGGGGAACCCCGCGTCAAATTTTAAAAAAATTGACGTGGGGGTCCCCCTAAAATCCATACCAGACCCTGATCTGAGCATGCAGCCCTGGCCGGTTAGGATGGGGGGACGGCGAGCGAGCGCCTCCCCCTCCTGAACCGTACCAGGCTACATGCCCTCAACATGGGGAGTATGGGTGCTTTGGGGGAGCGGGGGCTCTGCCCCCCCACCTCAAAGCAGCTTGTCCCTATGTTGATAAGAAGAGACGGGGCCACCCAGTGATGTAAATGGGTAACACGTCCCCTCTAACATCACATGATGTCAGAAAGGGGCAGGTTCACTCAGTTACGTCACTGGGTGGCCCCACCCCTTCTTATAAAAGTACTGTCATTCTGCAAGACGCGCAGCGGCTGGGCTGCAGTAGCAGAGAGAGCGGCAGCAGTGAAAGAAGATGTAGATTGAAGACTGAAGACTGAAGACGAAGAGAGGAAGCAAGAAGACTAAAAGAATAAGCAGAAGAGCAGAAGAAGGACCGGGCCAGGAGAAGATGGAGGAAGAAAGAAGAAAGAGCTATTTTACAAAATAAAGGACTTGTCAAAAACTGCCTCTTGTTCTTTTTTACACTACACTCCGTTTTTGGTGAATGCGTAGGGGTACAATGTACCCCAAACCTATTCACATAGGGGAGGGTCGGGATCTGGGGGCCCCCTTATTAAAGGGGGCTTCCAGATTCTGATAAGCCCCCTGCCTGTAGACCTCCACAACCACCGGCCAGGGTTGTGGGGATGAGGCCCTTCTCCCCATCAACATGGGGACAAGGTGCTTTTGGGGGCACCCTCAAAGCATCCTCCCCATGTTGAGGGCATGTGGTCTGGTATGGTTCAGAGGGGAGGCGCTCACTCGTCCCAACCCCTCCTGCCATGCCAGGTCTGCGTGCTTGGATAAGGGCCTGGTTTGGATTTTTTGGGGGGGGACCACGCCATTTTTTTTTTATAAATTTGGTGTGGGGTTCCCCTTAAAATCCATACCAGACCTGAAGGGCCTGGTTTGGATTGGGGGGGGGGATGTCATTTTTTCAAAAAATGTTGGTGCGGGGTTCCCCTTAAATCCCATACCAGACCTGAAGGGCCTGGTTTGGATTTTGGGGGGAACCACATTTTTTTTTTTAATTTTGGCACGGGGTTCCCCTTAAATTCCATACTAGACCTGAAGGACCTGGTTTGGATTTTGGGGGGAACCGCAAGTCATTTTTTTTTTTTAATTTTGGCGCGGGCCTTGCTGTTGTAGATTAGTTAAAAAATTGTGATGAAATCCCCCAGTCGAACAGGTGGTGAAAAATTGGGTCTTGGGTGCTGAACACTGTAGCCCCTTGCAGTTACTCTTGATGGACGGAAGAACTGGGCCTGATGTTGTAAATTAGTTTACAAATTGTGACAAAAGCCTCTGCACCTCTAACCTGGTAACCGTTAAAAAAATTTAAAGCGTCGCCTATGGAGATTTTTAAGTACCGCAGGTTGTCGCCATTCCGCAAGTGTGCACAATTTTCAACCATGTCATGTATGGTATCTATTTACTTGGCGTGACATCCTCTTTCACAATATACAAAAAATTGGGCCAACTTTACTGTTGTCTTATTTTATAACTCAAAAAAGTGAAAGACCGCTGCGCAAATACCGTGTGACAAACAGTGTTGCAATGATTGCCATTTTATTCTCTAGGGTGTTTGAAAAAAATATA
>BLSH010282563.1:2322590-2334042 GCA_018402905.1 Glandirana rugosa | reverse complement strand
TATATATATATATATATATATATACTTCTTTTTTTTTTCCTACACTAACCTGTCTGCAGAAAACTGACAGATAGATTTTAGATGTCTAACTATCTCCAGTATCTAGTTAGCTATCTATTTTTTGGATTTTTTTTCTTTTTTTAACTTTTTTTAAAGCTAGCTATCTAAACTGCCTGTATTTGGGAACCTACACTCTCTCACTAACAACGCCGACACAATACATAGAGCCACTGTACAAGCGGCTTTATATAGTGTGGGGCGTGGATTGAGACTGCTGTGCAGTGATTGGCTCGAGGCCGTTTCTTCACTGTGCATATGCCAAAATGACGTCAGCACTGCTAGTACACTGCATTTCTCCTGAACCGTGCAGGTTTGGGAGATATGCAGGGCACCTACAGGTAAACCTTATTATAGGCTTACCTGTAGGTTAAAGTGGTTGTCACGAGTTGACAACCAGTTTAATGGCTGTGTGTAGAGTTATTTTGAGGGGACAGCAAATTTACACTGTTATACAAGCTGTACACTCACTACTTTACATTGTAGCAAAGTGCCATTTCTTCAGTGTTGTCACATGAAAAGATACAATAAAATATTTACAAGAATGTGAGGGGAGTACAATTGTATGGATGTAAGAGTTGCAATATCATTTTTTTTTTTGAATCTTGGAAAATACTGTAGCTCAAAACTCTGGTGTGAAGAAGTAATGAAAAAAGAGCATCGCAATTTTTAGTAGATGGAGTACTTTAAAGTATGAGCGAAAATGTTAGTTCCTGAGAGAACCCACATTTAGCCATAAAGCCAAGAAAGGCTTAAAGGTTAAGTTCACCTCTTTTGGGCAAAATTTCACTTTTCATAATAAATAGAAGCATTTTCTAATGTCCTTTCTGCCCCAGCCATCCCAGTGTTATATCTCTTACTTACCTCATGCACGGAAGCTTTGAATTTTCACCTGTCTGTTTGAAATTTAGAAAAATTAGGAGGTGTTACCAAAAAGCTTAGAGACTAGTTTTGTAACATGCCAACAGATGGCAGCAGAAGGCTGAATGCACAGTCACTGGGAGCACCGACCTTTAGAAGTCAGTGTGCCAAAAGACATTGTCCTGTATACATCGGGAGCTGTGCAGTTGGTGCTATTCTGACCATGTGGATTACCATATCTGCGATTTCATCAAGGACAGCAAGTTAGAACAAGGTGCAAATATGAAATTCTGCGTGAAACTGGGAAAGAGACATTCGACATGATTCGGCAAGTTTACGGTGATGCTGCAATCAGTTGAAGATTCAGCTTAAAGGACGTCATTTTGACACCATTACGGAATCACAGAAGGTGCATGACACACTCGAAAGGTAAACTTCCAGGACACATTCCAGTGTATGGCCACCTTTATACACCTAAAATTACCTGGTTGTATTTTTAGTGCCATTCATTGTTAATGGCACCCCAAACAGTGGAGCACTGCATAGTGTAGGACCAGCTTTATAGAAATGCATAGGAAGGAGTAGATAGAAATACACAGCTGTCAGACCCCGTTCACATCTCCGCATAACAGGAACTCACATTCCCGCACAAATTTTTTTTCTGCGTGTGTTTTGGAATGTTTCCACTTGTTTCACTTGAATGGGCTGCCCTACATGTGACAAACGCCCCAAAGAGGCTCCACAACTTTTTTTGGATTATGGCACGTTTTTTACTGTGCTTTTTGGTGCGTTTGCAATTGCAATATTTGTAATCAAAAATCAATATAAAGTCAATTAATCATATATACACAAATCATTTAAAAGTCCATCAATTCAATAAAGTGCTTAGTGTTTGAGTGATTTGTGATCAAAAAAACATTAAGACATGTGTCAACCAAAGTCCATAAATAAAAACAAAAAAACAGTGCTTGGTGATATAAATAGTGTTCCAAACAGTGCTCAACAGAATCAATCCATAGTGTCCGCCCCAGTTGTGGCCCCACTCACCAAAAAGATCGGACCCCCAGCTTTTCAGTCTAGGGGTCAACACAGGCTTAATACTGGTGGTGCTCCGTTGGTTGTGGAAATAGAGGAGACTGTTCCAATCAGGTTGCTATCACACCATTCCTCCATAGTTGCGTCTGGTTCTTCACACCTAGTGTAGTGGGAGCGCTTGTTTTTGGCTCGTTTTTCCACTAACATGAATAGGGCAGTCCGTTGATTTCAATGCAGGGCAGGGTCGTTAACAGGCAGGCAACTGAAGTACAAGAGGGTCAGGCAGAAGCGTGGTTGTAAACAGGCAGAGGGTCGGTACAGGCAGAGTTCAATCAAGGTCGGGCAAGCCGGGTCACAGATACAGGAAGTCTTTAGCAAACGGATCACGGGAACACACTGGAACGCTGTAGAACGGACAGCATTTGCTACAGGGTTTACACTGTTTAAATAGGGCTGCCCGGCGCCGCCCTCTCCGAGAGTGCGAGGAAAGCACAACCAACTGCAAACAAGTCCTCAGATCGAAGAAAGCACAACAAACTGCAAACAAGTCCTCTTCTAACAGTTTGCTTCTGTGTGTTGAGTGCCAATAACAATAAATGGCACCAAAAGCAAGACTAGTTCATTTTAGTTTTATAAAGGTGGCCATAAACTATACAATCTCATTGTACAAACTCTGTAAGATCTCCTTTAGATTTACAAAAATTGTATAATAGGAAGACACACGTATCTATCCAATCAGGCAAACCCCTGCCCTACATGGTTGAAGGTAGAGCTAAAGGAGATTGTACAATAAAATTGTATAACGTGTGGTAAGTTGTACAGACTTCCAGGGACACACTTCTCCTCTATTTAGTTATACAGCTCTATCCACCTAGACTGTTATGTGATCGCTCAGCTCCTGTGCACTCTGCCAAATCAACGATATGTGCAAAATGAAGGTACACAACAATCAATTACTGGCTGTATATTGAGTGAGAACAGATAATGCTACTAATAATGATTGCACGTGAGTGAATAGGTGTGGTGAAACAATCTCCTGGAGGGGGAGGGCAGGTGCAGGGTGTGTGTAATGAGGTCAGCTGGTGAGAAATACTTCCTTCTAAAGGTTTTTAATGTCCCAAATACCAAAGGATGGAGGAGGAATGAATGGAGGAGTGTTTTATGGAACACACTGGAGACTGAAGTAATGTCTGTCCTAAAAGACAGAGAAAGACTCTTCTTTTCTGCAACAGAGGTACATTAATGGTATATTGGAAGATAAGAATGCTGGAAAAAAGAAAAGCCTATCAGCTGGCCATAGATGGATAGAATTTCAAACGAATATTCTTATTGAAAGTCTTAAGACACTTCATACAGAAATTCTCAGAACATTTACAGAACATGCAATTGTCGTGTGAAAGATTTAAAGTGATTGTAAAGGCTATTTTTTTTTTAAATAACAAACATGTTATACTTACCTCCTCTGTACAGTTGGATTTGTACAGAACAGCCTGGATCCTCCTCTTCTCGGGTCCCTCTTTGCTGCTCCTGGCTCCTCCATTCACCGAGTGCCCCCTCAGCCAGCAGCTTGCTACAGGGAGCAGCCGAGCTGTGTCAGAGCTCCGTGTATCCATTCAGACATGGAGCCCCGGCCATGCCCCCTCTCTCCCCTGATTGGCTGACTGATTTTAATTGACAGTTGCAGGAGCCAATGGTGCAGCTGCTGTGTCTCAGGAGGAGTGTCTGGGAAAGCTAAGACACGTGTGGACATCACTGGAGAGAGAAGGGGCTCAGGTAAGTAATTAGGGGATGCTGGGGAGGCTGCTACACACAGAAAGTTGTTTTTATCTTAATGCATAGAATGCATTAAGATAAAAAACCTTCTGCCTTTACAACTCCTTTAATATGCAATTAATGGACTTTACAAAATGAAAACCACATACATGGCCCTTTTTTGAAAACATCCTGCTCCTTTAAACCTTCTTGTCACTGTGGTCCAAAAATGAACATTGATTTGATCCACCAATGAGTAAAAAAACAAACAAACTTTCTTAGAACATTCTTTTCCATCAAATTTTCGTTTAAAATTCTACCCCTTTTTGGTCAGTTTTAAAGTGGAACTATGGGTAAAAAAAAATGCAGTGGAATTTGTTTTTCTGAGGCCTCCTTTATCATAGTTTATAACCTGTTCTTCCTGCCAATATGTCTGGTATTTTTTAACTACCTTTATAGAGCAAGCTGTCCAGCTAAAGTAGCAGTTTTAGGATTGAGACAAACTGTTTAACACTGACAAGGGTGCTTACAACAGACAGCTTTTATTCATTTAGTTAAAAAAAGGGAAACAATATGTTCTGTAACTGCTTAAGAAGTGTTAGCTGGAGTTAGGCTTTAGTTTGTTAGTCATTTATGGAAAGTCCTTCTACTAGTCCATCTTACACTACCCTCTACATATTAACACATTGGTTTTAAGTTTAAGATGAACACCACGCCAACAACTAAATATGCACTTTAAATACACATTTGATCTACTTCCATTAAAAATACAGCTTAGTTACCTCACTGCCCCAGTTTTTGAATGGACACTGAAGGAGCGGTGGCAGACTGATTAGCTCATCCTTCTGCTCATACTTTTTTCTCCTCCTGTCAGCATGTTTTGTGTCAGCACATATTCATGCAATGGAGCCTGAATGGGCCCTGCCTTACTCAGTCTGGGTTTGCCATGCAGGGAATAGAGGCTGACACCAAGTCTAATTCAGGTACTTACATTGCCCGCATTTATAAATACCTTTGGCCCAAGTTCACACTGGACATGTGCACTGCCGAAAAATGTGCTCTTTTTCGTTTTCATTTCATTAATTTTTTTTTTTTCATTTTTCGAGTCATTCATTATGATCGAAATTCGTAAATTCAAAAATTCTTCAATTCAAAAATTTGTGAATTCAAAAATTCGGAAATACAAAAATCCGGAAATCCGAAAATAAGAAAGAAATCCGAAGATTATAAAGAACGAAAATCCGAAAATTTGAAATAATAACTGGCTAACTATTAATAACTAACTATTAAATTATAGGTATTGGAATTTCCATTCACATTTGGCTATTAGTGAATGCAACGAATATGGATTTATCCGAAGTTACTAATTATTCGAAATAACAAATGCCGCATCTAAACAAATGGAATGGAGCAAATTAATAATCAATAATAATAAAAAGTTTTTATTATTATTGTTATTTATTATTATTAATTTGTTACCGTTATATTCGTTCACATAAATATATCGGATAAATAACTTTGGATAAATTTGTATTCGTTACTTTCACTAGCAGTCACATTTGAAAGGAAATTCCAATACAGTGGAACCTTGGATTATGAGTATAATCCATTCCAGGAGAATGCTTGTAATAAAAAGCACTCGTATATCAAAGCATGTAAACTCAGTTAATCCATTCCACAGTCACTGCTTGTCTATGCAGTACTGTATGTGGCCACATGTCCGGGGGTGCCTGGTGTATGCAATACCGCATGTGGCCAGAAAAGAGGTGGGGCTGGTGAGCTCCTAAGACGTCGGAATTACTCAGAAATGCTCGGAAAGTGTTTACACTTTAGGTATTTCCGAGGAATGCAGAGTATTTCTGGCCTCCTCCAAGGCTCACCAGCGCTACCACTTCTCTGGCCACATGTGGTATTGCATACAAAAAGGCTAAATTCTGCTCGTTATGTGAGACACCACTCGCAAACCGAGTCAGAATTTAAAAAGAAAAAATGCTTGTATTGCGAAACGCTCCTTAACCGCGTTACTCGCAATCTGAGGTTTCACTGTACCTATAATTTAATAGTTAGTAATAGTTAAGTTACTACTAGTTAGTTATTTCAGATTTGAAATTTTCGGGTTTTCAAATATTTGTTCTTATTTTCAGAATTTTTTTTCGAATTTCCAAATTTCCGATATTTTCAAATTTTTGAATATTCGGAACAATTTTTTTAAACGGCTTTCCGTTAATACGGATCTCTCCAAATTAACGAATTTGTTGAAAGTCATTAAAAAAACAATTCGGAACAAAACGAATTGCACATGTCTAGTTCACACTGATGCGGGTTAGAGATCATGTGAGTTCAGTTGAACTCGCACAATTTTAAACCGGCAATGCAGTCTGACTTCGAGGGGCGATTTGACAGACATCTGTGAGGGTTCATGCAGAGATGTCTATTCAAATCGCCCCTGAAGTCTCCAAAAGTAGTATAGGAACTACTTTTGGGAGTCGATGCGGCGTTGCAAAGTCAAATTGCATGCCAAATCTGCCCAATGTGAACGTGGGCTTAATGATTGTTTGAATACCTAATTGCATTGTTTTTATATCAACACTCCTGGGAGGGGGTCACTCTCCCAGTGGACTTTCGGGGCTGATTTTTCAGCAGCTGAGCAGCATTCAGTGTCAGTGCCTTTGCTTCAAAATTTTAATTATGTGACCGGGTCTTTCTAACTGCTGAACAAACTGATTATAGCTGACAATGTATAAATGCATCATCAGTGAAGCGGTCAAAAAGAGTAAAGCTCGGTTCACACTGCCATGACCTGAAAGTCACGCGACTTTGCCAGGTGACTTTGGCACGACTTTGGTGCAACTTTGAAGCAACATCAATTAAGATGATCCGACTTGTATGTGACTTCAATTCAATTCTATGGGCTGAAATCTAACCAAAGTAGTGCAAAGTTGGACCAACATCAAACCAGTTAATACGGCTCTCAGGGAAATATTGATATTTACATGTCATGCCACATGCTCTCAAAGTGTGAGCGACTGTCGCATCAATGTGAACCGGACCTTAGGGCCCATTCACACCTGTCCAACTTCATGTTTTGTGTTAACGAGAGTTATCTCACACATTAACAAGTGTTGTATTAAGGAAGCTCATTCATTCAAGTACAAGAATGGACAAAAAAAAATGTAGCATTTTTATTCTGATACAGCCCACCACAAGGCATAGTAATGCGTCACCGTGCATTATGCTGTACAGCAGCATGTGCGCATTGAAACGGCTTTACTTTAGTGTCTTGAAGTACCTTTTGAAATGAATGGCACTGAAACATGCTATTGTAAATAACATACATTACAGTAATCTAAAAAGTATTGCCAAAATACCAGATTGAAATTTACTGACAGGACACCCAAAATTTACTGGCACATCCACATTTTTACTGCCATTTTCAAAATTACAATTTTAAATGCAAATTTCAGTATTTAGACTACAAACAGGTACACTTTTGCAATTAGCGATGTGATTTAAGGTAGAAAAAATATTTGTTTCATTTTCGATATAGTAAGTAAGTAGCTCAGGAGGGCAAGAAATAAGAATGTGCAGGCACACTCACATAAAATTGACTTATCACAGTGACACTGACAGCAGGGTGCAGCAGCATAGATGATGATGACACCTCACCAACATGACATTGCCCCTCCCGACAGCCTGTCCCTTCAATCCACTCCAGTACAAATAGCACTCAAAGTCCTGCTTCCGGCTTGCTTCGCTCCCGTCCCACAGACCCGCACACTCAGCTCCGGCCGCTCTGCTTCACTCCCTTGCACCATGACATCACACAACTTGCTCAGGCACTGCCCCTGCCAGACCCTGCACCGCACAGGCAAACTCTAGCAGGCACTCGGATGGCTTCAGCCAGCTCCGGACCGGAACTGCTTATGCAAAGTTTCCGAGCTGAGCGTCACAGCCAAATTTTTATCTGACAAGTTTTCCTGTGACTGACATTTACAGCCATGAGAAAAGTGCCAATTTTTACAGGCTACCAGTAAAAATACTGAGAGTTGGCAACACTGATTGTGGCCCTTAAAGTCTAGATTTTCCTAACTGCTCATAGTACTTGTTACTGAATGAATGTTTCCAACACTAAGAGACAGAGAGTTAATAACTGTCAGAATGTAACTTTAAAGCAGTGGTTCTCAACTCCTGTCCTCGGGACCCACTAACAGGCCAGGTTTGCAGGATAACTGAAATACATCACAGGTGATATCATTTGCTGCTCTGTGATTGCAGTATTCTAGTCTGCATCTCCCCAAGGTAATACTTAAAATCTGGCCTGTTAGTGGGTCCTGAGGATAGGAGTTGAGAACCACTGCTCTAAAGAGAAAGTATCTCAATGGACTCCATTCTGATTCTTAATTTTTTTCTTCCAGTTTACGAAAGGGAATGAAAGAAGACTGCATGTGACTACCTGTGATGGAGAGCAGGGAGTTTTCTTGTTTTTTTTTCAATTTCACCTAAGGTCCCTTTCACACGGGCTCATCCATGAAGTGGAATCTGCTGGCTCAGGGGAGGATCTCTTCGCTGATACCCACTGAGCAGGCGGATGACAGGTCCATGTCCCCTACGCTATTCAGAGCGGACACAGTCCTGTTCTCCTCTATGGGGCATTCGGATGAAAACAGACTCACCTGTCTGTTTCCACCTGATCTGATCTGCCTGATGGATGGGGAATAGGACCACCATCCATCTGGTTTTGGTGGACAGGATCGGATTGGATGACGGTGGTTGTCAGCGGACACATCAGTCGCTCCATAGAAGAGGCTGGAGGGTCCGATCAGGTCCGCCCAAAAAACTGACAGGCGGACCTGATCAGACAGCCCATGTGAAAGGGGCCTAAAGCGTTTCCTGTTCATGCATAAAATAAAGCTAGTTGCATAAGATCACCAGGTTCATATTTGTACAATCAGCTCAATTATAGTAGCTCAATTTGTTTCAGATTCTCATTTCTGGCTGTCTTTTCTTCCTGTGACAGCTCACACAACAGATGGTTATACTTGTAATAATGCAGATGAGAATAACTGTTGAACATATTATCAGTGTTACCATTGTTACTAAATTCAGTTTATCTGAATTGTCATTTGGAGTAGGTACAGGTGTTTTAGGAGGTTCTGATTTTGTAGGAGGTTCAAGTGTTATAGGAGGTTCTGGTTTTGTAGGAGGTTCAGGTGTTATAGGAGGTTCGGGTGTTGTAGGCTCAGGTGTTGGAGGAATAAAGAGAGCTGCTTGGGCTGTATTGGACACATCAGATTTCTGATCAACTTTATCAATAGCAATTATGGCAAAGTAAAGGATAGTGCCATTCTTAATAACTACATTTTCTGGTACAAATGTGAAGGTTTCCGTGGACCCAGCTTGAAGAGGTGTAACACTAGAAATGTTCACTTGGATTGCGCTGTCAAAGTTATCTCTGAGATCCTTGGGGTTGACACTCATTCTTAAATCATATGCAGTAGCTGAAAAATAAGTTATTATTAGTATTTATAGTACATATACAGAAAATTAAAATAAATGATCTCATATATCTGTACTGATGTATTAACTTGTATCAGCAGTTATCACGGATTATTATGCAGATGCTTTATGAATTCGGTACTAGTATTTCTAACAATATAACACTCAAACCAATTAGTTACCAGTGAAAACCTAATTATAAACTGTTTCTAACATTTATATTAAAGACAGAGTTTGCATATACATTTACAAATATTGGAGGTTACACTGTCATGAAAAGGCAACCATGCAAATTGTGGTGCTAACTTAAAACTATATGGGCCATGCATAGCAATGAATGCATTGAGAACAGGCCTACCTTGGAGGTGGCTTGGCCCTACTTAAAGGCAAAACAACACATCAGAAGTGAAGTTATACATTTAATGGAGCAGATGTCATTGTATATTTAGTTGAGCTTGGTACAGACTCCTACTGGGGGGTCTTTAACTGCCTAAGAGTATCTAGTATACTCCTTCAAGGTAACCCTGCCCTCAATGTATTCAGTGTTACATATACAGTATGCCCTGTAGAAACTTTAGAAAGTTATAAAGCCCATCTCCAGGGAGAATAAAAATTCTGCAATGCAGAGGGACCTACAAGAGTGGAGGACCAGGTAAGAAAATCTGCTTTTTGGGGTTCCCTAGACCTAGATGAGTATTTAACCCTTGCAGTACAGAGGAAGTCTGCAAGGGAATCTTTTTGTTTGCCCCTGAGCTTAACTTTAGGGATCACACTTTTGTGCACAGCAGTGCACTTTTGTGAGGCCTCCAATATATTCACAATTGTTCACTGGGGGGGCTTTTTGTTATCTTTTGTATTCTCACTATAACCTTCTGGGTTATACTGTTAAACAACAAACCTGAAACAGTTGTTCTTGGTTTGGAATGAATGGCCCTATAGTATTAGGCTGTATCTGTGTTTTACACCAGCAGTTCTTGATGTACACTTCATTGTCATACAGTCATTGTGAATAAAAGAATGATTTGCGTGGCTCCATCCACAATCCTGAAAGGAGGGATAATCACCTTTTTTTGGATTTTCATTGAAATAAGACCTATTAATACCTTCTGTTATAAAAAGGCTCTACTTTGCTATGCACTGCTTCAGTGGAGGGTTTTTTGGTCCCTAATTCCCATCTTACTAAACTTTTTGAATTATACTTTCTCAAAAATATGCAGCAAAAACCAGTCTGTAAAGTGGAAATGAATTCAAAATGTGAAGATTTGCTATGTTTCAGGGAATATCTAGAAGTATTAATTGTGCCTAAGCAGTGCCCTGAAAATTGTACTTTTTGTCTGGAATTTCTCCTGAAAAGTAGCAGTGCACATCCTAGAGTGCCTAGGTACACCTGTGCCTACAGTCCTATAACTGTATTACTGCAGTGTGAATCTACGGCACTGCTGCCTCTGGCAGCTAGTCTCAGGAGATTTGGAGTAAAAATTGGCGATGATGCTACTGTGCTGCCCACTGTTCTCCTTAATGGAGGCTCTGAAATTAAGAGGCAAACCTTGTGACAAACCCCACCGGGACAGGTGCTTTTGGAGGGGATTACGGGCTAGCCTTCTACCCACTGATAATGGAGACTGTGGATTTTGTCTGCTTCTCCCGGTTAGAGCATAGAAAAGAGCTTGGTTCAGCCCCTGATCCCATGGAGATGCAGATCATTCTCTAATGAATGCGATGAACACTGAGAACAAGGCTTGGATTAATTCTCTTAATAAAGACAATAAAGCTTCCCTCCTGGAGTGAATGGAAACGTGTAATATTAATCTTGTACAGGTGAATGGTCAGTGGAAATATGGTGGCCCTCCTGCAGACTGGGTTGGAGAAGCTTCCCTACTTATGACAGAAATATTTATCAACAATATCCCTCAAGAAATCTATGAAGTTTCACCTTAAGTAAATAGAAGTATCTAAAGAACTCCCTATAACAACTATTTATAAAGACAGTATTCATCCCTTCGAAGAGGTTGGGTCAGACGTCCTCCCGGTGGTATAAAGGTGACTGGTAAGTGGACATGTTCTAATTATAATGTGCAAAGGTAAGTGAGGTCCTCCCTTCGAAATAACAGAAATAATTCTCTTAATTAGGTTCGGAACAAGAGTCACAAGTAGCGTAAGTAATCTCTTACTAGACGTAGAGGTACCCTAGTCCCCGACTTGGTTCGAGAAAAGATACGAGATTGGCCCTCTTCGTCTGTTTTAGGTGTCA
>BLSH010282563.1:2284500-2302539 GCA_018402905.1 Glandirana rugosa | reverse complement strand
TGCCGCTTATCAGTGCCCATCAGTGCGGTGACACCATGCCCCCCACCAGTGCCTCTTATCAGTGCGGTGACACCATGCCCCCCACCAGTGCCGCTTATCTGTGCCCATCAGTGCGGTGACACCATGGCCCCCACCAGTGTCTCTTATCAGTGCTGTGACACCATGCCCCTCCACCAGTGCCGTTGTTAGTACAGTAACCCCCCCACCCGCCTGCCGCCATCTCATCAATGATAGCAGGGATCTCTGCTATTTCTGGAATTCCTGGCATGTGTGAACATCGCTCTGCTTTCCCCTGCCGTATTGTAATATACACTGCAGAGTGCAGCTCTGATACTGCTGTGACAGGGGGAAGAGCGGTGTTCACATAGCAAGCATGCCAGGAATTCCAGAAATACCGGGCATGTCCTAGCAGGAGATCTCTACTATTTCTGGAATTCCTGGCATGTTTGTTTACCATGCCCCCCACCAGTGCCTCTTATCAGTGCGGTGACACCATGCCCCCCACCAGTGCCGCTTATCAGTGCCCATCAGTGCGGTGACACCATGCCCCCTACCAGTGCCTCTTATCAGTGCGGTGACACTATGCCCCCCACCAGTGCCACTTATTAGTGCCCATCAGTGTGGCTGAAATGCGCTGCTTAAACAGCGGTAAATCGCCGCTAAAGCGAGCATCGCTTTACCGCGCACGTGGCCGCGGCCCCAGTGTGAAAGGGGTCTTACATTTAAGGTATGTTGGGAATGATACCTGTCATATTTGCTTGTGTTCAACCAAACTGTCATACCATCAAATGGCTGGTGTCATAACTGATCACATGTGCAACAACATGGCAGGTTTGGATCAAACAGAAGCTAAGATGGTAGCTTCCTTAGCTGAAAAGGATAGGAGGGTTCAATTCCGCTTAGTAGACTAAAAGGGAGCAAATAAGAGAAGTCAAAGTGGAGCTCCACCCAAAAGGGGAAGCTCCACTTATCTGCCTCCTTTCTCCATCTGCTGCCACATTTGGCATCTTTTGGGGGGAGGGGGAGCAGGTACCTAGTTTTGACAGGTACCAGCTCCCACTTCTGGTCCGACACGGCAGTGTCTCTGACCCTTTTTTTTTTTTGTGCTGCACCAAAACCGGTTGGCGCTCACAAAAATGTGCAGCATTTGCCGATGCTCCGAAGTCCCAGTCAAACAAGCGATTCGGGCCTCTGCTGGAAGAATATTTCAGTGACTGGATCTCTGGGAGTTTTAATTCAATACTTTAAATGCTTTAAATCATTAGCTTTGCCAGAAGCGGTGCAGTGCGTTTTTTTATGCATGAAATACGCAAGGACAGTTGATCACATTAATGTCAATGGCATAGTTCACACCACTGCAGACCGTTCCAGTGCGTTTTCAGAAAGAAAAAAAAATTGGTCATGCTATATTTTTTATGAACAGAACTGTACTGGGCCACAGTAGAACATCAAAAACGCACCGGAACGTACCAAAAACGCACCGGAAATCGCAAAAAACGCACCGGAACCTACCAAAAACGCACCGGAAAGCGCAAAAAATGCACCAGAACGTACCAAAAACGCACCCGAAAGCCTAAAAATGCACTGGAACTGGCCCTTAAGGTTAAGAAAAGAGGGAGAAAATGCACTGAAATGCACCAAACCGTGTCAAAAATGTGCATGCAGAAAATCATCAAGAATGCATCCGAACTGCATTTCTATGGTGTGAACTGGCCCTCAATCTGATAAAGTATTCTTTTTTCAGGTATAACAACTTATAAACTCACCTGCTCCATTATCTAGAAGTTCTAAAGTAATTGGAGCTCCGGTTGTTGGTTCAATGATTGCTGTGACCTTTGCATTTATTACAGGCACAAACCCTTGATTAACAATAGCATAGACAGCCATTGGATTGGGATGGGTATTAGCATCTTTATCCATATGTGCATTTACAGTAATTGGAGGCACATTTTTGTCTACTGCTTTGGAAGTCACAGTGATGCCTATAGCTTGAGTTGTTGTAAGAGTATTGCAAATAGTATAGTGCCAGGGTCCTATCTGCAAGTAGAAAAAGTAATACATTAACAGGGATGTATAACAGTGATAAAAAGAATAGATTTTACTTTTTTGCACTATTGCTCATGAGACCACACCAGAAAGTTTCAAACATGCAGATTTGTCTTTGAAATGTGTTTTTGTTAAACAGTTTTGAATACAAAGACAAAAGATAACAAAGTGGGTGGTCCATCTCTAATTATGTCAAATATATTATGAATATTATGTCTCTGTCCTACAGCATGGTCATTTGCATAGCTCCCAACTGTCCCTGATTGCGAGGGACTGTCCCTGATTTGGAACAAAGTCCCTCTGTTCCTCTTTCCTCCTCATTTGTCTCTCATTTTGGTCTGAACTATATAGTTGTATATAAAACGTACTATCTTTCAAAAAGTGTTTCCCAGTGCTAAACCTTTCATCTGGTTTGCTTCATTTGTAAATTCCAAATTCCAATATAAAGAAATAATAGTGGTAAAAAAACACATGTGGATTTAACCAATCTTTTTTTTGTACAATTCTCCTTTAAGGGTGTGTGACAAGGGGTGTGTCCTTTGTCTGCATACTTTTGCTGATAGGTGTCCCTCATTCCCATCTCAAAAAGTTGGGAGGTATGTATTTGTAAGCTAAGCACTCTATAAAAGAAGAACATCCATACTTACCTCTGCAGTGGTCCTTGTCTTCCAAACACTGTTTCCCTTTCACCAGCTCATATAGCACTACGTGACTTATGAGGCAGTGGGAAGAACAACAGCGTTTGGTGGATGAAGCAGGGATTCAACACACCTGGAAGTGTAAAATACTTGCAGTCGCCAACCAGCAAAGAACCAGAGCCTTAGGACTTGGGCTAATGGAAAGGTATGTATAAATGTTCTTCTTAACAGGCTGTGCTTAGTTTACACTTCAAAAGGAATATGCACACTCTAAAGCAGAGTTCCATCCGAAATATGACTTTTAGGCCTCATACACGCGGACGTTTTTTGACGCCGGCGTTTTTTGCAGCTCTCCATGTTAGTCAATGGCCCCATAAAAACATTGGCGTTTTTGAGCTGTAGATGGCGTGGGCGTTAGTGAGCTGAAAGTAGAACCCACGGCCATCGCGTTCTGAGGCTGTAACGTTTTGGCAGTTTTTGACGCCGACGCCGCAAAACGCCAACAAACGCCAACTAATATTGTACCGGCGTTTTCCGGCATTTTTTGACGCCAACGTTTTTTGGTTGAAAAATAGCAGAGGGATGATTTTTTTTAAAAAACACCTATTGACGCCGACGCTCACTAATGCTCACTAACGCCGATGCATAACGCCGAAAAACGCAGATTTTTCTTCTTTGACGTCGGGCCCAACATTTTGTTTATTTTTAAAGATACGCCTGTGTGTATGAAACCTTAAGATTAAAAAAACCCTAGAATACTCATGCTTCATGCAATGTAACAAAGGTATGCTGTAAACTATGCCCAATTTTTTATTTGTGTAGCATTGTGTTCTCACTTTGTGAAATTCCTGCACAGTGCATTCATCTCCAGTGTGGCCATCTGAAGCCGCAGTGTCCTTCTTCCTGGATTCCGTGCATGCTGGCTACCCAGCATGCACCTGCTAATATCGCGCATGGGCAGTGCGGTGCAATCTTGGTCAGCTTGACATGGCACGGCTCCAATAACATTTTAACATTGGCTTCTGTGGAAAATCTTGCATGGAGCAATGCCATGTCAAACTGACCAAGATTTTCTTCCATAGACGCCAATGTTAAAGTGGTAGTAAACCCTCTTATCATTTTCATGATGCTGCACATGTGATCTGCTATAACACCAGCCATTTGATGGTTTGACAATTTGGTTTATAACACAACCAATGGGAATTTTACATTTCCGGCACGTGCCAGAAATGTAACTGGTTTTTAAACTGTTAAATGGATGGGTTTACTACCGCTTTAAATTTTATAGGAGCAGTGCCAAGTCAAGCTGATAAAGATCTCCCAGGAGCCAATGCAAAGCCGGAAATGACATATGGCGCCGCGACCCCTAAAGGAGTAAGTGAAATTAGATATAGGCATAAGTCAGGTAAGTGAACAGAAAAAAAAAATTGCCAATTCATTTTAAGGATGCACATTAGTGCTGCATGGTGGGGAGTGAAAAAATGTGGGTGGAACTCTGCTTTAAAGAGAACATACATTGCATTTTTAATGATCACATATTTTGAGATATTTTTTAGTTTAACCACTTGCCTACCACACACTGTACATATACTGCAACAGTCCGGGCCGGCAGTGCAGAATCACGTATATACAGTATACATGATTCTGCATTTATGGGTTGGGGGCCTGTCCGGCTGTGCTGTCATTCGTCACAGCACATGCCGATCACCAGGTCCTGGCCAGTGATTGACCGCCAGCACCCAGTGTTCAGTTCTGAGTCTCATGGTCAGAACTCTGTGAGTGTAAACAGCACAGAGCTGTGTTCAGCGATAGGGGATCTAGTTGGTCTTTCATTCCCTGCTAAGCAAGGAATAGAAACAACTAGATCCCCAGTAAAAGCGTCACACAGTACACACACAAACACTTGTTAGGCACATATTTATCCCCTTGACTGCCCTAGATGTTAACCTATTCTTGCCCAGTGTAATTTGACAGTGACAGCTCATGCAAATAGTACTGATCACTGTAATAATGTCACTGGTGATGCCAGTGGCAATTAATTAGTTCCCACAAAGTGTCAGTTACTGTCAGATTGCACGTCGTCCCACTATAAGTTGCTGAATACCGCCATTGCTAGTATAAAAAATAAATAAATAAACAATTCCAGTACATAACCCACAGTTTGTAGACGCTATACCTTTCATGCAACCCAATTAATATACATTTATTGGGATTTTCTAACCAAAGACATATAGCAGAATACATTTTGGCCAAAATTTATTGAGAGATTTGTTTTTTTTATGGGATATGTTTATAGCAGAAAGTAAAAGATATTGTTTTTTTTTTTTAAATTGTCAGTCTTTTTTAATTTATAGAAAATTAAAAAAAAAAACAGTGGTGATCAAATACCACCAAAAGAAAGCTCTATTTGTGGGGGAAATTTGAAAAAAATTTCATTTGTGTGCAGCGTTGCATGACCATGCAATTATCAGTTAAAAAAACACAGTGCCAAAAGAAAAAAATGGCCTGTTTAACAAACTAACTCTTATATAATTTTGTTTTTGTAGATAAGGCACTAAAGGAAGTTCACTGTAGTTCAGTGCAATTATTTTGTCCCTGTACTAACTTAACAACTCACATAAATATCAGACCCATTGGGTTGATTTACTAAAGGCAAATAGGCTGTAGACTTTTCAAGGGAATTTTCCCTTAGCTTAATGAATGAGGTTAAACTCTGCTGACTGATATCATCCAATCATGTGCAAGCAAAAATTCTGTGGAGAGTCAGCTAGCTCATAGATTCGAGAAAATATGGTTGGTGGTAACTCCTGGATCGAGCAGTGATCATGGTGGTCATCACTATCTTGCTGTAGTGACATTAATTATAGGGTCATTTCCTTGCTATTAGAGATAATGTAGTGATCATAGCCTGGCTATTGCGCTAGTATTGTAATGACAATGTTTCTGTTTGCAGTTAGTGATTTCTCTCTGTTTGAGACAGTTGACAATCCCCAGGTCAAGCTGTTGATAAACCCTTTTGTTTCAGTGGCTATTCCCTACAGATTGTCAGTCCATAGTAATAGTGGCAAGTCTCTGCACCTTGTGGTTGGTGACTTGTGAATCTTGGGTGTAAGGCCACTTTCACACTGGGGTGGGCAGGGTGTTAGCGGTAAAGTGCAGCTAGTTTTAGCAGCGCTTTAGCCCTGTTATAGCGGTGCTTTAGCGCCGCTATTCGGGTGGCAGCGGGGTGCTTTTCATCCCCAAAAAGGGGTTAAGCAGGGGTTACAAGTGCCCATCGGCAGTGATTCCCATTCATTTCAATGGCAGGGGCGGTGTAGGAGCAGTGTATACACCACAGCGCCCCAGAGATGCTGTTTGCAGGACTTTTTTTCCTGTCCTGCAAGCGCACCGCCCCAGTGTGAAAGCACTTAAACTTTCACACTGCGGTGGATTGGGGGGCGTTTTTCAGGCTAAAGCACCTGAAAAATGCCCCAGTGTGAAAGTGGTCCAATGGTAGCAAATTCTTGCAACTAGTAGCGATCACACTTTTATTGAATGGTGGTAAACACTGCATGTCCCTAAAGCTGGGTACTCACTGGCCGAAAATTGTCATTTTCCTGCTGAACCGGCCAACTTTCAATCAGTGTGTACAGCTGTCTGTTCCGACAGAAGCTGGTCTAATGACAGGCTTTTACCGAAGATCAGCATCCAATCAGATCTTGCAGCCAATGGCTGCAAGCACTGATCAGAGTATTCTGACGAGGGGGGCGAGGGTCCACCTGATCAGAATACAAAGACACAGTGGGAGAAATCACTACATCAACATAATTTGTATTGATTCAGCGATCTGTCAGGGTTTTTTCGTTCAATTTGATAGTTGAATGAAAAAAAACAGAGTGTGTACCCAGCTTTACTCTACTCTGAGCCCACTGTTGTCCTCCTAATGCTGAGCTCTGGGCAGGATATATTTCATCTAAATACATTCCACAATCACCACAAAGGATATAAATTCACTTTGTGTGCACCAAAAGCCAAATTTACCTTGTGGAAACAGTAGTGACGCCATCGCTGGGCTGCATAATATTCTGTGCAGAGAGCAGGGCAGTGGTAGGGACCCAGCATGCCCACCCGCTACAGGATGAATGTAGAAAACTACAGGAGGGGGCGGATACAAAACCACTCAGCCTGCACAAGGAGAGAGAGGAGCAGTGACTGGTCTTTGTTACAGGAAGCTCCCGCACAAAGCACAGCTTTAATGGAATGTCAAAAACAGAATTCCAGGCAAGTAGAAAGTGAAATATCTCCATTTTTTTTTTTTTTTTTAGCATGCCAACCTGGAGCACTACAGGAGGATGAAACATGTGAGGTAAGTATGAATGGACAGAGAAGGGAACACTCACTGCTGCTCTGGAGTCAATAGCCAGATAGATAAAATAAAATTATATTTCTTTGCCCTTGCCATGGCTGCCATAGTATAGTAGAGTTTTAAATTGGGCAAGGTAAACATTAGCAGTTTTAAGAACTGGGCTAAAAATGTGTTAAATGATATATGATCATATTTTATACTAGCATTTCATTTTGATAAATAAGAATAAACCGATGATTTACCTCAGCAGATCCTGGGATCTGAAGCCTGGAAGATTTAGTGGCAGCGTCATCTTTGAAGTCCTTTGCAGTGTATAATACTCCCTTTGGATTCTGCAAGTTAATAGTGGGCACTGCAGTCTGATAGGTTACCAAGAAAAAGGTTTCATTTCCCACTGATTTATCAATAAAAACGGTGCCCTTTAGACAGCCTGATTGTGGGAGTGACGCCCCAGTGCTCTCCAGCTGTGCAAAAGATATTGTTACAATATATAGTTAGTAAAAAAATTTCCAATCCAATTTTTAAATCCTATCGACAGCTTATTAAAGTCACTCACTCAGATGTGGGACCATTCACAGAAGGCCTTACATATTTTTCAATGAATGCAATCAGTTCTCTGATTGTACTGGGGAGAGTTTGTGACATCACCATTCCACCTCTCCACTTTGTCCAATCAGAGAACATCTTGCATTCACTGAGAAAAATGCAAGGTATTCTGTGAATGGCACTCTGCTGAGGAGGCGACCCACTATGGTTACTATGTAGCAGGACAGCTGCTCAGCACGGGACCCAAAAGACAGCGGCAGTCACTATAGTAACGCTAAATACTAAAGTGATTTCCAGCCTCCACAGGGTTCCCACAAGTATGGCATATGCATACTTACATTGGTCCAAGATAGACAAAGGCAACTATGCTATACCTGAAATTCAGTTCTAAAAGCAAATTATTGTAGGAATTAAGGAAAGAGTCAGGTGTGCTTTACTGAAGTTTGATTCCAGGTTAGAGCTGAAACGCTCATTATTAGGGATGAGTGAATCTGCCTGGGTTCGATTTGTGGACAGTTCAAAGGTTGGTAAAGCTTGCTCAAGGTTCAAAGTTTGGTAAATTTGGGGCAAACCCCATTGAAGTCTATGGGGTAACAAATCTTATTATTCAGTTTTACCGATTTGTAAGGCTAATAAGTAAACTATTGTCAAACAAAAGGCATTGGAAGTCCTGCAATGCCATAGTGGACTTGTAACAAAATAAGAAAAAAATCCCTATACAGAATTGTCATCTCTTCCTAATAGCTTCAACACACTGACAATATGGCTTTGCTGTAGCCCACCATTTAGTAGAAGGGGGGTTGGGTTATCCAAATTATTGGCTTTTTTGACTCCAAAGACCTGGGGCAAAGTCATCATGAACTGCATTATGGGTTGTGTATTTCTGGTGGCGAACCTGGAAACATTTTGGCCAAAAGTTTGCAGTTAGGAAACTTCAGAAAACCATGGCAGTAATGAACCCAAACTTTCATTACATTGGAGTTAAATGTTTAGTGGAGTGCCCAATTACTTAACACACTCAGATTAAGGTGCTGGCCTCTTTAACTTAATTTTTCACAACTCTTCGGGTTCCTGGAGATGCCAAGGAGCAGTGGTGAAGCTAGACATTCTTTCACCCGGGGCAAAGACTGTGGACGGTGTCAGTAGGGCAGATGTTGTCAATAGGGAAATAGATGTCAGTTGTCATGTGTCAGTTTTTCATTTTTTTTTAATTTTTTTTTTACAGATTTTACATTTTTTTTACAATTTTATTTTTTACAACTTTTTAGCAGCCCTGTTGGGGGTCTCTTGTGAAATAACAGGGGTCTAATGCAGGCCATAGAAGATACAAATTTCTTTCCTGCAACCACGGGAGAAAACAGTGATTATTGCTTGAGGCTATAGCAGCCGCTAGCTATAATCTCAAGCAAAATCCGGCAGGCTGGTTGTACCCTAGCTGATTGATCTATCAACTTGGTACATTCAGCTTGTCCATACACGGTTCGAGATTCAAACCGTGTATGGCCAGCCTAAGCCTCTTTAGAGACAGAAAAAGAGACTGACGACAGATTCATTGCACTGTACTGTGAATGAATGGGAAGAGCTCTGTGCTGAGCGTCTTCCTGTTCACAAACTGAAGCATAGTAAGCACTGCGGGGGGGGGGGGGGGGCAAGGGAGCACACAGGGGTCCTTGTGATCATACAGCAGTAATTGATGGATCTCACTTAGCTGACATTGTGCAGGAGCCACCATCACAGCATTTTGGCCCCCTTACCCCTGCAGTTTCTCCATCCCCCTCACCTTGTGCAGCTTCCCCACCTTCCTCCTCATCTTGTGCACCCCGTGATACTCCCCCCACCTTGTCCTCCTCCCACCTCACCTTGTGCACTTCCCCTCCCACACCTTGTGCAGCTTCCCCATGCCCTTCCTTGTGCACCTCCCCCTCACCTTGAGCAGCTCCCCCTTCCCCTTCACCCATTGCAGCTTCCTCATCCTCCCCCTCATCTTGTGCACCACCTGACACCCCCCTCACCTTGTCCTTCTCTCCCCCTCCTCACCTTGTGCAGATTCCCCCTGACCCTCCTCCTTGTGCACCCCCTTTACCTTGTGCAGCTTCCCTTCCCCAGGTTGCGGGTCACAAGCTCTGAATTCCCAAAAAGATGATCTCCCTGGGCAGTGGATTCCACCTTAGGATCCAGATCCCTTCAAAGTTGACACCCCCAGCAGGGAACTGTTGGATCCCTTCAGCAAACCTGAATCTATATCACTCCCCCGGCCTGGTCCGGATCCTGGCCCCCCTGCCCTGTGATCAGCGGCATGGCTGTAAGGGCTCAGACTGAGCAGCCGGTCTAGGCTGAATCCCTGGCTGGGGTTAGGATCCCGGCTCCCCCCTGCGATCAGCGGCAAGGTGGGCTTACTGTCACACCAAGCAGCCGGTGGTGTGTGAGTTTGGTGGCTCTCTACAAATGCAGCTACCAGCTCAGGTCAGTCTGTGACAGAATCAGTCCTGCCCAATCCAACCTCCTATACAGACCAGCTAATGTTAGCTGCAGTCATCCAACTTTCTCAGTTTGGCTCCTAAGGCAGCAGCGCCCCTCTCAAGTTGTCACCCAGGGCACATGGCCCCCCTCAATTTCGGCCCTGTCAAGCAGTGTAATTTTCTCTGCTTCTATCCCTCAGCATCTCAGGGAGGCCCTACCTGATGGGGCAGAGGTAGGTGGGCCACTGCTTCACAGCCAGGTTAGAGACCCTCCATGGAGTCCACTGTCAGAATTGGTGTGCAGGCAACCAGGCTGGAGCCAGGTGGCATGCAGCTTCTCTAGAAGATCCAGCCCCGAGATTGCTTTCAGAGTACTCCAGTTCCAGCATGGTGGACCTTTGTCCTTGGGTCGTGAATCCCTCCAGCTGTTAACCTGCATTACAAGAGCTACTTTGGACTTCACTGTGAGGGATGCTGTTTATGAGGATAAGTGCAAGTAGTTGTAATCTGAACTGTTTTACTGAAGCACTGATTCTCAGTTTGACTCTGCTGTTAAAATGTCATATAGAGACTATGCTATGCAGTCACATGTTACCCTGACTGAGCACTACAGATAATGCGGTGGAGAGTCCATATTTGTGGAGCTTTCATAATCAGATTCTGCAGTGTAGGCATTTTTTGCCATCCTGAACCTGTTTTGTATTTTTGCTTCTAACTTTGCACCTGTTTAGTAGTCTGCATGTTCCAGTTACTCCCTGTCTGATCATTTCACTGATTACATATTCTGTAAAAATGCATACCAAAAATAATTATAACGTATGATATGTGCATAACTGGAAACAACTTCCACTCATCACTCATTATTTGGGGTTGTATCCTTCTGCACAGCACGAGGAAAGTATTCATACATTTTCAATTAATAACTTGTCTTCTGCACAGAACTTGTAAAGTCTATACACATCAGTAGTAACATTTTCAGTCTGCCATTATTAGGCCCGGTTCACACAGGGGCGACTTGCAATCCGACTTGAGTCATCTCAAGTCGCCCCAGGTCGCTTGACACAAGAAATCCCATTGAAGTGAATGGGAGTTGTCTTTATGTACACTACTGAAGTTGCTCCGACTTCAAGACAACTTTAGAAAAGATTCCTGTACCACTTGGAGGTGACTTCTATCTGACTTGTGCCCATAGAATTCAATAGAAGTTGCCTCCAAGTCGGATCCCCCATCTAAACAGAAGCGACTTCACAGTGAAAAGAATAGAATTTATTTTAGGGCAGCCCCCTCCCTTCTCTGATTGGCCACAGCAAAGTCGTCTGGCATGAAGCTGTGTTGTAAGTCGCCTTAAGTTGCGCTATAAGTTGCCTAAAGTCGCGCTGAAGTTGCTTTCAAATTGCCTAGCAAAGTCGCCCCGCAAGTCGGATCGCTCCTGTGTGAACCGGCCCTTAGAGATGTTCTTTTGACTTTCATAGTGAGACAATGTAGTCACTATCAGTTCAATAAGGAATTAGCATACTGCAATTATTCAATTTCCAGATTCTAAAAGACACCATGTGATATATGCGTAAGAAAAGAACGCATCACCTGAATAGTTTGATCAACTTCGTATCCACTTCCAGACTTCATGGCACTGAATGCATCAATCAGACCATTGGCATCAACATTATCTGAGGCATAAAAGTTTAATCCACCTAAGTATATATAAGCACACCACCCCAAAAACAAAATTATTAATCCTAAAAGAAAAATACATAATAGCCCAGCGAGCTAGGCTGAGCAACCAAAATGCTATTTCAATATATTTATGCAAAGGATTATATCATTTGTTCTAAAAGTTATTATTGTCATTTTTGCTGGAGACTTGATCTGCTTGCAAATTTTGAGAATAGTATAAAATGAATCTGTAAACAGAATATTACTTTTAGTAATGGTCCTGCCTAAGAGCAAACAAAGCAGGATGTCTGCTATTACCTAAAAAAACTCTTCTATGCCTTTTTTATTTGGTTTAAAAAACATGAGGGCCTCTCTAAACAGTCAGTTCAATTTATCTTCAGCCAAACAGGTCCTTGCACCACCTATTTGCTGGTAGATCTACACAGACTGTGCAATGCATAGTTGACATAAGTGAGATTGCAGAGTCTGACTAAGTGTAATGTACACAGTATGTGACCAGTTTAGGAACAAAAATACAAACAAGTCAGCAGGAGCTTTGAAACTTGTAGTACCCAGACTTGGTATTCCTTAAAACAGCAACAAGGTTCAGTAGGAACACCAGGCTGACAAACAGAGGAAATAAGAAAACATGAAAAGCACCCCATATGTGGCTGGATTGTCTAAAATAACACATCCTATCCCTGAGTTTTTTTAAAAACAATGTAGCGCCCCATAGAGCTACTGCTTTGTTACATTTCGTTTTTTGCCTCTCTGTAACTAGGGAGAGCACTATTTGATTAATTAGGTCTGATCTGGGCTCTGTATGTATGGGCTCAATTACTTTGCTGTGTTGCTGTCAGGAAGAAGCTGTGGGTGGAGCTGGAAGCAGAAAGTGCAGGGTCTGGGGGAGGAACAGAGGATGGCTCGAGTCAACTGCCAGAATCCGCTGAATGCTGGGACCAGAGGAGGCAGAGACGAGGGGGTGCTGCAATTGCACAGAGAGCATATCCTCTCTGCTGTTGGCTGCTGAGACTGGGAGAGAGACGAGCCTCTCTGCGGCTGCATAAAAAAGTGCAGGATCTGGCAGAGGAGTTCTGTCCTCCTCTCTGCTGCCAACTGCTGAGACAAAGTGGAGATGGAGACGAGGGGGAGTGTAAGAGGTGCAAGGGCCACATAAAATGGCCAGGTGGGCCAGATTCAGCCCACAGGCCTTGTGTTTGACACATGTAAAGTATCTACAAACTGCTGCTTGAATTAAATATGGATTTTAACTATATTTGAACAATGAATGCCTGTCACACACAATAATTATTTCTGTGCTGTTGTTCACATTTCTGCAACTAGTTTTTAGTTCCTCTCAGTATTAGGTGATTAAAGTATTTTTTGCTCAGTTACAAGTCTGAGTAATTGTAAAGGAGTGACCTGTGCTCTCAGCAAGCACTGACTGAAACCATTTGGGCTTTAAGCTCCAAACGGTCTGTCTTATTTATATTTTAAATACAGAAAGACGCTCCAAATAAAAAACAATTAAAAGAGTCCAAGATTACTGGTAAAAAAAATAGTCAAGATCATTTTAATTGTTGTTAAAAAAAAGTCATATAAGCACAACCAACATGCTTCAGGGGCGATGCCACTCCCTTCATCAGAGCTCAACATAGGATACTTGGATATCTCCTTTGCTGCTCAGCAATTGCTGTCAAGTTATTACTCCCTGTGGAGAGTTTAATACTGGTTCTTATATACATTATCTCACAAAACTGAGTACACCCCTTACATTTTTGCTAATATTTTATTATATCTTTTCATGTGACAACACTGAAGAAATTACACTTTGCTACAATGTAAAGTAGTGAGTGCACAGCTTGTATAACAGTGTAAATTTGCTGTCCCCTCAAAATAACACACACAGCCATTAATGTCTAAACCACTGGCAACAAAAGTGAGTACACCCCTAAGTGAAAATGTCCCAATTGGGCCCAAAGTGTCAATATTTTGTGTGGCCACCATTATTTTCCATCACTGCCTTAACCTTCTTGGACATGGAGTTTGCCAGAGCTTCACAGGTTGCCACTTGAGTCCTCTTCCACTCCTCCATGATGACATCATGGAGCTGGGGGATGTTAGAGACCTTGTGCTCCTCCACCTACCGTTTGAGGATGCCCCACAGATGCTCAATAGGGTGTAGGTCTGGAGACCTGCTTGACCAGTCCATCACCTTTACCCTCAGCTTCTTTAACAAGGCAGTGGTCATCTTGGAGGTGTGTTTGGGGTCGGTATCATTTTGGAATACTGCCCTGTAGCCCAGTCTCCAAAGGGAGGGGATCATGCTCTGCTTCAGTATGTCACAGTACATGTTGGAATTCATGGTTCCCTCAATGAACAGTAACTCCCCAGTGCCAGCAGCACTCATGCAGCCCCATATTATGACACTCCCACCACCATGCTTGACTGTAGGCAAGGCACACTTGTCTTTGTACTCCTCACCTGGTTACCGTCACACATGCTTGACACCATCTGAACCAAATAAGTTTATCTTGGTCTCATCAGACCACAGGACTTGGTTCCAGTAATCCATGTCCTTAGTATGCTTGTCTTCAGCAAACTGTTTGCATCATTGTGCACCATCTTTAGCAGAGGCTTCCTTCTGGGACGACAGCCCTGGAGACCAATTTGATGCAGTGTGCGGCATATGGTCTGAGCACTGACAGGCTGACCCCCACCCCTTCAACCTCTGCAGCACACATGCATCTATTTCCCAAAGACAATGTCTGCATATGACGCTGAGCATGTACACTCAACCTCTGTGGTTGACCACAACGAGGCCTGTTCTGAGTGGAACCTGTCCTGTTAAACTGCTGTATGGTCTTGGCCACCATGCTACAGCTCAGTTTCAGGGTCTTGGCAATCTTTTTATAGCCTAGGCCATCTTTATGTAGAGCAACAATTCTTTTTTTCAGATCCTCAGAGAGTTCTTTGCCACGAGGTGCCATGTTGAACTTCCAGTGACCAGTATGAGAGAGTGAGAGTGATAACACCAAATTTAACACCCCTGCTTCACACCTGAGACCTTGTAACACTATTGAGCCATATGACACCGGGGAGGAAAAATGGCTAATTGGGCCCAATTTGGTCATTTTCACTTAGGGGTGTACTCACTTTTGTTGCCAGCAGTTTAGACATTATTGGCTGTGTGTTGGGTTATTTTGAGGGTACAGAAAATTTACACTGTTATACAAGCTGTACACTCACTACTTTACATTGTAGCAAAGTGTAATTTCTTCAGTGGTCACATGAAAATATATAATAAAATATTTACAAAAATGTGAGGGGTGTACTCACTTTTGTGAGATACTGTAGATCTGTGAAATCACTGTTTTCTCTGAGTCCATCCAAGTTTTATCCTGTGTTGATCCGTGTTGAAAGGGGGCGTGGTGGTGTTTCTGAAATGTGTTGGCTGTTTTTATATGACTTTTTTTACCAACAATTAAAATGAACTTAAACTCTTTTATCCAGTTTTGGCCTGGTCCTCCTTTCTGTTTACTGTATCTATGGTTTGAGCAACTGTTGGGTGCCCATCAAGGGAAGCTTTCAGCCCGGGAAACAGGGGCCGAAAATCTTTTGGTCCATGTGTACAGCTGTCTGTTAAACAGACACCAGTCTAACAACCAGTTTCTGTCAAAAGTTCATGTTGGATAACAAGCATTCAATTAGTTCATGCATCAATATCACTTGTGTCAGTTTTTTTATGCTTAATCCATATGCATGTTTTTGAGCTTTGGTTAGCATTGACAGTTATCATACTTTGTCGTTAAAATCAATGAGTGTATTAATGAAGAAAAGAAAACTTGCCAGTTTCTTTGGTAATTTGTTCAAGTGCCTTTGCAGCATCTGGTCCAAGAGCTATTACATGTATTACTGCCCCACTGTTTATTAAGTTAGCATAACAGGCAGTAGGGAAGGATGAATCTTCTCCGTCAGATAGCAAAACAAGTTCTGTGCCATAAGAAGACTTATCACTGGTTCCTTTATTTACCTGGAAGTTATAAAATCAAAATATGAGACAGATTCAAAATAACTCAAGAATTACCATAGAGCTCAGGGATATTCCTATTTCTAGGCAGGCTTGTGGGCGGTAGCGTAGGGGGTGATAAGGTAGCTTTTGCCCTTTCCATCCCTGGGGCTTTGATCGGGGTAGGTAAGTGACTCTGTTCTCTAACCATACCAGATGTATAATACCACAATTACAGTTTTATCAAAGTGATAATACTTTAAATTGCTTTCTACTGTTTGGGCAGAGAGCACAGGGCATATTGTACGCTTACCTATCATGGCAGTGGTTTAAGTGTCAGTGTTCTGAAAATATACAAGCATCTGGTAAAAGGAATTGGTGATACTAGGTGATCTGCATTAGCATGCAGGCAACCCTTAACTTATATCATCTACATCAGTAGTTCTCAACCTCAGTCCTCAAGTACCCCCAACAGCCATGTTTTGGGATGAAATAGCTCTTATCAATACCATGTCATTGGTATTGATTTAAAGCAGCTGTGCAAAGTAAAGGAAAAACCTGAAATCATAGCCCGTTGGGGGTACTTGAGGACTGAGGTTGAGAACCACTGATCTACATGATAACAAGAATGGCTACAGGGGGTGTGTCTCTGACAGCCAGGGTGCTGTTGAAGAAAATGGATAATGCTGTCATCCAGACTGAAAATCAGTCATTGACAATAGGCAAGAATTTTGGGAGGACAGTGAAAGCAGCCCAGTGGCATGCTGAATACAAAGTTAAAGTGTTGCACCTTCAAAAACAAATTAAACAAATTAGGAGTGGAAGTTCTATATTTCCAAGAAAACAGATTAATTTGTTATACATTATAAATGATACCAATTAGCTGTATGATGTGTGCTGGTGCTCTGGAATCTCAAGACAGCATTTACCACCAAAGACAAACTCCATACACACTATTAGATTTTCTACAGATTTTTGTCTTCGGATTTACCAAAACCATATAGTGCGAGGGCCTACCTGATTGCATACAAATTAAAACTCCTAAAGTTTGACCTCCTATTAAATTGTTTTGGTAAATCTGAAGGAAAAAATCTGCAGAAAATCTAATGGTGTGTATAGGGTCTAAGGCTGCACTTCAGCCTTATAGCAAAAACGTAATTAGAAAAAATGTCCCTTCTGAAAAAAAGGTATTCTTAACTTCCACCTCACAAACGCTCTGGCATCTGCTAGGTATCAGGATGAATGAACTCCCATGCATGGGAGTTATGTCATTCTGGCTAGGCCAATCAAGATGGCCAAAGAACTTAAACCTGCTGGAGGGGAGATGAGTATAGTTAAATCACCAGATTTGGACTAGCAGGGGGTTGTTAACAGACAAGCTAGAATTTCCCAAAGAACAGTTTTTTTTAATGTGTTGGGATCAAACGTGTGCTGGTTGGACATAGCATACGAGTATGCATGCATGTATTTTGCAATTCATTTATGCCACCGACATTTAACAGAGTGATTTATAGACTGCATAAACCCATTTGCATAAGTATACACCCTGAGCCCCTGAGTGAACTTGGTCAAATGCGAACTATCTACTTACATGGGACTAGGGTGGATTAGTATGGTGGCACTATAAAAATTAGCACCTCATCCCTAATTGAATAGATTGTAGGAGATGGGAGGAGGGTAAGGAAAGTCAAAAGGAAGGAAGGGAGGGGGAAGTGGGAACGGAAAAAGGAAAGGATGTCGGGAATGATGGAACTATCACGGTGCAAAGATAAATTCAAGAGTGCATATATTAAAAAATATAAATTTATTCATTGTACATGTAAAAAAGCACTTAGAGGTGCTTAGAAGTTGATTAAAAGCAACAAAAAGTAATAGGGCAATTTGTTTAGACACATGAATAGTGTTGAGCGAACCCGGACTGTAACGTTCGGGTCCGTACCGAACTTTCGGGTGTCCGTGGCACGGACCCGGACCCGGACATTTCAAAAATCGTTCGGGTCTGGGCTTGCAATGTCAGGCCCAAGCGAGTTGTGATAAGTACACAGATTTGTTTAACGGGATAATGAAAAACAACGAAAATTAGTTGAAGATTCGTGGAGATTCACGAAAAAATGTACATGTTACTTATTTAAATATAAAAAATTATATACGTGAGAACTTAAATAGAAACGTGGCACTATCAAGGTAGTAAGGGCTGTAGGAAAGGAAAAAGGCAAGGGTGAAGGGGGAGGGAAGGAAGGAAAACTGAAAGGAATGGGAGGAGGGTAGAGGATGTTAGATAAGTTAATCCCTACTCCACGATTAAAAATATCACGGTGGTATGATTAGGTGGGATCAGGGTAC
>BLSH010282563.1:2270123-2283041 GCA_018402905.1 Glandirana rugosa | reverse complement strand
TTTGTAGGGCACTTGCCCTAGTTTGAAGATGATTTTAGAACAGTTATATGGCTTCTACCGTTAATTAATACTTTTCAGACACAGTTTGAAGATGATCCACATTCACCTCCATTTTTGCATTTTTTAAGTTTTTATTTTTTTAAAAATATTTAAAGTTATTTCCCTGTCCCCATTTTTTTGTAGGGCACTTGCCCTACCCTTACCCCCATTTTACTTCCTTTTGCAGCCCTCTGGGGCTTTCCAGGACTTTGCTACAGCCATTTTTGTGCCTAAAAGTTCGGGTCCCCATTGATTTCAATGGGGTTCGTTGTCCGTGCGATCGTTCGGGTTCCGTCCGGACCCGGACCCGGACTTTGTCCCGAAGTTCGGACGGACCAGCAGAACCCGAACTTCCAGGTGTTCGCTCAACTCTACACATGAATGAACAGTGTGGTAAGTTATAGTAGTTACAACATTCAAAGGTCTGTATAGATGTCCAACATGTTTCGCCTAATAAGGCTTCTTCAGGGACAATTTGGTGGTCATGGACCTTGATCAATACATCTCTATGTGCAATGGCTTACGTTCTAACAAAGATTGGTATAGACCTATTACCAAAATGGTTGTTGATAATTTAATTGCAGCCTATCGCAATATAATCTTTAAAGCATACCACAGGGGCACTATTGATAAAGGCACATGGCAATTTCTAGATGTCAAGGATCCCATTATTCCTACGTTCTATGTACTACCAAAGGTCCATAAATCTTTAAAAGCCCCCCCGGGAAGACCAATCATCTCAGGGTGTGGCAGTATAGCTGAAAATGCTAGTCAGCTTGTTGATTTATATCTTCAACCACATGTGACTTCATTATCCTCCTACGTCAAAGATACAATACATTTACTACGCATTATTGAAGGACTACATGTCCCCAAGGACACTTGGTTAGTTGCTATAGATATTGAAAGTTTGTACAACTCTATCCCCCACTCGAAGGGGGTAGAAGTTGTTGCAAAATTCTTGACAAATAGGGGTTCACATTCAACTATATATAATAATTTTGTTATCAGTCTTCTTACCTACATTCTCACTTCCAATTGTTTTGTATTTGATTCCTCCCACTACCTCCAGGTACAGGGCATAGCAATGGGCACACGATGTGCCCCTGCCTATGCCAATCTATACCTGGGGGGGGTGGGAGCAAGATCTATTTTCGGACCAACGTATGTCACGCCTACTTAATCACATCCTGTCATGGCATAGGTACATAGACGATGTGCTAATCCTATGGACTGGCACTCGAGAAGATTTGACTCAGTTTATGGAAATTATTTCCACTAATACGTATAACCTTAAATTCACTATGAACTGTAGTCAACAAAGTATATCCTTTTTGGATATTCAGATATTCATTGACTCCCATGGCATATTGGGATCTACTCTTTATAGGAAATCCACCGCTGGAAATACTATTCTCAGTGCAAATAGTTCCCATCCGCAATCTTTGATCCATAGTATACCTTATAGCCAGTATCTTAGGCTTAGATGAAACTGCTCATCAAATGATGACTATCATAGGGCAGCAAAGGCACTCTACGCAAGATTACGTACTCGCGGCTACAGCCGTTCAAGTCTTAAAAGAGCTTATCAAAAAACTAATCAACAGGACAGAGAGTCCCTGATTTTTTCACAGAAAGCTAGAACCGCCCCACAATCTGTGAGAGTGGTTACACAATACTCCAACCAGCATAAACAATTCAGGTCAATTCTTGAGAGGCATTGGCCTTTATTGTTAGCTGATTCAGCAATAGCTCCATATATACAATCTTATCCCCAGTTAACTTTCAAACGCGCCCGTTCATTACGGGATTGCTTAGTTAAAAGTCACTTTCAAGTTCCCAATACCAGTAGGCTGGTAGCATTTGGCACCTTTGCTTGTGACGGGTGTCAGTGCTGCCAGTTTATTGTAAATTCCCAACAAGTTATACTACCTAATGGTCAAACACATAAAATTGGTTATCATGTCACATGCCAAACAGCTGGAATTGTTTATCTGGCATCCTGTCTCTGCGGGGCATTTTATGTGGGTAAAACCAAACGGCCCTTTATTAAGCGCATCAAGGATCACATGTCACCCATATATAAAAAACAAATTACTACAGCCCTTAATCTACATGTCGCTAAATGTCATAATTTTGATCCTACAGTAATCAAATTTGCGGCTTTGAACCATGTACCCCTCAGTCTCCGAGGGGGAAGTGCAGACAAAGCCCTCCTCCAGATGGAGGCACGTTGGATACATGTATTAAGAGCTACTGTCAATCCCGGTTTAAATGAAAATATAAGCTATGTATCTTTTTTGTAGTTCAAAGCAATATTATGCTATAACCTCTGTTATGTTTTCGGGTGATCTTATGTATTTGTTTCCTTCTTGCCCTGTGCTTTTTAGTTTCTATGGGTCTCTGTGTATTTATCGGGAGATCCTTGTCCTGAAAGTCTTCTCCTAGGAAGTATATATTGTCTGTCATTTGCAATACATAATTAACCAGCCTTTTCAAGATTTATAAATGCCCAGCATATGCAACCAACTCATGATTATCACCTCATGCTAATTATCGTTTCATCAATATGTTATTACTGTATAACATGTCTTCTGTTTGGCAGCTATTTAGATCTGTATGTGAAGACTTGTCTGTGTTCTCTATGATATCTACAACGTTTGCATTGTCTGCGTTTCTTATGATATCTATAACTTTAGCATTATTATATCAATCTTGTATGTTTATTTGTTTGTCATTACATTATAAATATATCTGACTGCCTTGTTTTTTATCATTTGTCTTGGGTTTGTAATGTCTCGCCCCAGGTGTATATGCTTATATTTTGTGTATTTTTTGGTCTGCACACATATATGTACTCCCTGTGGTGCTCACTTCCCATTGCCTGAATGTGCTCGTTCCTTGGCCTCGGGTCTGCCCTCTTCTGTTGGTCTGGGTGGCTGGTGACAATTGCACATCTGCACGGATGGTCGCCGCTGACCCCTAGTGGCGTCCTAGGTAGTTTGCGTTTGGCCTTGGTGGCTGCCCTGCTTCGTTCCGGCGGCTCTATGTGTTGTGCGTGGTGCGCACCCCTCCACTGCACAGCACTATGGGGGCTGTGGTCTGCAGCATGTGGCGCCCTCTGGCGCATGCGCGGTGCTGCCCTTGATCCGAGCGCGCGTCTGTGACGTCACACGCGGCGCGTGCTAGCTGTCTTTAAAAAGCCGACTTTATTTCCTGGTGTGTCTATTCATGGACGCCTGGGAGAGACTATCACGCTATTCAGGTATGCATTGTCCTTTTGTGAAAGGCTTAGAGTATGCCCTTACTTACTAGCAGGCTTTTGCATTGCCATCTTGTACCTATGACTTATTTAATAGCGTATGGCGTTATAGCTATGTTAAAATAAGTATTGATATAGTATGAAAGGCATGTTTATTGCGTCTCTCTCCATCATTAGATATTGCACTTTTTTAGTAATTTGTCCATTGCCCTATAATCGAACTTGACTCCAGTATGGAGATAAACAAAGTTTTATAGATTAGGTGCATTCATCATTTTATTTAGAATGACTAATACTTTTTATATAAATGTTTGTTATCTTTAGCTAGCCACTACATTTAGTGGACCCTTTAAAATTGACGTTTGTATATCCCTGAGTGAGAGCAGCGCTTGCAAAAGCTGTAACCTTGTAACCAGATACTACCCCTTCTCTAGCCTTTTTTGGCTTTACTCAGCATTAGTATACTATATATACATTCAATACCTTCCCTTTCTTTAGCCAATAGTCGGCAAATCTTTGAGACAGTTTGTGGATGTGCATTGTCCCTCCTCTTGGTGTGACGACAGTTCATTGGGCGTCCCGGGCCTTTGGTTGGAGCGCAGTTTTTGGACAGTGGGAGGTGATATATTTTTACAATTATTTCCATCTAATGTCCTAAGTTACATGTACTGTACTTGTGTTTCTGTATATTATGTGGTTCTCATTTTTTGTTTTTTCCACTAGATTTGAAAAACGCTCTGGTTTGTTATAGTCCCTGAAGAAGCCTTATTAGGCGAAACATGTTGGACATCTATACAGACCTTTGAACGTTGTAACTACTATAACTTACCACACTGTTCATTCATGTGTCTAAACAAATTGCCCTATTACTTTTTGTTGCTTTTAATCAACTTCTAAGCACCTCTAAGTGCTTTTTTACATGTACAATGAATAAATTTATATTTTTTAATATATGCACTCTTGAATTTATCTTTGCACCGTGATAGTCCCATCATTCCCGACATCCTTTCCTTTTTCAGTTCCCACTTCCCCCCTCCCTTCCTTCCTTTTGACTTTCCTTACCCTCCTTCCATCTCCTACTATCTACTTACATGTTTTTGGTAGAAAACCAGAATACCCAATTAAAAACGCTACATAAAAAGAAAACATACAAATTCAATGCTGCTAGTGACTATGCTGTGATTTGGGAATGCTAACAACCAAGCCATCAATAACAGCACTTTATGCAATGAAGACTATAGTGCTTTTAAAAGAGAAATGTATGTTGTTGTTTTTTTGTTTTCTTTTAGAAATAATACTTACCTAGATGGATGCAGCATCGATGCTGCCTCTGACCTCCGTTGGCTAGGACTGAGAACTGAGCGATGAAATACTGCTGATCACTCGGTTCTTAGAGCTCTGTGAGCAGATAGCTGGAGACTGTCAGTCACCGCTCTCTGCTCTGTTTTCAGCTGAAAATGGGCACAGGAGTGCAGAATGAGAACTGCACTCCTGTGACTCATAGAAGTACAGCAGAAAGAGCTTCTCCTTTTAATAAGGATTGAATGTTTTACATACAGTATGTGCCTGACTCTTGAAACTTTGCTGGAGATTGGCAAATTTTTCAATAGTAACTTACCTCAATTCCCTTTGTTAGTCCAGCACAAATATTTGTTCCTCCACCTGCTGTTTGAGGAAGAAGTGCTTTAAGTTGTTGTCGATGCTGATCACTGAAAACTTGAACTAATGAAGAAAGTATTGTAGCGGAGCTTGAAAATGAAACAATTCCAACATATGATCCTTGTTCTACGATCTGAATGAGAAATACTTCTGCAGCCTGGTACAGCCTCTTAATACGATCATACTGTAATTAATAAATTAGTATTAATCCAATATCCATGTTTTTTTCCTATCACTGTCATAGATTAAGATTCAGAATACTTATTATTAATCCCAAAGGGAAATTATTATGCCACACTCAACAAAGACAACACAAGATCACAACAATGAACACAACAAGACACAATGGCACAACAAAATGACCAATAACAGCAATTAGCACCAAATAAAAGAAATTAAAACTTTACTCTAATAAACCATCTATACTATTTAAATACAACATAGAATAAATAACACAGATTAATTACCAACCGGGACCCTTTTTTACATTTGTTGGTTACAAGCTAAAAACTGTTTTTTTGCTAGAAAATTACTTAGAACCCCCAAACATTATATATATATATATATATATATATATATATATATATATATAATTTTTTTTTTTTTTTTAACACCCTAGAGAATAAAATGGCGATCCTTGCAATACTTTTTGTCACACGGTATTTGTGCAGCGGTCTTTCAAGCGTGATTTTTTTGGAAAAATGTCACTTTTTTGAGTTAAAAAATAAGACAACAGTAAAGTTAGCCCAATTTTTTTGTATATTGTGAAAGAGGATGTTATGCCGGGTAAATAGATACCATGCATGACACGGTTGAAAATTGCACGCACTCGCGGAATGGCGACAAAGTCCGGTACTTAAAAATTTCCATAGGCAACGCTTTAAAAAATTTGTAACGGTTACCAGGTTAGAGGTGCAGAGGAGGTCTTTTGCTAGAATTATTGCTCACACTCTGGCAATTGCGGCGATACCTGAAATGTGTGGTTTGAACACCGTTTTCATATGCGGGCGCGACTTACTTATGCATTTTCTTTGCTGCGCGAGCTCGTGGGGACGGTGGCGCTTTAATTTTTTTTTTTTTAATTTTATTTATTTATTTATTTTTAACACTGTTCCTTTGAAAAGAAAAAATTCTGATCACTTTTATTGCTATCACAAGGAATGTAAACATCCCTTGTGATAGTAATATATGGTGACAGGTACACACACGTCTTCTAAAAGACCCCTCCTTTGCACTTCACAGTATTCAGATCACCAAAAACGGCGATTCTGAATACTGTAATTTTTTTAAAATTGGCACCGTTAGCCTTCGAGTAAACCGGAAGTGACGTTATGACGTTGCTTTCGGAATTTGCCAAAGGAGACCCGATTGGAGCCGATTCTGGCTTCTGTCAGGTCTCCTTCTAGCTTGCAGAGGTGCCGGATCATCGCTCCAGTCTCCTGGTGGGACGGGAGGCCGGAGAAGAGGGGCAGAAGGCGGCGGGGGATGTCCCCTCCTGCCCCCTGGGATAACGGCCGAGTGGCTCCCGAGCCAGATTGGTCATTATCCCTGGATAGCCGACCGTCCACTCTAAAAAATGATACCGGGATATAGCCCGGTACAGCCACTCAAAACCGGCCGCTGCCTATTTACGGCGCTGGTCGGGAAGTGGTTAAAAAAGAAAAGAAAAAGCACACATGCATACACTAAGGCCATTTTGTCACAAGTCAGCTATCTCACCACCATGCTTTTCAGTTTATAGTATGAAACCTGACAACTTGGAGTGGATTCCATAAACCCATGGAGAAGACATAGAAACCCCATACAGATTATTTTTTGTCAACACTTGTTCAGGATCATACAACACAAATGTGAGTGTTCACAGATTATTCTGATAAATAAATGCTGCTTACAGCTCCCATGCTTCCTGAGATGTCAAGTACTAAAGTCACCACCCTGTCTGAAGCCTGCAGCAATGAGAAGGTGGGTTCAGGAATTGTGGCAGTTGTCTGTGGGGTGGAAAGTATATCAGTGGAGTTCTTGATCACATCCCATGTACTGCGATAGTTGCACATCCTATTCTGTAGATTTGGTGCCTCCGCGTTATGATTTTTAGCATCACAAAATGCAGTTACCTACAAAAATATTGATAATAATGAGGTTATATTGATATTAAAACTGGAACCATATTATAACATTATCGTGACTGAAGAGAATATTCCATTTTGTTTTAACAATTATGAGTCCATCAGCAGTCCTTAACTGTCATGTGTGGTTATCATCAGGGATGGGCTCCCGGTTCAGTCTGAACCCAATGTTTAGACTACATTTTGCTTGTTGGAAGATTCTGCGAATGGCCAAGCTAAATTGTGGCCTGGGGATGCCCAGTGACATAATTGACCAAATATAGTCATATCCATATTTGGTCAATGACATCACCCAGGAGACCTCTCCCCCTTTGTTTACATTCCACTGCATAGACCAGGAGCTACTATGTCATGACATGATCAGGCATATTGGTGAGAATTTTCTTTTTGCAAGTCAGTGTGCATTTTTCATCTTGACTGATGAGAATCTGCATCGTTGCATGATATAATTGACGATGGATCGATTTACATTGAAAGACATTTTTGTTCTTATTATTATTTTTTAATAATTATTTTTTAATAGTTGATCGAACCTCTAGAAGTTCGGGTTCTGCTGGTTCGGCCGAACTTCGGGACAAAGTCCGGGTTCGGGTCCGGACAGAACCCGAACTTTGACCCGGACCCCGAACCCCATTGAAATCAATGGGGACCCAAACTTTTAGGCACTAAAATGGCTGTAAAAAAGTCCTGGAAAGTCCTAGAGGGCTGCAAAAGGAAGGAAAATGGGGGTAAGGGTCGGACAAGAGCCCTACAAAGAAATGGGGACAGGGAAATAACTTAAAAGCATTAAAAAAAAATCACATAAAAAAATCAAAAATGGAGGTGGATGTGGACCATATTCAAACTGTGTGTGAAAAGTATTAATTAACGGGAGAAGCCATATCACTGTTCTAAAACCATCTTCAAACTGTGTGAAAAAAGTATAAATTAGCCGGGAGAACCCATATCACTGTTATACAATCATCTGAAAACTGTGTGCGAAACTTTAAAAATAGCCGGGAGAAGCCATATCCTTGTTCTAAAATCATCTGAAAACTGTGTGTGAAAAGTATTAATTAACGGGAGAAGCCATATCCCTGTTCTAAAATCATCTGAAAACTGTGTGTGAAACTTAAACAATAGCCGGGAGAAGCCATATCCCTGTTCTAAAATCATCTGAAAACTGTGTGTGAAACTTAAACAATAGCAGGTAGAAGCCATATCCCTGTTCTAAAATCATCTGCAAACTGTGTGTGAAACTTAAACAATAGCAGGTAGAAGCCATATCCCTGTTTTTAGAACAGGGATATGCTGTGTATTTTACCATTTCACTTTAACCACTTCCACACCGCGCACAGTATATTTACTGCGGCAGTGTGGACGTGTACCGCAAATCGCCGTAAATGGCGATTTGTGGAGTGGCCGCTAGGGGGCGCGAGCCGGCGGTGCGCGCTTGTGCCCGTCATACTTGGGAGGAGTGTGCCCGTGGCTCAGGTGGACCTGATGTCCGCCGGCGAGCCGCAATGAGCTGCCAGAGCCAAAGAACGGGGAACCGCCGATGTAAACATGGCGGTTCCCCATTCTGACAGTGGGGATATAAGAGATCTACTGATCCCTGTCACTGGGATCAGTTAGATCTCTTATGCCCCTGACAGCCCAGCCCCCTCACAGTTAGAAAACGCCTAGAGAACACAGTTAACCCCTAGATCTCCCCCTGCAGGTTAACCCCTTCACTGCCAATGGCATTTACACAGTAATAAGTGCATTTTTATAGCACTGATCGCTGTATAAATGCCAATGGTCCCAAAAAAGTGTCAAAATTGTCTGACATGTCCTCCCCAATATCGCAGAACCGCTAAAAATTGCCGATCGCCGCCATTACTAGTAAAAAATAAAAACCGCAGAAATGAATTCTCATCATCCGTAAATGCGGCAACTTTTGCGCAAACCAATCAATAAACGGCAATTGTGATATTTTTTTTTTACCAAAAATATGAGGAAGAATATAAATCGGCCAAAACTGAAGAAGAAAAAAATTTTTTATATATTTTTTCTGGATTTGTATTTTAGCAAAAAGTAAGAAATATTGTTTTTTTTTCAAAATTGTTGCTCTTTTTTTGTTTGTAGTGGTGATCAGAAATGACACAGAGGTGATCAAATACCCCCAAAAGAAAGCTCTATTTGTGGGGAAAAAAGGACGCAAATTTAATTTGGGTACAACGCCGCACGATCACGCAATTGTCAGCTAAAGTGATGCAGTGCCGAATCGCAGAAAGTGCTCTGGTCCTAACGTGGGAAATCCCTCCGGGGCTGAAGTGGTTAAGCTTTATTAAAATCACTGTTCCCCACTGAACTCAATTAAAAAAAAAAAAGTTCACCTTGGTTCATGTCTCCCAGAGTGCTGCCCAGTTTCCCATGCCAGTTGTTTGATGTTCCCTTTTCTATTAGCCAGAAACATGTACATTACAGATTTCTAAGAATTGACTCCCACTGACTTCAAAAGGGCTCACAATTGGCATCCTAACTTCAGTAAATTTCCGCATAGCCACCCTGAGCCGCTCCCATGTTCGGCTCATCACTGTTGTAATATTGTAACAGCAATTAATCCAAACTCTTTGGGGTTGGTTTATCAATATTTTTTGCCCAAGATTCACTGAAGTTTCACCCAAGATTCACACATTTTTCTACCTGAATCATAGGATAAAGTTTGCTTGAAACTTAAGTAAAAACATGAATAATTAGACTTCTCAGGTGTAACAAAGCAGCCAATTTGTGCAACATCCACCATCTGAAAGCCAGCAAGCAAATAGAAAATGATTTGCTATATATACTATTTTACATTAATAGCACCTTTATTTTGGTCTTTATAAAAATTATCATTTAAAATGAGTATTATAATAAGTATACATGTATAAGGCATTTGTACCACATAACATATCATAACATTGGTCCCCCACCACCTCTAAGACTGAGAACTGAGTGATCAAAGGCCGCTGTTTGCTCTGTTCTTGGTGATCATTAAAGAGAGAGCTGGTGACTGTCAGCCACCAGTTCTCTGCTATGCCCCTCCAGGGCTCTCTGGAGCACCAGGCTGTGGAGGGGGTGGGAGCTGCTGGCTCAGCTCGATTAGAGTCTGATCCTGGCATTGCCTGCAGAGCCTGGACCAGCTCTGTGATGTCAGCTGACAGCGGGCTTTAGCCAAGGGTCAGCTGAATACAGGTCACGTGAGTGCAGAATGAAGTGCACTCCTGTGACCTACAGGAAAAGTAGAACCAGAACCAGAACCATACTTATGCTTTAATATAACATAACATGAACCATACAGGAGAAAGACATGAGCATGTCACACTTTCTTCCTGCTTGATGAGAGTGCAATATTTGTTCTTTTTTATAAAGTGTTTAAACACAACAATAATGCCCTAGCTTGGTGGACTTGTCATCATGATTTCCATTATATTCCATAGGGGAGAGTATAGAGTATCTGCTCCTGTCTTTCTGGCCCTACATACAGCCTAACTGGCAACACTGATCTAATTTCACAGAAATAGAGCTTTCTTTTGGTAGTATTTAATCACCACTGGGTTTTTTAATTTTTTGCTAAGCAAACAAAAAAAGACCAAAATTGAAAAAAAAAGTTTTTTATATTTTGTTATAACAAGCAGGTCATTTTTCTCCTTCATTGATGTGCGCTGATGAGGCGGCACTGATGGGCACTGATAGGCTGCACGGATGGACACTGATGAGGCAGCACTGATAGGTGGCACTGATGGGCACTGATATGTTGCACTGATGGGCAATGATCAGGTGGCGCTGGTGGGCACTGATCAGGAGGCACTGATGAAGCTGCAATGATGGGCACAGATAGGCAGCACTGATGGGCACTGATAGGTGGCACTGATGGGCACTAATAGGTACAGGCAGGTAGCACTGATAATAAGGCACTGATTGGCGGCACTGATATGTGGCACTGGTGGACACTGATAGGCACTGATATGTGTCACTGGTGGGCACTGATAGGTGACACTGGTGGGCGCTATTAGATGGCACTGATTTTCAGCACATTCGGGTGCTAAGGGGACTGATGTCCCTCTAACAGAAGCTGCAGCTTTTTTTCCTTCACACTGACAGCGTGAAGGTAAAAAAAAAAACGATAATCGGCATCTGTTTATTTCTGTGATCAGCTGTCATTGGCTGACAGCTGATCACATGGTAAAGGATCTGTTGTGATTGGCCCTTTACCCGATCTGTGATCAGCCGAGTCTCATGGACTTGGCGATGACAGAAGTGCAATTTAAGCCCACGCTGTAGTCGTCTTTCTGCTATAGCGCGGGTGGCAAGTGGGTATATATGTCATCATGTCATTGTAAGATTATTATTATTATTCAGGATTTATATGGCGCCAACAGTTTACGCATTGTATGTGACAAAGGATGACAAAGAATAACTATTATACTGCACGGGTGATTATAACAATTTTTGTATCTTGTCCTGACATACGTACATCATTTAATGCCTGTAAATACATTATAGATGCTTGGGAAGTTTGGCTTCTATCGGGTATAAAGGCACACTTGTCGATATCATACAGGCCAGTGTCCATCTGAGGGACACATTTACATTCCTTACTGGTACATTTGTATTCTCTGTAAATACCTTTAAGTTCAGTTGGACACCTGTTAAAGAAATAATAAGATCTGGTATAAGTAAAGCACTGTACTTAGATGGAGCTGTTTTTGAGAATAATGACAGTTCTCTCTACCAGTAAGTAATGTTCAAGAAAAAGTGATCACATTTACATGGGTGTATCTATAGTCGCATTTTGTTTAGTTTTGGATAGAGTGTGGCAGTGGCGGTCCATCCATAGAGGGCGCACGGACGCTGCCCCCCCTATCCGTGCGTCCGGCCCCCTGATCTACATATCAGGGTGACGAGTGCATGGATTCCAATGGGGGGGGGGGTGGATTTTTGAAGCACATGATTAGAGCCAGAGGCTCTAATAGGCTTCAAAAAAAAGGATGGGCTCAGGGCGCAGAGCACTGCGTCCCAATCACACCCTGTTGTGTGACTATAGCAAATTCATTTTTGCTATTTTCACACTAAAGTTCCTCCCTGCCAATCAGGAGGCAAGTTGTGAGACCTGTTTCCCTAATGACCTAAGCATCAGGCGATCTTATTGCATGCCTAGCGCTTAGGCGGAAAAGGAACAGTACGCTGTAGGAGATGGAGGAGCAGACACTGAAGCCGCTGCTCCCGCACCTCCGGGACAAGGAGGAGAGGAGAGCACAGCCCGGACCTACAGAACGCTTTGAGGAGGAGCGCATACTGCAGCCGCACCTCCGGGCCATTCCCCGCAACTATGGCCGCCGCTCTCCGCACCTCCGAGCCGCTCCCCGGACATATGGCCACGGCTCCCCGCATTGGCAGTGCCCTCCCCCAAATTAAAAACCCAACAGCCACCACTGAAGTGTGGAAAGGTTAGAACGTCTCCCAGGTTGTTATTGCTGCTTGCGTCCCTCTGGGGAGATTCACTCTCTATTTGCCTTGGGGATCACAGTCTCTTGGACAGAAAGTGATGAAAATATCCAAAATGTTACACTTGTCTCTGTATCAAGTAGGGAGATCATCTCTGTATTGGGAAACCTGTTCCAGTAATAGCTTTCTAAGAGGATTTCTCTTCTCATTTCCATTCAGGGACAGTAAATGTTTCCAAAACAGGAGACAGTATAAAAAGGGTTTTTTTTCACCTTTTTTTAATTTGCCCCCCGCCCCATGAAAAGGAAAAAAAAACATTTTGGATATACAGTGTGTGTGTGTGTGTGTGTATATATGACATATAGGTTTTACAAAAAAAAA
>BLSH010282563.1:2254310-2256942 GCA_018402905.1 Glandirana rugosa | reverse complement strand
AGCGTGATGGGAGGGGGGCAGTGAAGGGCAGTATGGGGGGACAGCGTGATGGGAAGGGGCAGTGGAGGGCAGTATGGGGGAGAGCGTGATGGGAAGGGGGCAGTATGGGGGACAGCGTGATGGGAGGGGGCAGTGGAGGGCAGTATGGGGGGACATCGTGATGGAAGGGGGCAGTATGGAGGGACAGCGTGATGGAAGGGGGCAGTATGGAGGGACAGCGTGATGGAAGGGAGCAGTATGGAGGGACAGCATGATGGGAGCAGAGTGACAATCACTAGTGCACCTGAAACAATATACTCGCTGAGCAGTGTTTCTCTTTTGCTGTAGCAAAGATTGTGTTTGTGGCTTACCAGGCGGGAGCAGCCTCCGAGCAGGGAATAGTTCTCCTACCCTGCGCAGTGGCAGGAACGGGCTTCAGACGAGAAGCAGGAGCTGGAGTCGGTCGGGGGCAGAGCTGGGAGGCGGTCCTAGGTACAAATTACTGCTTAGCTCGTTAACATCATGGATACAGCTAGCACCAAGCTGGATAGGAGAACCGATCTCCTCCATTCCCCTCCTGACTCCTGCAGGGCTCTCAGCATCTGCAGAAGCAGGATCGGTTCTCCTATTTGTCGCCCCGCCAGCCCTCCTATCCAACTTGGTGCTAGCTGTATCCACAATGTTAACGACACAAGCAGTAATCCGTACCTAGGACCGCCTCCCAGCTCTGCCCCCCGACTTCGGCTCAGGTGTAGACAATCATGACGGGAGTTGCACGAGCCCCCTGCAATGGCGACTGCTGTGACTCCTATAGTTACGCCCCTGACTGTGCTTGATTGGCCAGCAAACTCGGCTGACGTAAACCCCATAGAGAATCTGTGGGGTATTGTCAAGAGGAAGATGAGAGACACCAGACCCAACAATGCAGATGAGCTGAAGGAAGCTATCAAAGAAATCTGGGCTTCCGTAACACCTCAGCAGTGCCACCAGCTGATCACCTCCATGCCACGCCGCATTGATGGAGTAATTTATGCAAAAGGACCCCCGACCAAGTATAGAGTGCATACTGTAGTGTACATGGACATACTTTTCAGTAAACAAACATTTTTGTATAAAAATCCTTTTTAATTGGTCTTATTTAATATTCTAATTTTCTGAGATACTGAATTCTGGGTTTTCACTAGCTGTAAGCCATAATCATCAAAATTAAAAGAAAGAAATGCTTGAAAGATATCAGTCTGTGTGTAACACAGCTATATAAAATATATGAGTTTCACTTTTTGAATTGAATTAGTGAAATAAATGAACATTTTGATGATATTCTAATTTTATGAGATTCACCTGTATGTATGAAACAGGGATGATGTCTCTCTGCTTACTCCACAGAGCTCAGTGAGAGCTAATTGGAGGGAAGGGACATATCCTCCTTCACACAGCGCACAGGAACAGGGCTAAGGCTGTCAATCAAAGGCTGTGTGTTCCCTCTCCTGTCACCTATTTTCTCTTGGTATCAGGAAAACATGTCAGATAGCAGAGGAATGAGGCAGCAGACAGACATGACACTTAGGCCCCTTTCACACTGGGGCGTTATTACAGCGGTAAAGCGCTAAAATTACCGCTGCAATAACGCTCTAATTATTATTTTTATGCATCTCTATGGATGCTTTCAGACTGAGGCGTTGCGCTAGCGCAGCGCTTAAGAAAATCATGCAAGCATGATTTTTCAGGAATGTGGGGAGCGGTGTATTCACCGCTCCTCCACCGCTCCTGCCATTAAATTGAACGGGCAGCGCTCCCGTAGCGGCTGTACACCGCTCCGGGAGCACCGAGTGCCGGCACTTTTAACCCCTGTTTAACGCGTTGTGGGGGGGTTAAAAGTGCCCCGCACCCACCTGCATAGCGGCGCCGTAGCGCCTCTATAACAGCGCTAAATCCCCGCTGAGACTAGCGGGGATTTACCGCTACCACCCACCAGCCCCAGTGTGAAAGGGGCCTAAGTGCTCTGGATTGAGACAAGCACACACTAGATGGCTATGCTTTGTTCATATTCCATGTTTACAACCACTTTGATTAATTAAAGCTTCTCAGTTTAAAGCAAATACATGTGATAGATAAATGAATATTGGATTGTTACCTCGTGGTCCATATATATAGATCATGGTGTCATCTACCAAGAACTCGGGGGTGAAATGAATGTATCGGCCTTTTTCACCACATTGTCCATACTGTAACGTGTATGGGTCATATCCATACTTCACATGTGATGATGCGATGATAATATCTGCCTAATGAAAAAGAGACAACGGTAATATTAAAAAGTTACATTCTACATAGCTGTGAAATGTAAAGAGGCTTTGTCCTATTTAAAACCTACCCCTGACCCAAATATAACTATTCTCACTACACTTCCCTGCCACTTGGTTGCTCCAGCAGGGCAACTGCAAAATACCTGTACCTGGTGCTTCCAGGTAAAGGTGTGCATGTGACTTCCTCCCATGATGCTTTGCTGGGGCCTTAATGGCCAATAGTCAGGCCTAAACACTGTCACATGAGGAAGGTGGTGACATCATCAACAAGGTGAATCATCCAAAATGGAGCTTACATAGGGTTAGGTCTGCAGAGGACAAAAGCAGCAGGGAAGCATGGGAAGAAT
>BLSH010282563.1:2246810-2251810 GCA_018402905.1 Glandirana rugosa | reverse complement strand
ATGCTTATAATCGAAAATGTGCCTAAACTCAGGTTAAAGGTTTTACACAAGTTTACAATCAGTTACAGGCATTTGGTATTTGAAATGCCAACAAACTACCTTCCTGAATGTGATTTATCTGCCAGTAAATTCAACTGCCCCTAAACTCCTATAAAAGACTGAGTTTACATGTACAGATAGGATAACATAGAGGAGAGTTCAGGGGCTGCAGAAAAAAATGCCCAACTGCTTAAAATGTCTGTTTATCAGCTGCAGTGTATATGAGGCCTAAGGTAGCAAACATAAGTGATTTACAACAGAATATATGCTTTTGCAGACTAAAGGTGTTCAAGTGAGAAACCTAACTCTCTGGGATCAGTTGTAGTAAGGGTCGAGCAATAGAACAATTTGCTGTGTTGGTGATTCTCTGAAGCTGAGTCAATTACCTGCTCCAGCAGACATACAGTATTTTCTACTCAATGGCATAAAAGTACATTTAAATAATAGCCCAAAGGGCTATTTATTAGTTTATAAAGTGCAATGTGCCTAAAACCCATACTTCTTATGCACAAAAAGGACATGGTCTCCTTCCCACTCCCTTTGAGAAAGTAATATTCTTAGTTGCTGTCTTAACAAAGAAGCAAAGTACTTCCTGGGAATGGACAAACAGGTTGGCCACTCTCCAATGACGTCAGCTTTCACATTTTATTATTCCAAGACTAATTCACTGAAGCGGCTACTCAGACCAAGCCCCACTGACACATTTCGACCTAAAGGAGCTTAATCATAGAGATCCCTTGACCTCTCTTTGATTAAGCCCCCTTTTGGATCAAATGTGCAAACGGGGGGCTTGGTCTGGGAGGACTCTTCTGTGATCTTGTCCTGGAATAGTAAACCTAGGTGAAAGCTAATATCATAGGAGTGCAGCCAACTTGTTTGTTCATTTCATGTGGGGAGCATGGATGAGCTCCTTTGGTCGACGTCTGAAATCATAGAGATGTGTGGATTGTGGACTTTGAGCAGCAGTTCCATTTGGTAATTAAAGTGATCCCTTGTTTGGGCAATGGTTTTTCAAAGAACATTTAATGTTTTGGAGCCCTTCTTATAAAGCAGTAAATAATGCCAATGAGTACAGTCGACAAAAAATACTGTAAATAAAGCATTCTCTTGCATGATTAAAGTGTCAGTAAAGCTGGCTTTGTGATTTTTACCTACATGTAAGCCTATAATAAGGCTTACCTGTAAGTAAAATGAATATCTCCTAAATGTGCACCATTTAAGAGATATACACCCTGGATTCAGCCAGTGACGTCACCGGCGCATACGCTCTGAAAGTCCCGCATACCGTGCTGGAGCTTCAGAACTTTGTGCCGGAACTGAGGACTCCCACACACATGAGCGGGAGTGACGTCATCGCAGCTCTGGCCGCTCACACAGCTGGAGCCCGCAAACCCAGAAGAAAGACCAGGGGAAGATGTCAGCCCTCTCAGCGGTGACAGCGTGCCACTGGAGGGCTTCGTCCTAAGGTATGCGATGCACACTAGCTTATTATGCAATTGCCTTACAGGATTTTTTTTTTTTTTTAAACTGCCGCGGTTTATAAAAACATAAATATATGCATCATAATATCATCTGTGTTAAAACCGAAAAATGTGTAATGTCTTACCTTATCATATGTTTCTGTTTTTACTTTTAAATAATTATTCTTTTTCCATGTAAATGGTATTAGAATTTTTACACTCCGTATGAACAGCCTGTTTTGTGTTGCTCTGAATAAAAAACTTGACGCTTCTTTAACCATACTCTTGAAAAAAACACAAATGCACACATATATTATTGTCAATGGAAAGAAAATCCCACAGTGCCAAACTAGTAATTAAATAGTATTTATAGCCAGTTTTTATATCTGAGTGAGGAATGGGTTGTTCCTTATTTTAAAATGCCACTTGAGGTGGTTGATTGCTGTAATTTTCCAAATACATTTTATCAATACACAAGATCTGTGATGATACTGTCAATTAGAAATGGACTATGAACAGGTGTTTTATTTAATTAAAGACTGTCCAAACAAAATTGAGGAAATGATCCACATTCCCACCAATAAAATAAAGTATGTTGATTGCCCAATATTAAGTTCAGTTAGTCATGGTGGTTTTAAAAAAATAATGTTTAAAGGTCATAGAGGGTCATGTTCAGTACAAGGAAATTTACTCCTAAAACTTTGAACCCAGAAAACAGTGGTACATATGAATCTGGACTGAGTGTCTATTTATTTAGCTATAAAATTTGATAACATCGGTGTTCTAGATAAAAAGTCCACCTGTGATGCCAAGGCTGATGGGCTTAGAAATGAAAGTTCATAAAGAGGCAATTTGACTGGGTGAGGCCAAACAATTAAGCTACTCAACAATCTTATGTTCTCCTGACATATGTTTATACTATTATAATCTGTAATCTATTGGATTATGTCAGTAACAAAATACCTTCTATGGTCTTCTTTAATGCAACAGTATTCACCACAGATCAATAAGTAATCGATAGAAAGACCCAATCCTGGTTGAAAGGCTTGTGATTCAGAGATCAACAGTCCAGTCAATTGACAAATGTTTTCCACCTTATGAACACAGCCATTACTCTGTGCATATTACCAATTCTCTTCATCTTTCCCCCTTGGCAGCGATTCTTGGCACCAGTTACAATAATCAAATTCTCCAGTCTAACACATTTCAGAGTAGTGGTGAAACTACCAGGGTCACAAAGGTTGGACTTGTGACTGGGCCCTGGTGCTCCACTACCGTTGGGGGCCACAAGATGGCAGGAAGGGGAAAATAAATTTAAATAGAAAAGAATAGAATATAATAGAAAAGAAAATAATAGAATAGAAAATAAAAGAATAGAATTGAAAAATAGAACATAATGGAATGTAAAGAATATAACCATCTTCCAAAGTCCGAATCTCGATTTGGAATGGAATTCGAATTCTAATCAATTCAAATTTTCTGAATTCGGCCAAATTAAGTTTAATTCAACCGAATTTGGAAAATTAAAATTGATTTGAATTCCAATAAACAAAATGAATTCCGAAAACGAATTAAACTAATTTAACGAAATTAACTTATGTAAATAACGAATCAAGACTAAACACATTTTTTTAGTTCTGCACATGTCTAGTGGGAAAGGGCCCTGGGACTGTTGAAAAGGTTCTAGTTATACCTCTGTTTCAAATGCTGTATTTTGCAATTTATTCTAGCAAATTCTTGGAAACACTACATTTTCCATAACATGGGGCAACCTTTGGGTGTCCAGCTCTAAGCCTGTGTGTTAAAAATGTGAATTGTGTTTGTAGCAATTTCAATTCTTTTACATGCATAAAACATTTCTGTTAGAAATTTGAATAAGAATCAACATTTCTTTCTACGGAAAGCCTAATTTACAAGTAAGACAACTATATTAAGGCTCCATTTACACGGGACGCTATATCAACCTCCCCTGAACGATTTTTTTTGACAGCTAGAATCTGACATCCAAAACGGCCATTTTGCCGCATTTTGCATGCCCTGTTTAGCCGCGTTTTGCCGCATTTGCGTCTAGGAGCGCTTTAAAAAAAGACGCAAGTTACCGCGTTTAGGCGCATTTAGCGGCATTTACAAGCTGTTTGGCATTTCAAATGCCTCTGAACTGGCGTCTAAACCCATTTTTTTGCGTTCCAAAAAAAGCCTTTAAACTCAACTGTCGACCTTAAACGATCCTGTGTAAATGTACTGATAGGATAACATAGAGGAAAGTTCAGGGGCAGCTGAAAAAAAAATGCCCAAATGCCTCAAAACATCTGTTTACCAGCAGCAGTGTAAATGAGGCCTTAGCTTGTAACAGCTTGTAAAGGCCGCTAAACGCGGTAACTCGCATCTAGGACCATTTTGTTTACAAGCATTTCCATTCTAAAAAAAAAAAAAAAAATGCTCCTAGATGCAAAAACGAAGCTAAACGCAGCTAAACGCGGCATTCAAAACACGCCAAACTGGCAGTTTTAGACGCTGGCTTCTAGCTGTCAAAAAAAATAATTCAGGGGAGGTTGATATAGCATCCCGTGTAAATGAAGCCTTAGACTTTATTGTCTGTATGTCTTTACAAATACTAGCTCATTTCTAAGCGAGTCTTTGTTTTTTGTATTACCTGATTCTGATAGTAAAATCCCAGTTAAAGTAAATCCGCAAAACTTCTCCACCAATAGAAAAAATAGCCACATAGAAATAAACTAGTTACATAAAGACAGAGTAGGATGGCCCCTCAAAAGTGTTATGTACACTTCACGTTGCTCATTAAATATTGGAAACTTCATCCTTCTTTATAAGCAAGTAAGTCTCAATATTTCATACTTTTAAGGCCTCATACACACGGACGTTTTTTGACGCTGGCGTTTTCTGGCGTTATCTGCAGCTCTCCATGTTAATCAATGGCCCCATAAAAACGTTGGCGTTTTTGAGCTGTAGATGGCGTCGGCATTAGTGAGCTGAAAGTAGAACCCACGGCCATCGCGTTCTGAGGCTGTAACGTTTTGGCATTTTTTGACGCCGACGCCGCAAAACCCCAACAAACGCCAACTAATATTGTACCGGCGTTTTCCGGAGTTTTTTGACGCCAGCGTTTTTAGGTTGAAAAATAGCAGAGGGATGTTTTTTTTAAAAACGCCTATTGACGCCGACGCTCACTAAGGCTCACTAACGCCGAAAAATGCAGATTTTTTTTCCTTGACGTCGGGCCCGACGTTTTGTTTATTTTTAACCACCTGACGTCCTCAGGATAATCCGCGATCGCGGCGATCAGTGGTGCCGTGGGTCAGGCTGACCCACCGCATTACCGACCGAGGTAAAAGGCTTTGATCCGAAGCCTTTTACCATGTGATCAGCCGTGACCAATCACGGCTGATCCTAGTGTACCATTTTCCGAAGCCTAGTTTCGGAAAATGGAGCCAGCCATTACGCCACCCAGTCGGACTGGGTGCCGTGGTGACTAGCGGCGCT
>BLSH010282563.1:2227714-2239047 GCA_018402905.1 Glandirana rugosa | reverse complement strand
GGTCATCTGAAGGCAATTGTCTATGCTGTGAAGATACGAGACATGCCACACCTGAAACTACGGATACTGGAAGCCTGTGCTAGCATTTCTCCTGCGGTGTTGCTATCAGTGTGTGAAGAGTGGGAGAAGAGGGTTGCATTGACAATCCAACACAATGGGCAGCACATTGAACACATTTTATAAGTGGTCAGAAACTTGTAAATAACTCATGAAAGAATAAAGTTACATTAAAAGCAAGCACACCATTGTTTTTCTTGTGAAATTCCCAATAAGTTTGATGTGTCACATGACCCTCTTCCTATTGAAAAAAGAAAAGTTGGATTCAAAATGGCCAACTTCAAAATGGCCGCCATGGTCACCACCCATCTTGAAAAGTTTCCCCCCTCACATATACTAATGTGCCACAAACAGGAAGTTAATATTACCAACCATTCCCATTTTATTAAGGTGTATCCATATAAATGGCCCACCATGTAGTTATACGCAGTATAAAATGTACTATTTTTCTTTGAAAAAGAGTTTCATAGTGCTGCACCTTATATCCAGTTTCTAAATTGCTGCATTTGTAAGTGTCAAGAGTCAGGATAAAGGGATAGTAGTGGTAAAAAAAAGCACTTGTGGGTTTACCCAATCTTTTTTTGTATAATTCTCCTTTTAAGGGGGAGTGGCAGGGGGTGTGTCCTATGCCTACATACTTTTGCTAATAGGTGTTGTCCCTCGTTCCCATCTCAAAAAGTTGGGAGGTATGTACTTGGGGTGTGGAGTATGGGAGCAGGACATCCCTGATCTGCAGAGATGTAGTGGTGAGCTGGAGCCCTTTGCAGGGCTGACCTACCTGGGTGGTGAGAGAGGACACTTCAGATATCAGGCCTAGTGGCTTGCTTTAGAGTGGCTCCTAGGCCTATAGAGAATCTCCCACCCAGTGGGAGTAGCACCTGAGATCAGAGAAGGAGAGTGTTCTGCATTGCACTATAAAGTGCCTGTAACTGAAAATTTGTGCTGGAGTGATCTTTGTGCAGTAAAGCAGTGAAAATGCAGCTACTCAGGACATTTGTTTATTCCAGGTAACAGGCCTTTGGGTGGAAATATGTGTGTGAGTGGGCTTTGGTGAGGAGAAAGTGGCACAATATGTTCTCTGAAATGGGTGACTGCCCACTGCAAGAAGAAGCGGGGCGGTTCCAGGGTCCACAATGCACCAAAAGCCAACCAATGTGGCCCCTCCTTACAATTAGAGTAGTCAGCAGGATAGGACACAGCATCACCTAAAATACGTGTCAGACTGTGTAATTAGCCATTGACGCAGGAGGCTGAGAGAGAGAACAGAGAGCATGAGGCAGGTCTGTTGCGGACACTGTGGAGTTGCTGGTGAGTGTGGAAGGCAACACAATGCGCACATTAAAATGTGCTTTGGCCAAAGTGGTGAATTTTGTGAACACAAACATCAAAGACATCACACTGGATACTGGGCTGCAGGTAATGTTGAGGTCTGGACTGGCTTTGTGTTGCACAGGGATGACTGAGGCCTTGATCCCAATATACACTGAATGCATTGCCCTGACATCTGCACTGGCACCCTGGGCCCACTGCAAGGAATGCAGAGCCTTCATGTTTGAGGTGCTCCCAGGGGAACCATGCGAGTGGTGGATGCCGGAAGATACCACCCGGAACTACTGCCGCAGGTGGAGGTTCCGTAACCAGTCTGATCTGAGGAAGGGAGACTTGTCCCCCTTGCAAAATGAATTAGCACCTGAGGACTGGCCAGGGGCTTAGTGGGATGCCCCAACGGGTGTAGTGGAGCCCTGTAAGGAGACAGTGAGTGGACAGGAGGGTGCCCCAGCGGGAGTGGGCCTGTTGAAGAGAGATGATACAGGAAGGTCCCTAATCTACAAGAAAAGTGGAGACCTTTCACCACCATGGATGATGAAGAGGAAAAGAAGGCATTCGTTAGCGGTCTGAAGCCTGTCGTGACCAACAGTACATGACTCATCTGCCCTGACTTTACAGATACTTTGTACACTCTTTGTGGGATTTCTATGGACTAGATTTCCCGCATGTGTCTGAGGATGTGTTTAGAAGGCTGGAAGAGGAATAGCTGAAAATTTAGGAATGTGTAGTTTGGGAACATTTACCAGTGTCTAAGCATTACCGCACACTGACTGAAGGAACATATGCCAGGACTGCACGTGGAACTATAGGTGTCACATCTACTTTGATAAAGTTTTGTTATCCTACACTAACAACGAGGACATGCATTGTTGTGTTGCCTGGCAGCATTCAGAGACTGGGGACTGGAGGACATTCATTTTTGCCAATTATTATTCTCATCATTTGAACTATGCATTGATATTGTGGGTTCACTGTAAATTTGTACAGCACCAAAGTATACATACAGTATGTTTATGTATCAAGCGTTGTGGGGAGCACTCTTAAACAGGAACTGCAGTCTGCTCACATAATTTGTAATAAAAACATCTTTGCCATTCTGAAGCTTCCCTCCAATCACTTTGCATATTCTTTTATGTATACTGTGATTCTGTACTTGCCAAATATGCTGCAGAAATCTCCCTCCACTAAGTCTGGCCGGAGCATTTTAACTGTGGGCAGCTGAATATGCTGCCTGTTCACTTCCTGGATTTACACAGGCACACAGAGGCACACCTCCAGCACCGCAGCCCTGCAGCTTTCATTGACCCTCTTATGACTCATCCCCCTTCCCTTCCTGGCAAACTCTCACAAGAGTGAAAGAGAGAGAGCCGTGCATGATGCCATAAGCCTAGGCTAATGACCAGACAAGAAACAGGAAGTGGGCTGTATAAAGTGTTTACTGGCAGAAAAAAATGTTTTACTATGCAAAGTTAAAGATTTGATGGAACGTTGAAAAAATTACTGAAGGTCCGCTTTAAAGTGGCAGCTGATACAGAACTCTGGTAGTAGAGGGTTTATCTAATAATTATTAGATTTCAGTGTGATATACCTATTGGGTCAAACACATTTGTATATAAACAATGTAGAGCACCACTTTTTTCACTCTTTTGTATATGCACTAAAGTGCTGAGGGGACACTTGTGAAAGGGCAGCTGACACTGCACGCAAGTGGTAATTATATGAGAGCGCAGGGTTAGGTCATCCTGTAATGATGAAGTGAGTGGAGATAGTGTCACTTTATATGACAGCTGTGGGTGGGAAACCAGTGCACTTGGGGTATGGGAGCAGGACCCAAGTGCACCCATAGAGGACCACATCTAGGGGAGAACTGAACTACCTGGGTGGTGAGTAAGGACACTTGGCAGCAGATGGAGAAACCCTGATTTCCACCCCATGACTTGATCCTTGCTTAGCAGGTCCCATGGTTTGGTTTAGAGTGGATCTTGGGCCTATAGAGAATGTCCCTTGTGTGTGGGGAAAGAGCACCCAGTGTGAACAGAACCTGAGATAAGAAAACGTAATATCTGGAGAAGATGGCTTACATTACTGTGTGACTTTGAAGTGTTCTTCACTTGCATGTTCAATAAATTAAACGTTATAGAAGAAGGAGAGTGCTTACTGTATGCTGCTCTGACATGCACTGTGAATTGTACTGTAAAGTGCCTGTAACTAAAGAATTGCGCTGAAGTGACGTTTGTGCAGTAAGGGGGTGAAAATGCACCTGGTCTGGACATTTGTTTATTCCGGGTAAATAGCCTCAGGCCAGGAATATGTGTGTGTGTGGGCTTCAGCTAGGAAAATGTGACACAATTTGGCAGAGTTTCTCTAAAACAACTGGTGAGAGATTGTCCCATGCAGAACCTGTCACTGGTTGCAACTGATCAGTGGCAGAATCATTAGGCTAGATCAGGAGAGTATAAACCTTTATTCTGTTCAGCCATGATAGCTTTTGAAAGAAATTATTAAGCCCTGATCTCACAACCACTGGCCTAAGCAGTGCTCCATAATTTAACAAACGCCCCTCTGTGGTAACCCAACTGGGCATGTAACCAACCAACATATAAAAATTGTAAATAATTATAATGACATAAATATCCTGCACTTGCCTTGGCCGCCCTCTAGTGTTGGTCCTCTTGGGTAAGCAACTTTGTGACCATTCCCCAATTCTTACTATTAATAAAATAACATAAGATACTGGGAGTATTATTCCATCAGTGTAATTTGTTTTTCCTTGTTCAAAATTTTTTATTAATGTTTACAGGAAGAGAAAGACATTTATCAGCATTACAGACATTGCTACTACTCGCTGCTTTAACATCTAGGCAGGGGGTGAGCCATGTCAGCAAAGTCAGGGTGGTACAAAACATCACGGGGGGGGGGCGCAGGCCCTGTATTTTGACAGAATGCGTTGGGAACATTTAACAAAGTCAAGTTCATGGAGATGACACGGCAAGACAGGAGAAACAGTGAATCCAACTTAGTTGTCTAATATCTATTGTTTAGGAAAAGGTAACTCATGCGACTCAGGCAATGGTAGAGCTTCTGAGTAGTAGAGGTGCTTTAGTGAGAAAGGGGTTGGGGGGGAGACAGAGATAAAGGTGTAATAGCAGACGGGGGATTGCATAGAAGGGCTAGAGGAGATAGAGAAGAAAAAGGGGGAGATGGGTGGGTGAGGTGGGAGCAGATCGGAGGGGGGTGAGGGGATCCCGGGGAAAAATGGTCAGGGCGGAATGAAGAAGAGCTGGCGCCTATTAGCGCTTAGTTCAAGGGCGGAGTAAAGTGGTGTCAAAGTCTGGGGGGGGGGGGGCTAAAGTGATCTAGCCATGGTTTCCATATCTTCTCTTGTTTGTCTGTATGGTTGCCTCTATTTTCTCATGTATCATAGCTCTGGTGATTCTGTTTTTAGTTTCAGTAATGTTGAGATATGGGGTCTTCCACGCTTTAGCAATAGTCTGCTTCGTGGCCGTGGTGACCTGCAGGAGAAGCTTGAATGGAGTTTTCGTCGCTTCTGGAGGTTTTGTATTCAGCAGGGCTACAGCAGGGTCTGGAGCAATGGGGCCGTCAAGTAACGTTGACAAGATATGGAAAATTTCTGCCCAGAATGTTTTCACAAGTGGGCACGCCAACCATATGTGGAAATGGATCCCCCTTTCTGAACAGCCACGGAAGCAAAGGGGGGAGTAAGTGGGCACGAACTTAGAGATTCGGCTTGGAACAAGATACCACCGCATCAGGACCTTGTAGTTTGTTTCTTAGGCAGCTATGGTTGGGAGGACGATTTTGTGGCTTCCCAGATATGTGTCCAGTCATCGGCACCTAGTTGTCGCTCAAGGTCCTTTTCTCAATTAATCATATAAAGGGCCGGGGTTAGGGATAAAGGGCTAAGCAGGTGGGCATAAAGACTGGAGATTAGCCCCCTCGTATGGGGGTCTTTATGGCTGGTGTGCTCGAAGGTGGACAAGCTCGGTGTGGACGAATCCCTACGTGTACAGGGGGAAAAGAAGTTCTTTAGTTGTAAATAACTAAATGTTTTGGCATCAGGTAAAGTATGGGTTTGCTGTAGTGAGGTGAATGGTTTCAAGGTGTCGGGCATAGTGAATGCATGAGCTCAGAGCAGGTTAGCGGAGGACCATCTGAAAAAGGAGGCTGGGGACGTCCAGGGCGGGTAGAAGGCAGCAAATATGAGAGCATGGGGTTATGTGGGGATTGAAAACCAGGATTGTTCTTTATTCTATCCCAGATACGGAGGCTGTGGAGGGTGATGGGATTGTGGACTAGTGTGCAGTCTGTTGGGCGTAACCACAGTAATTGGGCACTGACAGTGGGTCACAGTCTGCTGCTTCTAGTGAGACCCAAAGTGGGACCTCATGGGTGGTATGGTATTTGGTCAGTTGAGCCACCTGAGCAGTGTGATAGTATTTTGCAAAATGTGGGACCCCAGGCCCCCTTTTAGCTTGTGGGAAAAGAGAGTCTGACTTTTAATTCAGGGTTTAGTCTTGCCCCATATGAAGTAGAGGGTGCGTTTTTGCAGGATTCGGTGAAAATATGGTGGGATGGGTTTGGTAGAACTCGGTAAAGGTATAATATTTTAGGTAGAATGGACATTTTAGGAACTGTTATGCGACCCAGCCAGGCAAGGGACAGCTTTGCCCAGGAGGACATGATGCACATTAGATGGGTTAGCATAGCGGGGTAATTGGAAGAATAGAGTCCCGCCGGGTCGGCCCTAAGGTTAATGCCCAGGTACGGCAGAGAGTGTGATGACCATGAAAATGGCAGGACTTGCTGTAGTTGGGATAACAGGGGCTGATTGATAGAAACGTTGAGTGCCTTCTATCTTTGCAGGTTAACCACAAGGACAGAAACCTGGGCAAAGTCGTCAAGTGTTTTTAGTAAATTTGGGGTGGAGATGAGAGGGGCTGATAGAAATAGGAGGATGTCATCCGCAAAAAGGCAAAGTTTGTGGCAACATCCCCCCACCTCAACTCCCCTGATATCAGGGTCAGAGCAGATCAATTGTGCAAGGGGCACTATTGCTAGAGTGAAAAGGAGGGGGGATAGGGGGCATCCCTTGGGGGTCCCTCGCTGGATAGGGAAGGGATCAGACTTATAGCCTGCATATTTGACATACGCTGTGGGGGAGGTGTAAAGGGATGATGTCCAGGACAAAGTCCCAGTTTATGAGCACAAAAGATAGGTAGGGCCATGATACCGTATCAGATGTTTTCTTTATGTCTAATGATATAAAACAAACTAGGATTTTCCTAGTTTTGGCTGCGTGGGTGATCAGTGCCGCTCGCCTGACATTGTCTCCTGCCTGTCTAAGAGGTATGAACCCTACCTGGTCCTTGTGGATCGGGGTTCCCATAATTTTGTTTAAGCGCATGGATAGAATTTTACCCAGGAGCTTAACATCGATGTTGAGCAATGATATAGGGTGGTAATTGGCCCAGGAAGAATCGTCTGAGTTGGGTTTCGGTATCATGGAGGCAATGGCAGTGAGGGAATCCGGTCTAAATGTGTTTCCTTGTAGGATTGCATTGAAAGCATTAGTTAGAAGGGGGTTGAGAAGGTCTGAAAAGTGTTTATAGTAGGTGGCCGTGAAACTGTCAGGGCCCGGTCGCTTATGAGGTTTAAGGGACTTGATTGCGCTAATCACCTCCTGTTCTGTGATGGGTTTATCTAGTGAGGTCCTTTGGGCATCAGAGAGTGTGGGGAGTGAGATCTTAGACAAATGCGTTGCGGCGCGGGTTTCATCGAAATGGGACTTGGCCGAGTATAGATATGAGAGATGTTTGCGAAAGTGTGTCAAGATTTTTACAGGGTCGCTAGTATGGGTGTCTTTTGCGATTTTAAGTCAAATGGGTTTGTGTGGATGGTCGAGATTGCGCAGTAAAAGGGCTAGGAAGGAGTTTGGTTTATTACTTTTGGTATAGAATTTGTGTCTGGTGCGACGCAGTTGTTTGTCTGCGGACTCAGTAAGAAAGAGGTCTAGTTCTAGTTTTGTCCTATCCATGTCTCGTCTTTGCTCCTTTGTGGGATCCCCCTGAAAGGCGGCATGTGCCTTAAGGAATGCGGTTTCCAGTTGTTTAAAAAGAGAGCGTCTCTCTTTCTTTAAGTACGAGGCTTTGCTAATGAGGGTTCCTCTTAGCATAGGCTTGTGGTCTTCCCAGAGGGTCAGTGATGTGACCTCGTCTGAGGTGTTATTGGATACATAATCTTTAATGTCAAACCTGTGGGATGGTTGAGCAAGGAGGGTGTCATTCAGAGTCCACGAATGGTCCACCTGTTTGGGGATCAGAGACTCAAGAGTAGTGATCACGGCGTTATGGTCAGTCCATGTAAGCGGGTGGATGGTTGAGGAGAGGAGGGACGGAACGGACCCAATACTAATTAGTATATGGTCTATGCACGAGAAGACCTTATGGGGGTGTGAGTAGAAGGTATATTAATGTTTAGTAGGGTTGGCCTCTCTCCAGAAGTCTACAAAAAAAATCTTTTAGTAGTGTTTGCTTGAAGGAGAGTTTTTGTGGGCATGGTGGGGGTGAGAAGGGGGATTTGTCAAGGAAAGCTACCTGCTTGGAGTCCCCCCCCAATTAACAATGTGCCCTGTTTATGTTGATCAACAACCTGAAGCAGGTGGGTTAGGAAGGGAGTAGGCTTTTGATTTGGGGTGTAGTATGAGACCACTGTGGCTACCTTTTCTAGGAGATGGCCTGTTATTATTAGGTATCGCCCTTCAGGGTCTTTGATTTCCTTAGTAAGGGTGAAGTGTGTCGAGCGGTGGAATGCGATTAGTACCCCCATTTGCTTGGTGGTGGCTGAGGCTGTGTAAACCTGTGGGTAGGCTTGGCTAAAGAACTTAGGTGTATGTTGCTGGGTAAAGTGGGTCTCCTGTAGGCATACTACGTCAGCTTTAGTGCTGGCGAAGGAGCGAAATGCTTTAACCTGTTTTTGGGGGACGTTCAGATTTAGGAAGTTTATGAGGGTTGGGTGAGATTCCGTTGGTGATTGGGTGTTAGGGCGAACCTTATTCCCCCGGGATGGGGTGGGAGTGGAGAAAGAGAGTAGGAGTTAAGTGGGGTAGACAGGAAGGGGGGGGAGTATGGTGGTGTACCATCACGGCTGTCCCGAGTGCTGAAAATTCAAAACATGGTACAGTGAGAACAACAACAACACAAGTAAAACAGAGAGGATTCTGTTCTGACCTGGGCAGGTTAATTGCCTGCCCAGCTGGTAAGTGCTGTCTGATGAGGGTTTACTCAGGCCCCAACAGACAGGCGGGGGAGGCAGCAGTGTCTTCCAGGGGGGACATGCGCGCCGGTTTGTGATATAGAGCTGGTATTGTACTAGAACCAGGAGTAATGTGACCTGGGCCCAGGGGGCGCCCAGGTGAAGGGGGACAAGCCCAATAGGCAGCCTAGGTTTTGTTGAAGCAACGATGTACCTGAGGGCAGGCCGCATCTGGGGTAACCAGATAACAGTGTACAAAAAAATTACTACAAAAGCGGGGTTAGCTTGAAACTGAGGAAACATTAACATTGGCATTAATGTCTGAGAGGTATACTTCCCTAATGTCCAGTATGGGTGAAGACTTGTAACTTGGAACCTGGGACCATCATGCTGGTGTGGTAGGGTAGCGTTCGAAGGGTACACCTAATCCTAAAAATAGACCAAGTGGCGTGCTGTTGGTTTTACGGGTTCTGCTTCCATACTGTTACCAATAAAGGTGTGTAGTCCAGATAGAACCAGAGGCAAAGCAACAGTAGGGATTTGGTCCTGCAGGGGGGAGTAACTGTTGTGAAGAGGCAGTTCGGTAGCTATAGCCAGAAAGGGAAGACTGTGTCTCTGGGCTCAGGATAAATGTGCGTTCTCAGAGCCAGTCTTGTGTTCCCACCGGGTGGGGGGCAAGCTTGGGAGGGTCATAGGACCGTTATGAGCTTCGGGGAGGCTCAGACTGGCAGGTTGTGGAGGCCAGAGCCACAGGCTTTGTCCTGGGGGAAATTGGGGTAAGGGGTACCCGAGCTGCCTGGTTGGTAAGGGGCTGGAGGGAGAGATGGCCCTCAGATGAGAAGTCAGGCAGGACTCAGGATAGATGTAATGGTCGGGTAAAAGGTCTGAGGCTCATTGTTTGGTGAACCTACAATGACCTTTTGGTGTGGGACTGGCCAGGTAAATCAGTAGCCATGGTTGGCAAAAGTTAGTGTAGGACCGCAGATGGGGGAGAGCAGTAAGTGGTGGTATGCAGACCGTTTACCTCAGTCCATGGAGTCTGGTTGAGTTGTGGGTGGTGAGGTGAACCAGCTTCGCTTGTGGATGTTGCAGTCGTCTTCAGCTTGGGAGGCGGCAGATAATTTTTGCGGGTAGCTTGAGGCAGAATGGCATCTGTGGCGCTAGTCTTTCGGAGTTGTAGCTGCGGCGGTTATATGTAATGCTTGGAGGAGGGATTGGAGGTCCTCTTGTGATCTGCAGACATGTTTGTGGCCTTGGTAGGTGAAGCAGATCGAGAAGGGAAAGCCCCAGGCGTAGGTAATGTGGTTCGCCTGGAGAATCTGGAGTTGCGGCTTCATTGCACGCCTCTTAGTGATGGTTGACTGTGACAGGTCAGCAAAGAGCTGATAGTCATGGCCTGGAAATTAAGGGGGCCTTTTTGATGGGCTGCTTGCAGAAGCTGCTCTTTGGTCTTAAAGTAATGGAGCTTGGCAACTATGTCGTGTGGTGGACCTTCTTTTTTCTGGGGTGCAAGAGTTCTATGTATCCTTTCCATCTCCAGGCGCTCGATAGGGAAGTATGGTATACGTTCCTGGAAGAGGGCGGTTACTGTGGATTGAAGGTCCAGAACTGTTTCAGGGAGCCCTCTTATGCGAACATTGGACCGCCGGGCCCGGTTCTCGAAGTCTTCCAGCTGTGACTGGAGGGTTATGTTTTCTTCTCTGGGGGTGTCTAAATCATCTGCCTGGTTGCAGATCACTGACTCCAGGTCGTCCACCCTCTGCTCCAGTTCGGCTGTGCTGTGTCGCAGCTCCCTTATTTCTTTAGTAAGGCATTCTGTTATCTGCTCTCAGGTTTGTTTCAGGGCTCTTTTTAGCATCCGGTCGAATTGTGTCAGAATATCTGTGTGGGTGTCCTGAGACTAGGAGTGAAGGGGCGCCGCCATTAAATCTGAGTCTGACTCTCCTTCGTCCTTGTGCTGCATTTGTTTTCCCCTGGGGGATCGCAGAGTACCTGAGCACCAGGACGTATCCGGCGTCATCTTTGTGGATGCCTGGGCCAGGGCCTCACAGATCATGCGGGCTTTAAGCTACGTTCTGGAGCCACTGAGCACCATTTTGCAGCATGTGCTCTGTGCTGTGGGCTGAGAGTGGGAGCTTTCTGGTTGTGTTCAGGCTGCGCCCGGTCCGGCTGTGAGCGGCGGTGTGTGTCCCATGGTACGGAGCTCGTGTCCTATGCGACTACCATGGACGGCTCCATGCATGCGCCTCAGTGTAATTTGTTTTTATATGATAAACAATATATGCTTGGAATTGGAGGTTGTTGTTTTTATATCTGTGTCTTAATACTAAAAAGAGAAGTATTTTTTTTTTCAGAATCATACGATGCTGCATCTGTCTGCCGTCGGCTCTAAGGCTGAGAACCATTGTGGATCACTCGGTTCTCAGAGCTCCCTGAGCAGAGAGCTGGTGTCTATGGGGTTCATTTACTAAAGCTGGAGAGTGCAAAAACCGGTGCAGCTGTGCATGCTAGGCAATCAACTTCTAACCTCAACTTGTTCAATCAAGCTTTGACAATAAAACCTGGAAGCTGATTGGTTTCTGTGTGGAGCTGCACCAAATTTTGCACTTTTAAGCTTTAGTAAATCAACCTCTATGAGTCACCGCTTTCTGCTCTGCCCCCCCCCCCCCCCCCCC
>BLSH010282563.1:2194284-2215927 GCA_018402905.1 Glandirana rugosa | reverse complement strand
GTTCTAAAATCATCTCCTAGTTCTAAAGGGAGAGGTTCCTGCTGTTGCTTTAAGGGACAGATTATTGTTCTAAAATCATCGCCTACTCCTATAGGGTGAGGTTCCTGCTGGTGCTGTAAGGTACAGATTATTGTTCTATAATCATCTCCTAGTTCTAAAGGGAGAGGTTCCTGCTGGTGCTGTAAGGGACAGATTATTGTTCTAAAATCATCTACTAGTTCTAATGGGAGAGGTTCCTGCTGGTGCTGTAAAGGACAGATTATTGTTCTAAAATCATCTACTAGTTCTAATGGGAGAGGTTCCTGCTGGTGCTGTAAGGGACAGATTATTGTTCTATAATCATCTCCTAGTTCTAAAGGGAGAGGTTCCTGCTGGTTCTGTAAGGGACAGATTATTGTTCTAAAATCATCTCCTAGTTCTAAAGGGTCAGGTTCCTGCTGTTGCTGTAAGGGACAGATTCTTGTTCTATAATCATCTCCTAGTTCTAAAGGGAGAGGTTCCTGCTGGTGCTGTAAGGGACAGATTATTGTTCTAAGATCATCTCTCAGTTCTAAAGGGAGAGGTTCCTGCTGGTGCTGTAAGGGACAGATTATTGTTCTAAAATCATCTACTAGTTCTAATGGGAGAGGTTCCTGCTGGTGCTGTAAGGGACAGATTATTGTTCTAAAATCATCTCCTAGTTCTATAGGGAGAGGTTCCTGCTGCTCCTGTAGAAGAATAAGAATTTATTATTCATTTTTATTGTATTAATAAATACTTAAATAGTGCTACATAGTACATTTGCGGGCAGAATGAGGCGAGCTTCAAATAAGGGACGTGGTTGTGGTTCTGCTGGTGCTGCTGGTGTTGGTGGTGATGGTGAAGCTCCTGTTTGGAAGGAGAGGACATGGTCGATCTGTGCCAGCTACACGCACAAGTGAAACACCTTCCTCAGGTAGCCGACAGAACCTTCAATGTTATATAGTAGGCCCGAATGCCACTCAATGAATGGTGAGGCCAGAAGAAGTACAGGCGATAGTAGATTGGGTGGCTGACAATGCCTCCAGTTCCTTCACATTGTCTCCCTCCCAGTCCCTTGATGAAGGCTCAGAGTTGGCACCTGAACCCCATGGCCATCTGTCTTTCACCTCAGCCCCTTGTAAATTAGCCAAGCAGTCTGAGCCCCAAGTCATGCAACAGACTCTTATGCTTTTTGATGACTCTCCTGGTGTGCTTTCTTGGGCCATCCACATAGCCCTGCCCCAGAAGTGGAAGACATTGAGTGCGCCGATGCCCAACCACTTCTGTTGCAGGATGAGGACATGGAAACACCAGCGCAGCACGTCTCTGATGATGACGAAACACCGGTGCCAATTCCTGCAGCTTTCCTCAGTGTGCAGACTGACAAGGAGGGCAGTGGTGAAGGGTGGGTGGAAGATGATGTGGAGGAGGATGATGAGGTCCTAGACCCCACATGGAATGAGGGTCATGCGAGTGACATGTGCAGTTTGGAGGAAGAAGTGGTGCTCGCACAGAAGCACCAGCAGAGCAAAAGAGGAAGCATGTTGCAAAAGCGTAGCGAGCGTCCCTTAGACAGTAAGCCTGCTACTACCCACCGCACCCAGGGACCTAGCACACCAAAGGCAGCTCAAAGGTGTTCCCTCACGTGGCAGTTCTTCAGACAATGTGCTGACGACAAGACACGAGTGATTTGCACGCTGTGAAATGATAGCCTGAGGCGAGGCCTAAATGTTCTAAACCTGAGCACAACCTGCATGATCAGGCATCTAAATTCAAGGCACAAGCTGCATTGGAATAATTACCTCAAAATCCGGCCTCCTCCTGCTGCTGCCTCGGCCTCTTCCTCCACCTCTACAGTGCCAGTGTCACCTGCCACCCTGCAAACAGAGCATGTGACAGCATCGCCACCATGTCCACCACCGTCCCCAAGCATTTCCACACGGTCCCATGGAAGCTTACAGCTCTCCATCTCCCAAACACTGGAGAGAAAGAGGAACTTCCCCCCTACCCACCCGCAATCCCTGGCCCTGAATGCCAGCATTTCCAAATTCCTGGCCTTTGAAATGCTGTCATTCCGTCGGGTGGACACGGACAGTTTTGAAAACTTGATGGCGGTGGCTATCCCACAGTATGTGGTTCCCAGCCGCCACTACTTTTCCAGGCGAGCCATCCCTTCCCTGCACAAACAAGTTGGGGATAAGATCAAGTGTGCACTGCAAAACGCCATCTGTGGCAAGGTCCACATAACCACTGATACATGGACCAGTAAGCACGGGCAGGGACGCTATATCTCGCTAACTGCACACTGGGCAAATGTAGTGGTGGGTGGGCCTAATTTGGGCTAGCCATTTGGCGCATGTCCCATTTCTCTTTGCCTCCTGTGGCCTCCTCCTCCTACAGCGCTTCCTCCTCCTCTACCACCTCCTCATCCGCTCAGCGTAACACCTTCACCACCAACTTCAGCACATCCAGGGGGAAACTACAGCAGGCTGTTTTAAAACCGATATGTTTGGGGGATAAACCCCACACTGCGCAGGAGCTGTGGACGGGCATTGAACAACAGACCCATGAGTGGTTGTTGCCAGTGAGCCTCAAGCCCGGCCTGGTGGTGTGCGACAATGGGCGAAATCTCGTAGCGGCTCTGGGCCTAGCCCATTTGACGCACATCCCTTGCCTGGCGCATGTGCTGAATTTGTTGGGACAGAAATTTCTAAAAAACTACCCGGATATGTCAGAGCTGCTGCAGAAAGTGTGGGCCGTTTGAACTTAGGCCTTCCCGCTCACCGCCTCCTATGCGACGTGCCCACAAGGTGGAACTCCACCTTGCACATACTGGAGAGACTGTGCGAGCAGCATCAGGCTATAGTGGAGTTTCAGCTGCAGCACACACGGGTCAGTCGCTCTGCGGAACAGCACCACTTCACCATGGGTCTCCATGCAAGACCTGTGTACCGTATTGCGGTGTTTCGAGTACTCCACCAACACGGCCAGTGCCGATGACGCTGTTCTCAGCGTTACTATCCCACTTCTATGTCTCCTTGAAAAAACACTTCGGGCGATTATGGAAGAGGATATGGCACATGAGGAGGAGGAGGAAGAAGAGGGGTCATTTCCACAGTTATCAGGCCAGTCATTCACAAGTGGCTCGGAGGGTGTGTTCCTGCACCAGCGTAGGCCAGGTAAAAAATATTCAAGCCAGGGCACAGTTCTGGAGGATGAGGAGGATGAGGAAGATCATGAGGAGGAGGAGGAGGAACCGCAGCAGAGTGGCACCCAACACAGCTCGTGGACATCGCTGGAGCGTGGCTGGGGGGATACTTAGGACACAGACGATACACCTCCCACAGAGGACAGCTTGTCTTTGCCTCTGGGCAGCCTGGCACACATGGCCGACTACATGCTGCAGTGCCTGCGCAACGACAGCCGAGTTGCCCACATTGTAACTTGTTTTGATAACTGGGTGGCTACCCTGCTGGATCTCCGTTACAAGGACAATGTGCCGTCCTTAATTCCCTCACTGGAGTGTGAGAGGAAGATGCGCGACTACAAGCGCACACTGGTAGACGCGCTGCTGAGGGCATTCAAAAATGACACCGGGACTCACAAAGAAGCACAAGGCGAAGGCAGAGGAGGAGGAGAAAGAGGCCGCCAACGCAGCTGTGGCACCGCCAGCACCTCAGAAGGCAGGGTTAGCATGGCCGAAATGTGGCAAATGTTTTGTCAGCAGCCCGCCACAACAAACAACACCACCAGCTGATAGGCAAGATCTTAGCAGGAGGCAGCATTTCAGCAACATGGTGGAACAGTATGTGTGCACACGCCTACACGTACTGACTGATGGGTCTGCCCCATTCAACTTCTGGGTCTCCAAATTGGGCACATGGCCTGAGCTTGCCGTTTATGCCTTTGAGGTGCTGGCCTGCCCTGCAGCCAGTGTATTGTCTGAACATGTGTTTAGCATGGCAGGGGGGCGTTCTCACAGACAAGCGCAGCCGCCTGTCCACAGCCAATGTGGACAAGCTAACCTTTATTAAAATGAACCAGGCATGGATCCCACAAGACTCGTCTGTACCTTGTGCAGAATAGACATTTAGACCGGCCTCACACAGCCATTGGTATACTTGTTTTTTTTGAATATGCCTAAATATTTTGGGGGCTACCCCAATTAGAAAAAAAACAAACAAACAACAAAAAGTGTTGGCTACCTCCTCCTCCTCCTCCTTCCACCTACACTGCCACGGTCACGGCCTAGTCAACCTCTAGGCTCCTACTCCACATCCAACCCCCCCTTCCCATTCTTATTTTTTTTTTGATTTTAAGTTATTTCCCCATCCCCATTTTTTTGTAGGGCACTTGTCCTACTCTTACCCCCATTTTATTTCCTTTTGCAGCCCTCTAGCACTTGCCAGGACTTTTTTACAGCCATTTTTGTGCCAAAAAGTTTGGGTCCCCATTGACTTCAATGGGGTTCGGGGTCCGGGGTAAAGTTCGGGTCAAGTTCGGTACCCAACCCAAACTTTTTCGCGAAGTTTGGCCGGACCCGGCGAACCCGAACATCCAGATGTCCGCTCAACTCTAGACACGATGCAAGACCCATTACCCAGAGCCCAGGATCAACGTAGGAGGAAAAATAAACATATTCAATCTGAACAGTTTTTAGATGTAGTAAAAAAAACCTCTGCAATGAAAAGCAGAAGGATTCCTTTGCACGTAGCCTGGGTGTCAGATGCGGAAGGTACCGGAGGAGTACCAGTGTGGCATGCGTATTGAACTTATGAAAGTTATTAAGTACTTCCAGGAACATCCTCCCACCCCTATTAGACCACAACAAGAGGTCCCCAGTACCAGCAATTACAATGTAAGGTATGACAACAGCAGCAGTCAACATACCACCCCATATGGCCATAGGCCAACCCAGTACCCACCTGCTGCTGGGTCATCCTATGTTGGCATGACCCAAAATTATTTAATTCTCCAATCTTCATTAAACAATACTCTATTCGCCTGTATATGCATCCTCCACCTCCTTCCCCTCTAGAAGAGCCACGTCATCCCTCTCCCTCTTACCAGAATTTGTGAATTTCTAATATTTTCTTGTTTGAAAACGTTTTTTGATAATGCACATAGTGCATATATTATTTTTTTATTGTTGTGCGCATGTTGTGCACTTTTGTTAGTAAAATAAATGCAGTAATAAATAATTTGCATACTTAAATTATTGTTTCATCTTTTGTATTATGTGTTTATATGTTGTCACTTCATATACACTTACCTTGATGTAATTAGTAAACATTCACATGGTGATACTGCAACCCTGCAGTTGGTATCCTGTCTCATCCAGTCAGGTGTCAAGATGTCCAGGAGAAAGTCAAACCTGATGAAGGAAGTAAGGTCACTTGTTAGCGCTACATAAACATGAACATATGCTACACCTAGCCATATACTAGTCTGAACCATATGGGTCAAATTGAGGTTTGGGACAAGTGGGACTGGGATTAGGATTAGGGTTGGGGAATTGGGACTAGTGGGACTGGTGTTAGGGTTAGGGTTGGAGGATTGTGACTAGTGGGACTGGGATTAGGGTTAGGGTTTGGGGATTGGGAGTAGTGATAGTGGGATTAGGGTTAGGTTGGGGGGATTTGGAGTAGTGGGAGTGGGATTAGGGTGAGGGTTGGGGGTTTGAGACTAGTGGAACTGGGATTAGGGTTGGGATATGGGGGGATGGGAGTAGTGGCGTTAGGGTTGGGGGATTGGGAGTAGTGGGAATAGGGTTGGGGGCTTGGGACTAGTAGAACTGGGATTAGGGTTGGGATTGGGGGATTGGGATTTATGGGACAAGGATTAGGGTTAGGGTTTGGAGATTGGGACTTGTGGGACTAGGATTAGGGTTGGGATTGGGGGAATGAGAGTAGTGGGATTAGGGTTAGGGTTGCGGGATTGAGACTTGAGGGAGTGGGATTGAGGTTTGGGTTGGGACTGGCATTTTTACTTACGTTGCGATGCTCATCCCTGTGTAATTTCAGAATGTTATAGGGTGTTTTCTCAAATCTTCATAAAGCAAGACAGATTGTTCTCTGGAGCTGTGGGTTTGTAGGATGGGATGCACCCAATAGCGACGTTGCTGCCTCTGTTGAAGGATATTTTCCCAATAAAGTAGTACAAGCAGCATAAGCAACTCTACAAACTCCATCTTCTCTCTGTTCTCTCTCTTCCCCCACAAACTACCAGGAAGTAAACAGGATGTGATCTAGGGTGGTGTGGTGTTCAGCTAATGCCAGTGCTTCAAAAGCGCTTGGAAAACGCCTTAAAAACGCCTGCGAGCCAGCGCTAATTTTAGCGCTAACGCAATAAAAAGACGGCTAAGATGCGGCAATATGCTAGATGTTTTTCAGGCATTTTTGAAGCTCCTCAGGGTGAAAGTGGCCTTAGTCTGTAGGGTTTAATGTTGAATTGGCCCATCCTTTGCAGCTATAACAGCTTCAACTCTTCTGGTAAGGCTGTCCACAAGGTTTAGGAGTGTGTCTATGGGAATGTTTGACCATTCTTCCAGAAGCGCACAGGACTCTGTGCAGACCAGTAAAGTTCCTCCACCCCAAACAAGGTCCATCCATGTCTTTATGGACCTTGCTTTGTGCACTGGTGCGCAGTCATGTGGGAGCAGGAACGGGCCATCCCCAAACTGTTCCCAAAAAGTTGGTAGCATGAAATTGTCCAAATGTCAAAATTGTCCAAAGCCCATCGCCTGAAAAAGAACCCCACACCATAATCCCCCCTCCACCAAATGATTTGAACCAATGCACAAAGCAAGGTCCATAAAGATGTGGACGAGCGAGTTTGGGGTGAAAGAACTTGACTGGCCTGCACAGATTTCTGACCTCAACCCGATAGAATACCTTTGGGATGAATTAGAGTGGAGATCACGAGCCAGGCCTTCTCGTCCAACATCAGTACCTGACCTGATAAATGTGCTTCTGGAAGAATGGTCAAACATTCCAATAGACACACTCCTAACCCTTGTGGTCAACCTTCCCTGAAGAGTTGAACCTGTTATAGCTGCAAAAGGTGGGTCAACTCAATGCTGAACCCTACAGACTAAGACTGGGATGCCATTAAAGTTTCTGTGCGTGTAAAGGCTGGCGTCCCAATACTTTTGCCAATATAGTGTATCACCATAGCAGAAAAGGTTTCTAGTATAATATTCATATAAGTGTACCCGTCATGGCACTACTGGGGTACCTTGGCAGAAAGGCCACCAACAAAGATCTACCATAGTCAAATCCATCAAAATCAAAGAAATGCAGCAGGAGGGAACAAGCATCGCCAGTCGCTAGCAACCACTCCCTTCAGCCTATCACAACAATAGACTTTGGCTGCACATACATGTTGCGGCAGGCTGTTTCTTAGTAACAGAGGGCACTAGCTTGAGGGGACCTCCAACGCCATGGCAAAACATGACGTCAGACCACTCTGCCACTGCCAGTGGGGAAATATATGCATCTGCTGCTATGGGATGGGAGGGCTAAACCTAAAAAGGTGCATTGAGTGAAAAGAGGTGAAGAAACAGAGCAGACAGTAAAGTATGGGGAGTAGAAGCAAAATGAAAGGGGAAATATCAGGACCAAAAAAGAAGAGGAGAAATCCATGAACGTAAAATAAAAAAGTGAATCATGAAGCAAAGAGGAGAGAGAGGAGGAAAGAACAAACCAGAGTAAGCATATGCTTATATTGATTCTAATGGTCGTGAACTTTTTTTTTTTTTTTAATTAAAAAACATATTATACTTACCTGCTCTGTGTAATGGTTTTGCACAAAGCAACCCCAATCCTCTTCTTTTGGGTCCTCTGCTCCTCCCCCCTGCCCAGTGCCCCCATTAGCAAGCCTCCTGAGCTGCACTCCTGTGAATGGGCATTGTCTATTTACACAGAGTGCAGTTAGGCCCCACCCCCCACTCTCTCCTCATTGGCTGTGATTGACAGCAGCGGGAGCGATTGCCTCCCGCTGCTGTGTGAGCCAATGAGGAGAAAGAGACCCAGGAGAGCTGCTGCTCTCATGCACAGTACTGGATCAAAATGGGGCGTAAGTATAGGAGGGGGGGGGGGGGGGGGGGGGGGACTGCATCCAGAAGGTATTTTACCTTCATGCATAGGTAAAAAAAAAAAAAAAAACTTCTGCCTTTAGAACCAATGTAAGCAGGAAATGTAAAGAACCAGAATAAAAAAGATAAAAAATTAAAATAAAAAATAAAAAAAAATAATAGAATAAATCAAAATAGAGAAGGTAGAACAATAATAAAAGAAAAAAACAAAAATAAAAGTTCTAAAAAGTAAACATATAGAGAAAAATAAAAAATAAAATAAATAATAAAAAATAAAGGTTACAAATTAAAAAACGAGAAAGGGAGGAAAGGAAATGAAAGATGTGGAAAAACAGAAGTAAAAAAAATAGGGCTAGGGGCTACTATAACCCCCCTCCTTTCTATGCAAGTTTTTTTGGGGTATCATTTTAATCCTGAGGACCCTTGGTTGTGTTCCACTTTGAATGCCTTGGACTATTTCACATTTTTCACTCCTGTCTACTTTCTTTACTTTCCCTTTCTTCTTCACTTTTCCCCCCTCCTCCCCCTTTTTACCTTTCAATTTTTCATTTTTTTATATTTTTCTTTATTTTTTACTTTTTTTCCACTTTTGTTTTTCCACACCTTTCAGTTATTTTCCTCCCTTTCTCATTTTTCAATGTTCTACCTATATTATTTATCATTTATTTTTATATTTTATTTTAATCATATTTTCACTTTTTTTTACTTTTATTTTTGTTTATTTCTATTTTAATTGTTATTTTATTATGTTTCTACTTTCTCTATTTTGAATCATTGTTTATTTCTTCTCCTTTTTTATTTAAATGCTTTCATTTTTTTCACTTCTTTTTCATTCTGGTTCTTTACATTTCCTTCTTAAGTGTATGCCCAGTCTAGTTTATATTCCCCTCCTCTCTTCTTTTTTGGTCCTGACATTTCTCCTTTATTTTTGCCTCTATACCAATTACTTTTACACTCAGCTGTTTCTTCACTTCTGTCCACTCAATGCACATTTTTAGGTGTAGCCCTCTCTTCCCATAGCAGCAGATGCATCTTTTACCTCGCTGGCAGCGGTGGAGTGGCCTGATGTCACTGGTTGCCACACGCTGGCAGTCTCTGCCGGTTAGCTTCCTCTATTACTAAGAAACAGCAGGCCGCAACACCCATGCTCGGCCAGCATCTCTTGTTGTGATCGGCTGGCTGGAGTGGTTGCCGGGCAACTGACGGCGATTGTTCCAACCTGCTGCATTTCTTTGGCATCTGGCATCTTGTTCCTGATTGTTGGATGCTTATTTAAGTACCTTTGCACAACTGTATGGACTTATCACATACCTGACAAAGGGGTCTTGCAAAGCTCCCAAATATGGAACTCTTCTGTTTTTGATGTGATCTGTCTTCAATAAAAAAAAACGTTTGGACGATTTGTGGTGTGCTGGCAAATATTTACATTATTGCACACAATATGGGCCCCTGTGCCCAATTGAATGAGCCCCTTAGTAGAAATGTCTGTCCCCTGCTAGCATGCTGTAGAGAAGTAACGTTCTATTTGTGGAAGCAGTAGTGTCTCTGCAGAGGTCCGACATGTCCCTGATGAGTTAGACCAATTGCTTTGCAATCAACAAAGATCCCTGCTGATTGGAGATCTCTAGTTCTGAATAAGCAGTGGGTGTGTTGAACTTCTGCTAACACACAGAAAGCAAGGACTATTCTCTGCAGCATGCTGGCAGGGGACAGGCTTTTCTAGTAGACTGTGAATATTAAAAACTTGCATTATTTGAAGTGCGCATGCGCGGGGCATAATGGAGGACGCGTCCACATAGTGCTCCGAGTCCCCTCGGCCATCTGGACCGGAGAAAGCCTCCAGCGGAGCTCGGTTTGCTCGACCTAGGTGGACAACAGACCCGTACACCCCCAGGAAGCCCAGGGAAACGGCGGAGGTAGAAAATTTAAACCGCAAAGCCCGCGAGCTTCCCGATCTGGAAATCGAGGCCGCGGCTTCGGCCTAGTATACACGCGGAAGTCCGGATGTTATTCCCTGGGGCCCCAGGGCTCAGATGACAAGCGGGAAGCACTTTTACCGGCTTGCACTACCTCCGGCTAACATAGTCTCCCACACCAAGGTATGCCAGTGAGCTCATCCATACAGTGGGGGTGAAGATCGGACTACGGTACCATTAATTTAGGCCGCGGATTGGGCCTAGTTGCCTTCAGTTCTAAGATCTTGGTCTCCCAGTGGAATAGGTGAACTACCAGGACAACTTTTAAGGGGAAAGGAATACCCTGAATTTCCCATGTATAGAGGACGATATTTCCATTGGCAGTTTCTAGAAATCCCTTTATAATAAGGGGGAAGCCTTACTACTTCTAATGATTGTCACTGCAACATTTTTGTAATTCAGCGATCCGGACCAATCATCTAGAACTTTTCTCCACCATCTATTGATTCTATATATTGAAGACCCTCTTCTACATATCATGCACTCAGGCTCAGTCAGGCATGATTTATCCCGTCAGCCAGGGTTTGATGCCCCTAATCCTAAGGACCCATCAACACCATTGGGTTCTCACTCCTCTACAGGAGGCACGGAGGAGATGGAAGCCGGCTCAGACGGGGGCTCCCAGGTTCTCCCCTCACCGGGTCCACCACCTGGAACCCAAAGTATGGCACAAATTCTTTCCCCAGCCTCCACGATCTCTCTATTGGAAAGAACTTTGGATGAACTTATCACCACTCCCCTTAAAGAACAGGGTCTAAGCAACCCTATATCGGATTTGCCCATCCCTCAAACTCAACTACCTCAATCTGACATCCAGTTAATGATGGAAGTTTTCTCTAAAATGCTCTCCAAGGGCCTAGCCCAAAAAGCTTCACAAATCACATCGGTTATCCAAGCTGACCTCCAAGGGCTGGGTGCCAGGATTGACAAAATTGAACATAAAGCGGACCAATCAGTTTCTAGAATCAACCAAAATACAGCTCGCATACAGGATCTTCAAGACCAATTGGAGACAGCCCTTACTAAAATAGATGATCTGGAAAATCGCTCCAGACGTTACAACTTCAGAATAAGGGGCCTTCCTGAAGACATCAATGATGTACAAGTGGTGGTAAGAGATTTTATTAAAGAGACCATTCCAGGCATCCCAGAACATCGCCTTGAGCTTGATAGGGCTCATAGAGCTCTCCAGTCCCCGAGATCTGATGGCCTTCCCAGAGATATAGTTGTGAAACCCCACTTCTATGGAGTTAAGGAAGAGATCATGAAGGCTTCCCGGAACTCCCAAAACCTGACCATTCGAGGTCATTCTATCCAAATTTTCGCGGACCTTTCACCGTACACCGTCCAGAAGAGAAGATCATTGAAGCCCCTACTGGAAGTCCTCACTAAGTCTAACATTAAATACTGGTGGTCATTTCCGTTCCGACTGACCTTTATCCACAAAGGCAAGAGACATGGCTTTTCGTCTTTCCAAGAGGGTGAACACATATTGACTGGACTCAACCTCATCTCCCTGGATCCAACCTCTACAAAATCACTCAGAAATATGGGTTCTTCCAAGAGACCATCACCTCAGAGTCCCATTCTTCCCCTTTGGCAAAGACAACAACAAAAAAAAGCCAAGGACTTTCACCCCACTTGAGTTCTAGGCCTAATAATCTCAGGTTTTTTCTTCTCGGGGTGGGCGACTATTAAGTCGCGAGTCTTGTTTCATTTAGTTGCTCTGGACATGTAATTCTCTGTGAAGTTTATTCATTCATTCAATTGTGATACCTGGGCTCCTGGGGACGGCCCGCGGGAGGTTATGCCCCTCCTTCTCGCTTTGTCGAGATGGATGGTTTCGGGGGGGACATCCCGTGGGGGGTCCCTAATGACCCTTACAGCTTCTTAGATGTTGATATGAGCTAGGGTCTGAACTCTTCTTAGATTATGGCTGTCTCTGTTTGATGCTTGCCTTGAACAGTCGGTGTTCTGTCACATGATTTGCATGTAACATAAACATGCAGCTATAGTAATGTTTTTATAGTTGGTTATTATAATGCCATCTTGTGGTTCTTTTGGATATTACACCTTTCTATTGTAGTTTCTAAGTGTGTACCTCCCATCCTCTGTGAGCTATTTCCTCTTCCTAGTTCACTCTACTCTGTAACTTCCTGTTCCGGGTGCACTCTGCTATTCTAGTTCCTCTTCCTGTGTCCTCTCTCTCATGAGGTAAAGAATATGGCCACATGCTAGAAGGCCTCTCTCAATCTACTCGCATCCTAGGACACATTACTATGTTTTGACCTGCAGTTACCATCTTTCGACCATCTGTCACATTTGTTGTATGCTGTACCTGCTGTTCCAATGAATAAACGCTCGTGGAAGAAATCGGTAATTGGTGAGTCACTATCTGATGAGAACTGTCTGCGGTGATCATATCTGCTTATACAGGCCAGGCATAGAGGTCTCAACAAGGGATAAGTCGCCATTACAACAGTTAGGAGTCAGAATAGTCGGGGTGACCCCCTGGCGTGCCTTTAGGGGCCCACCAGGAGACCACCCCTAATCGGTGAAAGACAGCGATATTGCTAGATCCCTATCATTGATGGACAAACCACTAGTTAAAGTATTATATATTCTCACTGGTCCCTAGTTTTAGGCCGGGGGGAACGACATGCACCTCCCTCTGACTTCGGATTACCGTAGTCGGAACTCCCTTAGCCGGCTGTGGTTCAACCGGCTAAGAGGCTACTTTTTTCCCTATTCCTGCTGGAGGGGGTTTCCATCGGAACCCTCGCGAGCACGAATATGAGGGGGGCAGCGGCGTTTACCAGCTGCCCCTCTCCCCTGTTTTTTGCTTTCACTTGGTTTTATTTGAATCATATCCTTTCTATTTTCCTCACTCTTTCTTACTTTCTTTTCAGGCAACAAGGAGATTCCTCAAGGAGTGGCTATCCATGGGTCGCTACAGGCTCGCACTCGTATAACATAATGAAGCTCTCAGGTTCCCAGGGGAAGGTAGGCTTTCTATCAGTGATGCATATAACTAGTTTACCTTTAATTCAACATGTTAACTAGATTCACACCCACTTTGCGTCTAGCGACGCATAACATTCAGGGCCTCAACTCCCCAATTAAAAGGAAAAAATACTTCAATCTAGCTCGCTCACAACATTTGGATGTATTATTTCTCCAGGAGACTCATTTCCCAATCCAGTATAATCCTAAATATATCAATTCAAATTACCCCCGATTTTTTCTTGCCAACGCCCCAGACAAGACCAGAGGAGTGGGGATCTTTTTCGCAAAACATTTAGACTTTAATCCCCTGCAGGAAATCAAAGACCCAGAGGGCAGGTTTGTCTTTCTCAGGGGAACTATGGGGGGCAAGATGTATACCTTTTTATCGTACTATGCGCCCAATCATGGCCAGGCTAAATTCCTACAGGATTTATTCAAACTTACCTTACCCCATTTTGAGGGGACGATAATTTTAGGAGGGGACTCCAATATGGCCCTAGATCTCATGCTCGATAAGTCGGGTAACGGCCTCAATCGAGAGATCAGGCCTCCTAAATGTAGCCTAAAATTTGCCAGGCTTCTAGGTTCCTTGGGACTGATTGATATTTGGCGTGAACTAAATCCGAGGGGGAAGGATTATACGCATTTCTCAGCCCCACACATGAGTATGGCGAGAATAGACCATATCTTTGTCCCTGCATCCCTCTCCCCTCACATATCCAAATCCTTCATCAAGGACTCTCCACTTTCAGACCATTCATTAGTTATCATTCTACTTAAAGTTGATTTTTGCCAAAAGGGGAAGCCAAACTGGCGGTTGAATGAATCTCTCCTATCTAACCCCGTCCACGTCACGATGCTTGAAAAAGACCTCAAAGAGTACTTTTTCTACAACGATAATGGGGAAGTTTCAGCCCCTACACTGTGGGCGGCTCATAAAGGGGTCATTAGGGGGAAGATCATCCAATTAGCCACACGGCTTTGAAGGGAAAGGAAAGCTGACATCGAGAAATTGGAGAGAAATTTTCAGATTTTAGCAAAGTCTCATAAGAGGAACCCAACCCCTCAATCTTGGACACAGCTTGAAGCGGGGAGGATAGCCTTAAATCTCGCTCTAACCACTAGCTCAGAGAAACAGATCAAATGGTCCAGGGCCCACTCTTATTTACAAAGAGACTGTGTAGGCTCCAGATTGGCTGCTAAATTGTCTCCCAAATGTCGCTCCTTTACATTTCCAAAGATTCGGGATATATCGGGGGATTTCACTCAGAACCCTAATAAGATTATGAACGTCTTTCAGACTTTCTATGCCAAACTTTATGACTCAATGAAAACAATTTCTCCATCCTCAACTGAAGAATTTCTAAATTCCATCAACCTTCCGAGACTTAATGAGGACCATATAGAATCTATGGAACTGCCCGTCTCTGAAGTAGAAGTACTTGAAGTGATTCAGAACCTCAAGAAGGGTTCAGCCCCAGGCCCTGATGGTCTTTCCACGGGCTATTATAAGACCTTCGGGCCTATAGTTGCCCCCTACCTCACTAAATGTTTTAATTCCCTTCGGGCGGGAGCTGTATTAGAAAACGAAGCCAATAAAGCATTCGTGTCGGTCATCCCTAAACCAGGGAAAGACCACTCAGATGCCAACAATTATAGACCCATCTCTTTAATCAATAATGACCTTAAAATCCTGACCAAAATTCTGGCGAATAGACTAACTAAATTTATCAGTACATACATCCATAAAGACCAGGTGGGGTTTATATCGGGAAGGCAATGTATGTATGTATGTTTGGAAAACTCAATAAAAATGTATTTTCAAAAAAAAAAAAACTTGCATTATTTAACAATCAAAAGGGTTATACTACACTAACCTTTTTTATCAGACCTCTGTATTTTTGCATGTGTTATTTTGAAAAGGTGATGTAAAGGAAAACAGATACCCCCTTAGGCAGGATGTCCCCAACCGGCCATGGATCTGTGGGAGGAAACAGCACATCAACCCGGTAAGGCAACACCTCTCCCCTGTGTCCAGTCCTCTCCCTCGCCTAATGATCTTTGCCTGCTCTCAGGCAGCCTCCTAGTCTTTTTTCCCTGCTTGAACCCCCTTGGAATGCTGGGGTGTGTAGTTCTGCCCTCAGGGGTCACAATGGAGCTGCTGGTGCTGGTAACTATATGTCCCAAGATCCTTTGCTGCTCCTGCTGCTCTGTAGTGACGGCTGGTGTTTGGCTCCTTCCCCCTGCCAATGAGAAAGCAGGGGAGGGAACAGATCAGGTGGCTGCTTGTGAGAGCGCCACTCACATAATGTAGAGTGAAAAGGAGAGGGATTGGGGCGAATTCCCTCGCAGCTGCAGCTCTGCTTGTGTCCCTCACAGAGCCTGTCAGTGCCTGTGTCACAGTGGCGGCTGGGTACTAGGTTGTCATACACTACAGTATATCACAAAAGTGAGTACACCCCTCACATTTTTGTAAATATTTTATTATATCTTTTCATGTGACAACACTGAAGATATGACACTTTGCTACAATGTAAAGTAGTGAGTGTACAGCTTGTATAACAGTGTAAATTTACTGTCCCCTCAAAATAACTCAACACACAGCCATTAATGTCTAAACCGCTGGCAACAAAAGTGAGTACACCCCTAAGTGAAAATGTCCAAATTGGGCCCAAAGTGTCAATATTTTGTGTGGCCACCATTATTTTCCAGCACTGCCTTAACAGGTTGCCACTGGAGTCCTCTTCCACTCCTCCATGACGACATCACAGAGCTGGTGGATGTTAGAGACCTTGAACTCCTCCACCTTCCATTTGAGGATGCCCCACAGATGCTCAATAGGGTTTAGGTCTGGAGACATACTTGACCAGTCCATCACCATTACCCTCAGCTTCTTTAGCATCTTGGAGGTGTGTTCGGGGTTGTTATCATGTGGGCGGAAGTGCTGTTTTGGATCCCACCACTACTTTGCACAGTGTCATTTCCAGCTTCTGGCGCCTTTCTTTTGGACCTCTTGTAAGTGCTTTTTTTCTAAATAAACGTGTATGCTTTTAAACGGTATTATACTATTGCGGTTTTCCTTCTATTTGGCTGTATGGACCCTGCGGCAAATACTGAGGGCTGAAGTTGTGACATTCTACATCAGTGGCTAATTGGAGGACTGATCCTACATCCTACAGGGGCTAAGTGGAGGCCTGGTGTCTACGCAAGCGTTTCCTGTCCCCCCATAATAGAGGGTCATGGAGCTCTGCTAAGGGCATTTTTTGTTTGGTGGAGGAACCGTGCACAGATGGATTGGTGTGGTGGAGGATTCTCTTAACGATTATTTAAGCTGTCACTACACTTGGAAATCATTATTCCACGGACTGAATTGGATTTTGTTACTTATAACGTTTGGACTTTATTTATTTCAGTTATGCACATTATTTTTATCACATAGGGTTATATATGATTTATGTGGATTGTATTATGTTTTAGGTAACTATTATCTATCACATTCTCGTATTTATATATTTATGACACGGATATGATATAGGTTAAATCCTCTTATTATTTTATGAGCACACGGCACAAGCACGGATATTTGTATATCATGTGGAAATACTGCCCTGCAGACCCAGCCTCCCTCCGAAGGAAGGGGATCATGCTCTGCTTCAGTATGTTCCCTCAATTAACCGTAGCTCCCCAGTGCCCAGAGCATGACACTCCCACCACCATGCTTGACTGCAGGTAAGACACACTTGTCTTTGTACTCCTCACCTGGTTGCCGCCACACACGCTTGACACCATCTAAACCAGATAAGTTTATCTTGGTCTCATCAGACCGCAGGACATGGTTCCAGTAATCCATGTCCTTAGTCTGCTTGTCTTCAGCAAACTGTTTGTGAGCTTTCTTGTGCATCATCTTTAGAATTTCCTTCTGGGATGACAGCCATGCAGACCAATTTGATGCAGTGTGCGGCGTATGGTCTGAGCACTGACAGGCTGACCCCCACCCCTTCAACCTCTGCAGCAATGCTGGCAGCACTCATACATCTACAACCTCTGGATATGACGCTGAGCATGTGCACTCATCTACTTCGGAAGACCATGGACAGTTTTCGAATTCAAATAGTTTTCCAATGTCCAAAGAGAATAAAATAGAATAGAAAATAAAGGAATAGAATAGAAAAAAATCTAATACAATAGAAAAGAACATTACAGAAAATTAAAGAATGTAATATAATAGAATAGAATAAAACAGAAAAAATAGGATAGAAAATAAAAGAACAGAACAGAATGGAATAGAATAGAATGGAAAGGAATAATAAAAAAGAATTGAATAAAATAGAAAGATTATAACCATCTTCTAAAATAGCATAGAAAAGAATAGAATTAAAAAACAATAGAATAGAAATAATATAACTATTTTCCAAAATTCAAATAGAATCAATTCAAATTTGAACAGAATAGAAAATAATAGAGTAGACTAGAAAATAACACAATAGTATAGAAAAAAACAACAGGATAGAATAGAATAGAATGAATATAACCATCTTCCTATTCTAATCTATTCTTTTCTATTCTATTCAAATGCAAATGGATTCAATTTGAATTTTGGGAAATTGTTATATTCTTTTTATTCTAATCTATTCTATTCTGTTGTTTTGTTAATTATATTATTTTTTTCATGTGTTTATTCTATTATATTCTTTTCTATTCTATTATTTTATTTTCTATTCTATTCTAGTCTATGCTATTATTTTCTATTCAAATTAAAATTTATTCTATTTGAAATTCAAATTTCAGAAGATGGTTATATTCTTTCTATTCTATTCTGTTGTTTTATTCTATAGTATTCTTTTATTTTCTATTCTATTTTAATATATTCTATTCTATTCAAATTCAAATTAATTCTATATGAATTTTGGGAAATGGTTATATTCTTTTGATTCTATTCTATTCTATTGTTTTTTTTAATTCTACTTTTTCTATTCTATTATAGTCTATTCTGGTCTATTCTATTCTTTTTTTTCTATTCTATTCTTTTTCTATTCTATTTTTTCTTATGTATTTGTAGCCTTGTGCTCCCTTGGGAGTAGTTAGTAGTTGTGGTTCACCTTATAGCTGCCCTCAATCCCACCATATCTCAGACATCCGTAGACACTGACCAGGCCAGCTCTTGCTTTTGCTGTTTTATTTAGGGGAAATAACTTGGATGGGGAAAAGGGGTGACTGGGGGATGCCCCAATAATTATGGTACATGAACTCCATATACAGTCCTGTATATGCACACTGACACTGCAGACTATCCTTCTGCAGACTGTTACTCCTCGCAACAAGGCCTACACTGTCTCAGCAGGACCTTAGGACCACCCACCTATTATTAGGCCAGGGATCATGGGCCCCTGAATATATAGCAAAGTACTTGAGTGCTAGCCAGGCCTTTGATGGACTACAACTCCCAGCTCATTGCTCTTCCAGGTCCCACTGACCTGCTTTTCCTCAGTGACACTCCTTCCCCTGACTGGCTCCGAAGGCTTCCACAGACTGTCCACTATTCCTCTCCCAGCCTGCTCCAGCACTTTTTCTTCCAGCTCCCAGGGTCTGTCACTCACTGGTGGATCACTTTAAAGTCTCTCTCTCTGTAGCATCTCCACTGTTCTCCGGTTCCCTTGTGCTACTCCAAGAATCACCATCACTCCTGGCTACACCCGAACCTCCAGGCCTCCCGGGTAGAGGCCTCCATAGCGCCTCCTGCTACATCTCAGATTTCCACCCAACTTCTCCTCCCAGACTGACCCAGCCCAGAGTATATAAGAAGGCCTTCCCCCTGCCAATTCAGATTGGGGATTGGTGACGGCTTCTCATGACACTCCAAATATGACACCTTCATTCTGGAAAGTTCCAGTGCCTCCCAGAAGAAGGTAGGAGGGCCCATCTGTTGGGCTGCCCCAGTCCTACCTGAGCCACTCCCCAAACCCAGATCAAAACATTCAGGCCTGCATATACGGTCAGGCCTGACTAAATTTTTCCTCTCCTAGCAAAACCCTGCTACAAAAACGCACCTATGCTATGGGGCGCTACACATTCAAATTTAAATTTATTCTATTTGAAATTCGAATTTCAGAAGATGGTTATATTATTTCTATGTTATTCTATTCTATTTGTTTGTTTTATATTCTAGTCTATTCTGTTCTTTTATTTTCTATTCTATTTTGTTCTGTTTTACTATATTATATTCTATTCTTTTATTTTCTGTTTTATTCTTTTCTAGTCTATTTTTTTTCTATTCTTTTCCTTTATTTTATATTCTATTTTCTCTTTGGAAATCGGAAAACTATTCAAATTCGAAAACTTTTCGAATTTAAAAACCATTTGAATTGGAAAAGTATTAAAAAATGATTTGAAAACTATTAGAATTCAAAGTTTGTCCGATTTTTTTTTCCATTATTTTGGATTCATTTAAATTCGGTACTATTGTAATACAGAAATTCAGATACATCCGAATTTCCAAAAAACTAAAATGAATCAGAATTTTAATTTGGAGCTAAATGAACCACACCTCTACTGACACCAGCACCGAGATAGAGAGAACTGACACCATCACCAAGATAGAGAGAATGGACACCAGCACATCAGCGCCGAGATAGAGAGCACTGACACTAGCGTCGAAATGGAGAGAACTGACACCAGCACTAAGATAGAGCACACTGACACCAGCACTGAGATAGAGCACTAACACCAGCACTGAGATAGTGAGCACTGACACCAGCACTGAGATAGAGAGCACTGACACCAGCACTGAGATAGAGAGCACTGACACCATCACCGAGATAGAGAGCACTGACACCAGCACTGAGATAGAGAGCACAGACATCAGCACTGAGATAGAGAGCACTGACACCAGCACTGAGATAGAGAGCACAGACATCAGCACTGAGATAGAGAGCACTGACACCAGCACCGAGATAGAGAACACTGACACCAGCACTGAGATAGAGAGCAATGACACCAGCACCGAGATAGAGAGCACTGACTCCAGCACTGAGATAGATAGCACTGACACCAGCATTGAGATAGAGAGCAATGACACCAGCATCGAGATAGAGAGCACTGACTCCAGCACTGAGATAGACAGCACTGACACCAGCACTGAGATAGAGAGCACTGACACCAGCACTGAGATAGAGAGCACTGACACCAGCACTGAGATAGAGAGCACTGAGACCAGCACCGAGATAGAGAACACTGACACCAGCACTGAGATAGAGAGCACTGACATCAGCACTGAGATAGAGGGCACTGACACCAGCACTGAGATAGAGAGCACAGACATCAGCACTGAGATAGAGAGCACTGACACCAGCACTGAGATAGAGAACACTGACACCAGCACTGAGATAGAGAGCACTGACATCAGAACTGAGATAGAGAGCACTGACACCAGCACTGAGATAGAGAGCACTGACACCAGCACTGAGACAGAGAGCACTGACACCAGCACCGAGATAGAGAGCACTGACACCAGCACCGAGATAGAGAGCACTGACACCAGCACTGATATCGAGAGCACTGACACCAGCACTGAGACAAAGAGCACTGACACCAGCACTGAGACAGAGAGCACTGACACCAGCACTGAGATAGAGAGCACTGACACCAGCACTGAGATAGAGAGCACTGACACCAGCACTGAGATAGAGAGCACTGACACCATCACCAAGATAGAGAGCACTGACACCAGCACTGAGATAGAGAGCACAGACATCAGCACTGAGATAGAGAGCACTGACACCAGCACCGAGATAGAGAACACTGACACCAGCACTGAGATAGAGAGCACTGACATCAGCACTGAGATAGAGGGCACTGACACCAGCACTGAGATAGAGAGCACTGACACCAGCACTGAGACAGAGAGCACTGACACCATCACCGAGATAGAGAACACTGACACCAGCACTGAGATAGAGAGCACAGACATCAGCACTGAGATAGAGAGCACTGACACCAGCACCGAGATAGAGAACACTGACACCAGCACCGAGATAGAGAGCACTGACACCAGCACTGATATAGAGAGCACTGACACCAGCACTGAGACAGAGAGCACTGACACCAGCACTGAGACAGAGAGCACTGACACCAGCACTGAGACAGAGAGCACTGACACCAGCACTGAGACAGAGAGCACTGACACCAGAACCGAGATAGAGAGCACTGACACCAGCACCGAGACAGAGAGCACTGACACCAGCACCGAGATAGAGAGCACTGACACCAGCACTTTAACCACTTCAGCCCCGGAAGGATTTCCAGCTTTAGGACCGGAGCCCTTTTTGCGATTCGGCGCTGCGTCGCTTTAACTGAAAATTGTGTGGTCGTGCGACGTTGTACCCAAACGAAATTTGCGTGCGTTTAAAGCAAACCCATGTTGCAGCGTGCTGGTGTGTTAAAAGTCAATTTCGCTGCGTCGCGGCTTAGCGTTTTTCCCGAGGCCAGGATTTCGACCTTTAGGAAGGCCCCGACTTCACCAATTTCACGACCACAGTCACGAGAGATAGAGCCACGACCACAGTCACGA
>BLSH010282563.1:2165876-2177496 GCA_018402905.1 Glandirana rugosa | reverse complement strand
AGCGAGGTAGGCCCAGCTAGCACCAACGTACTTAGCTACACAACTGAGGGCCCATGGCTTCACAACTGGGAGCCCGTGGCCCTTACCTGTAATGGGTGGTCCGGAGGTCCTGTTAGCAGAAGAGGAGGCCTCACCATGTGCTAGCTGCAGCGGAGGAAGAGGTGTCATGGAGGCCTGATAAATTGCCTTTCAGGCCTGTAACCGCAAGTAATGAGCAGGAGAGAAGAAAAAGAAGAGGAACTGTCAGCAAGTGGTTGTGCTGGAGGAAGAAGGAGTGTATATAGTGCAGTGTATATATCCAGGTTTATCCCCTAATAAAACAACAAAACAAATGTAGCACTACCCCCCGCAAGAGCCGCTTGATAATTGTTGTGCCCGGGTCTCCCTTTGCTCATCCTACAGCCAGTTACACTGTATTTCCCCACTGTCAAGTGCACACACACTGTTTTGCTCTTTATCTTCAAAGACCGGTCCAAGGGATGTATTTTTAATGCTTTATTCTGGAACTTGGATAGGAGAAGGGAAACAGTGAGGTACTTCAAATTAGCTATTCCCAAGCGAGGACAACTTCTCTATAGAGCTGTACAGCAGACTGTCAGCAGCACTCAGCAGCAGGTTGAATAGAGTGAAACAAGTCCCTTTTCAAGCAGAGAGGATTAGATGGACTTTGTTTCTTCAAGACACTAGTCAGTGTCTCCTTTTTAGCTCACACACCCAGTAGGCTGACTTCTAGGACTAAAAGGGGGATTCTAGCACACACTCAGTCTCAAGGATCCCTTTAGGGGTCTGTACTCACACAATGTCCTGGGACAGCTGGTAGCTTCCTTCCAACTTCCAAGCGACAATCCACAACAGTGATATCAGACAGAATCCATAGACATCCACCCTCAGTCAGCTTACAGAGGAATTCTAGGTTGTAGCTTCAGCACCCGAATAGGCCTCGGACAGTCCTAGCAACTGGCAGCCTCCTGGATATGCTTCAGACCCAGCAGGCAGGAGCTGTTTCACACACCTCCACCCCTGAGGTCTGGGTGGGCAGAACTCTCATCTTGAGCCCATGTGAACCTTTTATATGGATGTAGTCACCCAGCATGCAATGGGGCACCTCCCCTGTTAATTGGCCAGGGCTGTATCCATATCAATGCTGACACTTGCTGGGTTTTTCCTCCCGCTGCCCAATAGGAGCCAACACTATTGGGCAGTGTAAAATTCTCCAAACAACATGAATCAGCACCAGAGCACACTGAGCAGAGCTTATTCATAAATCAATGCTTGATTTATCTGATAAGCAGCTAACACCTAAATGTGCCTGTATGCTCCTCTGTTAAGCAGAGAAAGCCAAAAACTATATACACTCACTAGCACATACCTAGGAGGACGCTGCACAAAGTACAGGCCTGTTCAGTGACTCCGGGTGTGTGGAAAGTCGTGTGATTGAGGGCAGCGGGCAGGTGGACCACAACTATCAGCCACCCCCAAGGGGGAACATGGCTGCACTCCAAAAATTCTGTCTCTAGATCTACACATAAAAGACAATTTGGTGGTAAAAGATACATACATTTTTTGCACTTCCCTTGCAAACAATTATTCTTTGTATAAGAGTTTACTTTTGATTGACAATCTTTGATAATTTTTTTATTTCTGTTACTGGGGCGATTTCCAGCTATTTTCTGGGCTAATTCTGTGATATTTTTGTGCATTTCTTCATCTTTCATGTGGTGGCCAGATGGGGCATTCGTTGATCCAAGGGTCAAGCTTATTTTTAACATCATGACTGACTAACCTTTTGTACGTCCAGTATATCCAAGTAATGGACTTGATGTGCATTTACACTACATAGTTTAAAGTAATCATTCATGTTTGTGTATTATTTATCTGAAAGCTTTCACATAGTATTACAGACATATAATCACTTCTACTCCTGAAGAAGATATATTATTTAAATATGATGGGCTATCTCACCTACGACTACCAGAGAATGTGCGGGATTTGGTATGATTTGAATATTTGAGCCATACAATGACTGATGTAATCTGTTTATAAATGTGTCAACCTTACTAAACTTATCTGTATGTTTGTATTGCTTTTGTAATAAAGTTACATTGCTTTACTTATACATATTGTGATCAGAGCAGGGTGAAAGTCCTTTTATACAAATATTGGAGGTCTAAAATTGGGTTGGATTCAATTTCTGTGTTTTATAGAAGAGTTAGGCCCCTTTCACATGGACGGATAGAATTTTAGCTGCGGATAGATGAAGTTATCTACCGCAGCTATACTGTCACAATGCTTTCCTATGGCCCCATTCACACTCTGCATTTAGCAACGGTTTTGTTACAGACGATTTAGAATGATTAGAAAAAATGGATTTGAAGGCGTCCAGGAATGATGTTATGCAGCTATCTGCACATATCTGCAGCTATCTGCAGGTAAAAGCAGTGCACTGTGTCATCTACGGATAGCAACGGCAACAAGCATAGAAAATCAATAGGAAGCACTTCAGAAATGTCAAGAATGCACTTCAGAAATGTCAAGAATTTTAAGAATGTTTCCACTGCAGCTAAACGTAGCTGCATATAACCGTGGCTAATCGGAATGTACAAATGCAAGTAATCGTTGTGCTTTGGAGTCTGATATCTGGCTTGCATTTAGCAATGGCAGAACAGCCGCTCGTGTGAAAGGGGCCTTAAGCTGCTTGTGGATGGTGCGAGGTAAGCAGATGACCATACTGTCTGGACAGATTGGGTCTAAGGAGATATATTAATTCTTAAAATGGCATTTGAAATAGAACACCAGTCCTCTCTTCCACATACCTAATTTTTGCAGAATTTCTGCTTTTCCTATTGCTTCCTGACGACTTCTCTGTGCATGCACGATGACTGTGGGGAGACTGCTAAAGCCTCCTGGGGTGGGCAATGTGAAATTTCAGGGTGCAGCGAGTGCTGGGGACTCTTAGGTAAGAAAAGAGAAAGTGGGAGCGAGGACTACCATAAAAAGGTACTCTTTTCCCAAAAAAGAAAAAAAAAATGTGTTATTTAATGGGGAAAGGGAACCAAAAAAGGGAAAATACATTTCTTGTGTGAAGGTTCTCTTTATCTGCACATCATTCCTTTTTGTACTACTTTATTAAATAATTGGAAATTGATTGTATTATTATTAAGGCAGAACTCCAGCCAAACATACTAAGCTAAAAATGAATAGTCAATAAAAAAAGATAACCTAGCAAAACCAGCTTTTGATGCACTATTCAGGTTCAATCCTGGGATATTCTCCACAGTTCTTTTTTCTGCCACTAGATGTCTACAGGCTAATGGTCAGCATTATTCAACCCAATCTTCTGAGCCTGGGTCACTGGACTGTACAGTGAAATGAGAAGCAGCACAGTGAGGAGCTCATTACTCTGCTTTCTCTTCCTATCAGCACATGAACTGATTGGCTACTTGTACTACTTCCTCTCACACACCAACTGTGCTGTACAGAGACTGAAAGAGGCTGATATCAGGTAAAATTCAGGTACTTACACCTCTTGCATTTTAAAAAAACACATTTAATTAAGTATTAATGATTACAGAACTACATTGATTTGTCTTTACATATATCCTTAGAGTTCAGACTTAATCATTATTATTATTACTGGCATTATTATTTATTCAGATTTTTATATCACATTTGTAATAGGATACGTGGGTATGATTCTTTCATTAGACACTATCAAAAAAGCAATTTGATACAATAAATACATTTAATAAATCAGCATTGAACATTGCATGTATGGCATAGTTATTAGTTTTCCATTTCATCTGCCTGACCACCCAGCTCATAATATGACCATAAACCACAGTATTGTCCCAATTACATTATAAGTAACTAAGTGCACTTTAAAATGTATAGTTCACTATAGTCCACTATTTTATGCAAAATTTCACAATGCAAACAGTAATACATATAATTATACAGATTAGAACAACTGCTGAACACACTATTGCGGCTATCACTGAAGGATTGAGATTATCATTTGGTGCTCCCTCTGGTCTGGTTGCTCCCTCTGGTGTGGTTCCTCCCTCTGGTCTGGTTGCTCCCTCTGGTGTGGTTGCCCCCGTTGGTGTTGTAGCTGTTGCTGGTGTTGGAGGAATGAAGAGAGCTGCCTGGGCAATATTCGATATGTCTGACATCTTAGCGAAGTTATTAATAGCAACTAATGCAAAAAACAGAATTGTTCCATTTGAAATAGGTACATTTTGTGGTACAAATGAGAAGGATTCCCTTGATCCAGCTACCTGTGGGTTGACACTTGCCATGTTAACCTTTTGTGATCCATAAAAGTTGTCTCTTAAATCTTTAGGGCTTTTGCTCATTCGTAAGTCATATTCTGAAGCTGAAAAAGAAAAGCTAATCAAGTTAGATTCTAAAATCGCTTCACCAAAAATATTTTTCAATTATACATTTAAACCCCAATTACAACCAAACATTTTTTTTTCTTCACTTTTGGACAAAGTGGGGATAGGTTATAATCTCCGCCAGGTTTTTACTGTTGTTTATGTCATTACTAGAGAGATTTCTCATCCCTTCCTGCCCCTTATTTTATATAGTGGAAAAGGATTAGGCCTTCTGTCAGAGATTTCAACTCATTACATATCCGAGTGACGTTCTTTGTGTCAGAGTACGGCAAGAGTCAGTGGGACAGGAAGTGAGGGGAAACTTCATTAATCAGGACACAGTAGTAAAACATGGTAGAAGTTCTATGTCTTCCCGGCTCTTCACAATGCTAAAAACGTGTGTCTGGAGTTAAGCCCTAGCACAGTGCAGAAGCAACTTCTCTTCTTTTTTAAGATCCAGTCGGAAGGCCCGGTGACATTACCCTTACCTACGGACCACGGTCGAAAACTGGGGTGTAAAGTAAATATAATTTTTTATTTTTCTACTAATGTTTGATTTATTTTGTCTGTTCTCAGTGTTTTACATAGGGAAGAGGGTTTAAAATATAAGTGGACCTTTCATGTAGATGCAAGGTCTGATTTAAAATAAACCTCTGTCCAAACTATGCATGCTAAAGTATTTACATATTCTGAACCAACAGTAAAAGCACCCTAAAGAAGCTCTTATTTACCTCTGTAGCTATAGGCATTGTGGGGAGAGAAATTCATCCTTAAAGTTCGCAACAGAGATACTGAAATCTTAGCTAACACTCTATTACTTTTTATTGCAGTAACCCTATAACACTGCTGTTAGAAAACAACTCAATTCCAGCTTTTTGGTCTTTGGTGCAATCCTTTGAGGATCTTTGAGAATTAATTACTTCTACAAGCAGCTAGAGAGATGGCTTGTTTCAAAGCTCTGCTTTTCTGCTTATTTAGAATCCATAAATACTGTAATGCCCAATTGTCTAATCTACAGGTGTACTGTAATATTTGTTTGCATAGGGTTAACACATTCGTGGAATCAGAATTACCATATAAATAACAAAATGGAAACTGCCATGTCTTAGGTTTCATGCACACAGGATGTTTTTACAGCTGCTGTTAGGGGCGTCTGACGTTTTTTTAATTTCCTCTAAATGCCCCTCCATGTTAGCCTATGTGTCCATGCACTCATTCCTCCAGAGTGGTGTCTCACTAATACAGGAGGTGTGTTACTGGCCAGATCAGCAGATGAAAGCACTAATGCAACCACTACATCTAATGACTGTTTAGCTGCAAAATATTACTTTTTTGGTTTGGGGGCAATACCGCTTAAAAGTGAGAATTCTGAAAGTGAGAATGACACTGCTAGACGTTGCCATGTCAATGACACACTTATATCGCCTTTTCTAAATGTTTCCTTTGATGATATTTGTGCATGTAGCCCAGGAATGTGGTGCTCCTGCGCGCCACTGAATTGGCCAGGCTGTAAATGAGGTTTTCAGAGCCTCTGTAACTGCCAGCACAAGTAGGCCTCCCTCCCCTCAGCTGCCAGTAAGAGAGAGAGGGGGAATTTGGGTGGCTGTGTTTGCATCCACATAGAGCCCACTACCCCATTTTGCAGGGGATGCTCTGATTGGCTGTTGTGCAGCCAAGGAGAAAGTGGACTGCTGATAACTGCCTGGGACAGAGACTGTTTTCTATTAAACCATGGACTGCATTACAAGTTCCAGCAGGACAGGAAGCTAAGAAGAGAAAAAAAGAGGAGGCCTGTGGGGGATCATTATTGCGGAGTCCAGACCTGCAGCTGATGTCTCTGCGTCCAGAGCGTGGGAGGAGGCAAAAATCTAGATCATTTGGTGGTGAAAGGTAGCTAACCACAAGTTCCCGCCCATTGCTTTAAGTGACGGTATCACCTATTCATAGGATACAGTTTGGGAACTCACAACCAATATTGTGGGATCCACTCAAGTCTGAGTGCTCCAACTCCAGATCTTTGGGCCCCAACAATCACCAACACACTTGCCAGTGGGAAGGGTATGGCGAGACTAATGGGCCTTCAGTTCCTGCTACCACCCTTAGCTAGGACCCCCTGATTTTAGGGCTTAGGGGCAGAGACATTTGGTTCCCCAGTTATTTATTGTTACACAGTACTGGTATCTGCTATCATAAACTTGGTCAATGACTGCTGAATGGTTTTAAGTGTATTTTACGTGATCCCCTTTTTGTATTTTCCCTTCCTTTTTTGTATCTTTTTTTGCATTCTATTGTAATGGAAAAATATAATAAAAATAAATCGAGAGAAAAAAACAAGAATGTAAAGTATTTAAGAATTTAAAGGTATATGTGCAAGGAGCTAATCAGGCATGCAGCAGTACAAGAAGCATTCTGATGGCCGAAAAGTTAGAGGTGCTTTTAAACTAGGCAATGATGGGGGGGGGGGGCAGATTTAGGAATAGCCAGAGTGGAACATATTTCAGAGGGTACTATTGGGGGCAGCAGTGGTAGGTGGACTAAAACATCTAAACCTGAGGTAAGTATTGTAACAAGTCCTATATGCAACCGAGGAATACCCAGCAAGGAGACCGTAGGTGTCCAAACAAAACTTTGTGGCTTGTTTACTAATGCCAGGAGTCTGGTGGACAAGATGGGAGAACTAGAGCTGCTACTGTATGAAGAGGAATTTGATTTTGTGGGAATTTCAGAGACTTGGTTCAACAGCTCTCATGATTGACTGGCTACCATTCAGGGGTATTCCCTATATCGCAGGGATAGGGAGGGCAAAAAAGTGGGAGGGGTTTGCCTCTATATAAAAAATGATGTACAAGTAAATGTGAGGGACAACATCACTAGTTGATCAAGGGAGGAGGTGGAATCCTTATGGGTAGAGCTACAAAGGGAGGATACCAAGGGGAAAGTAATACTGGGAATACGCTATAGGGCCCCTAAGGGAAGAGGGGGAGGTGGACCTCCTATCTCAGTTTGGAATAGCAGCAAGGATTGGAAGTGTCATTATAATGGGGGATTTTAATAATCAAGACATAGACTGGGCAGAAGGTACTGTGCACTCAGCTAAGGCTCGCCATTTCCTAAATGTCCTATAGGACAATTTCATGGGTCAGATGGTAAATGCAACAAGAAATAAAGCATTACTAGACCTTTTGATTATTAACACAGACCTGATCACAGATGTGGAAATAAGGTGCAATCTAGGAAACAGTGCTCACAGGTCAATTAGTTTCAGCATAAATCACACTAATAGGAAACATAAGGGGAATACAAAGACACCAAATTGTAAGAGAGCCAACTTCCACAAACTACACTCCTTGCTGGAAGAGGTTAGCTGGGATAAAATTCTAGGAACAGTGAACATGGAGGAAAAAGGAGTGCTTCAAGAATATACAAAACAAAGGTATTAGCCAGTGCATCCCATTTGGAAATACATTTAAAAGATCTAATAAAAGGCCAGAGTGGCTTAACTCCAGTAAAAGTACATATGAAGGCAAAGGAACAAGGCTGATGGGTCACTGTCAGCATTCCATCTTTACAAGGTATGCAATAAGACATGTAAGGGTGCATTTAGGGTGGCTAAGATAGAGCATGAAAGACATAGCAGAGGAGAGTAAAAAGAATCCCAAGAAATTCTTTCAGTATATACAGTATCTCACAAAAGTGAGTATACCCCTCGCATTTTTGTAAATATTTTATTATATCTTTTCATGTGACAACACTGAAGAAATGACACTTTGCTACAATGTAAAGAAGTGAGTGTACAGATTGTATAACAGTGTACATTTTCTATCCCCTCAAAAAAACTCAACACACAGCCATTCATGTCTAAACCGTTGACAACAAAAGTGAGTACACCCCTAAATGAAAATGTCCAAATTGGGCCCAAAGTATCAATATTTTGTGTGGCCACCATTATTTTCCAGGACTGCCTTAACCCTCTTGGGCATGGAGTTCATTAGAGCTTCACAGGTTGCCACTGGAGTCCTCTTTCACTCCTCTATGACGACATCATGGAGCTGGTGGATGTTAGACACCTTGCGCTCCTCCACCTTCCGTTTGAAGATGCCCCCCAGATGCTCAATAAGGTTTAGGTCTGGAGACAAGCTTGGCCAGTCCATCACCTTTACCTTCAGCTTTTTTAGCAAAGCAGTGGTCACCTTGAAGGTGTGTGTTGGGGTCATTACCCTGTTTGAAAACTGCCCTGGAGCTCAGTGTCACGCACCTGGTGGTGGAGTCTGGCTTATGCAGTGGGCAACCTCTCTTACGACCCTGATTCGGGAACCCCTGGTAGAGGAGACAGGAGGTTCAGGAGTGCAGGTAGGCACAAGGGTCAGACTGGGTCACTGGTGGTGATGTGAAGGTCCTTTGATGAGCTTGTGCAAACAGAGGCATAGTGGTGCAGGCCAGGTCGGTAGCAGGCTGGCGGTACAGTACACAAGGGGCAGGCAGGAGAATAGTCAGGCACAGGCGGAGTTCGGTAACAGGCGGGCAGCAAAGGTACAAGGGAGCAAGCAGAAGAGTGGTCATGGAAGCTGAGGTCAGTGCAGGCAGAGATCAAAAGCAGGGTCAAGACAAGCTGGGTCACAGGAACAGATAATCAGGTAACGGGTCGCTCAGGAACACACAAACACTGTAGAACGGACAGCACTGGTTGCAGGGTGCTGTCTGCTTAACTGGGCCATTTGGGCGCCAATGCCGGTGCATACGTGCACACAGGCACGCACAAATGTGCACAGGCACGGGGACACACATACAGGTGCGTGCACACGCTACGCGAGCCCGCGCACAGACTTCCAGACCCGAGTTCCAGGGCAGCGGTTGTTTCCTAACACCCAGTCTCCGAAGGGAGGGGATCATGCTCTGCTTCAGTATGTCACAGTACATGTTGGCGTTCATGGTTCCCTCAATGAACTGTTGCTCCCCAGTGCTGGCAGCACTCATGCAGCCCCAGACCATGACACTCCCACCACCATGCTTGACTGTAGGCAAGACACACTTGTATTTGTACTCCTCACCTGGTTGCCGCCACACACTCTTGACACCATCTGAACCAAATGAGTTTAGATTCATCTGATCAGACCACAGGACATGTCCTTAGCCTGCTTGTCTTCAGAAAACTGTTTGAAGGCTTTCTTGTGCATAATCTTTAGAAGAGGCTTCCTTCTGGGACAACAGCCATGCAGACCAATTTGATGCAGTGTGCGGCATATGCTCTGAGCATTGACAGGCTGACCCCCCACCCCTTCAACCTCTGCAGCAATGCTGGCAACATTCATACGTCTATTTCCCAAAGACAACCTCTGGATATGACACTGAGCATGTGCACTCAACTTCTTTGGTCGATGATGGCGAGGCCTGTTCTGAATGGAACCTGTCCTATTAAACTGCTGTATGGTCTTGGCCACTGTGCTGCAACTCAGTTTCAGGGTCTTGGCAATCCTCTTATAGCCTAGGCCATCTTCATGTAGAGCAACAATTTCTTTTTTCAGATCCTCAGAGAGTTCTTTGTCATGAGTTGCCATGTTGAACTTCCAGTGACCAGTATGAGAGAGTGAGAGCGATAACACCAAATTTAACATACCTGCTCCCCATTCACACCTGATACCTTGTAACACTAACGAGTCACATGACACTGGGAGGGAAAATGGCTAATTGGGTCCAATTTGGACATTTTCACTTAGGGGTGTACTCACTTTTGTTGCCAGTGGATTAGAGATTAATGGCTGTGTGTTGAATTATTTTGAGGGTACAGGAAATTTACACTGTTATAAAAGCTGTGCACTCACTACTTTACATTGTAACAAAGTGTCATTTCTTCAGTGTTGTCACATGAAAAGATATAATAAAATATTTACAAAAATGTGAGGGGTGTACTCACTTTTGTGAGATACTGTAAATAGTAAGAGGGAGGTCAGATCATATAGGCCTCATAAAGAATGATGAAGGGAATCTGGTTACAAAGTATGGAGAGATGGTGAAGGTTTTAAACGTATTCTTCTCCTCAGTATTCACGAGGGATACGGGGGCTCTAGTATCAAAAACTGCAATGTTTGTCCTTATGACATGTCACAGGCAGGGCCCCGGACTGGCCTACCGGGATACCGAGAATTTTCCCGGTGGGCCGGGCGCCTGGCTGCCCTGGGGCCGCTTTGAGGGAAGCGGTGCCTGAAAAAAAATATGTCTGCGGGCCAGGCAGACATGAAAGTGTGCAGACCTCACTGCTTTACTTTTAAAAATTGCGCCGCCCAGCACAATGATGTCACTGCGCATGCACCTGCCTCCCTGAAAATAGCCGAGCGTGTACTGGCTTTCCCGAGCCCGGCTAGCTTCGGAACGGGCTCGGGAAAGCCCGTACACATGGCTATTTTCAGGAAGGTGGACGCATGTGCAGTGACATGATGGTGCTGGGCGGTGCCATTTTTAAAAGTAAAGCAGTGGCGATTAGTGAGGTCTCCAAGGGTGCCATGCGCCTCTAATTACAGGCTGGCCAGGTAAGACCAGACCTGTCCTTTCTGCAGCCTCTGAACTCTCCTGTACCATCCTGCAACCTCTGACCTCTCCTGTACCATCTTTCAGCCTGACCTCTCCTGTACCATCCCACAGCCCCTGGCCTCTCCTGTACCACCCCACAGCCTATGACCTCTCCTGTCCCCTCCCCAGCCTCTGACCCCTCCTGTCCCCTCCGCAGCCTCTGACCCCTCTTGTACCATCCCCCAGCCTCTGACCTCTTCTGTACCCTACGCAGCATCTGACCTCTCCTGTACCATCTGCAGCCTCTGACCTCTCCAGTACCATCCGCTGCCTCTGACCTCTCCTGCCCATCACGCAGCCTCTGATCTCTCCTGTCCCCTCCACAGCCTCTGACCTCTCCTGTCCACTCCACAGCCTCTGACCTCTCCTGTCCCCTCTCCTATATGAAGTCTGCAGTCTCTGACCATCTCCTGTATCATGTCCGCAACCTCTAACCATCTCTTGTCTTTTATCATGTCTGCAGTCTTTGAGGGGGGATTCTGGAGAGCAGTCATGATTGGGTGCACTGCCAGGATGGGGGTCACGGGAGGAGTCAGACGTGTGTGGACGGCTGGAGAGGTGACTATGGGATAAAACCAGAGCCACCAAGCTGGAGTCGACTGACAGAGCCCTGCATGGTGCACATGAGAGGAGATCAGTGACAGTGATGCAAAGCCAGTCTGAGGGGGGGGGGGAAGTCT
>BLSH010282563.1:2122309-2147195 GCA_018402905.1 Glandirana rugosa | reverse complement strand
CCAGGGACACAGGTGGGGCAGTTTGCAGCCAGGGACACAGGTGGGGCAGTTTGCAGCCAGGGACACAGGTGTGTACATTGCAGAGATCTCCCCCCCCCCCCCCCGCACGTACCCCTTTCAGCAGGCAGGATTGTTGCAGAGATTCGGCATGCGAGAGCGTGCTGGAGTCTGCAGAGTTCGGCACACGGAGAGCGGCTGTCCCCCCTAGTCTGTCTCCGGCGGTCATGGTCTCTGTGAGAGCAGAAGTCACGTCCACTGCCACAGTGACCCGCCCCCGCATCCAATCACAGTGAGCGGAGGCTCAGGGCAGCCAATCAAGCTGTTCAGCGCACACTCATAGCTTTTAATGGCCGACCAATAGGCTCACTACTTGGCTTTTTTTTCTTCTTCTTCTTCTCTGGCCGGTGGGGAGGTGGCGCCCTAGCACCCCTCACACACCAGCCGCCACTGGTTACATGTCAGTTTAGTCATTCCATGAACTTCATTAATAAACCAATGTAGTGTAATGAAGCTTGGGTTAGGAGCAACCAGATGGAAAGAGTAGAGCATGACTGCCCCCTGGGGAAAACAGGTATGCAGATACTACCTTCCAAAGAGCTTTGTGAATGGTCCCATAGTCTTCTGGTACTTGTGATGTGTCCCAGAAAGCTGTGGTGGAAGTAGGGGGCAGACCTTCTGGCTCAGATCGCCATGGCGCATTTGAGCAGAAGTGGGAGCGGGTACCTGTCAAAAGCAGGTACCCACTCCCCCACCCCCTCCAAAAAGTGCCGAATGTGACAATGGGGGGGGGGGGGTAAGTATGCAAACAAGGGGAACTTCCCATTTTGGGTGAAGTTCCGCTTTAACTCTGGAATTGTGACATTTTCTCCGAACAGGCCCTCCAGGCATGCTATGATTTGTTACAAGTGGGACCTTCCTTCCTCCGGTAGCACAATCACTATTCTGTGAACGTCTTCCTTTATGGAGTTGATAGCCAGCTGGAACCTGATACAAATACACAGCACTCTCCCGCCTCTTCTCCCACTCAGCAAGAGAGATTTAGGACCTGTTAAACTTTGGCACAAGTGCCAAGGCTTCTCCTAATGGTGCCATGATGGTCCCCACTGCTGTGTCCACACCCGCTGCAAAAAGGGTCATATCCTGCCGACTATGCCCAATTGTAGGTAGGTGCAGCGTTATGCGGCAAGCAGAAAACACACAGAGTCCAGGTGCAATTTCAAGAATATATTATAACAAGTCCAGCAAAAATAAACTTGCCCAAACTTGCATATATCTTCCATCTAAAAAGATATATAAAAAATATTTGTCTTATTATCACATTATTTTATATAGTCTATAGCATATATGTTTGTTATCATGATCCAATTAGATACCACTATTGACTCCCACATGCCTCCACATCGCGGTCTGTACGCTCTGAAACGCGTCGCAGATTGAAGACATCACCCCGCTGCGACCAGTGAAGCCAAGCCTCATTCTGGATTCCCCCGGCTGCCGGCACGGAGACGATCGTTCCTACCATCCACGAACGACTCCATGAACGGACACTTCCACGAACGGATGGCCCCACTGACGATCCCATCTGCACGGATGACTAGCTACTTACTAGGTCTCGAGGAACTGATGCCATACTCTTCACCAGTTGAGTATTCTCCTGGTTCTATGTGCCATACCCTTTTTTAGTCATGTGAGTAGCCAATTGGCTGATGTCTTTTTAATAAAATTTCTTACGGTTTACACTTAGAGGCGCCTCTTTTTTGTTTCTTGTCTACAGGTGCGGTTTTGGCTTTCCCTCACATGAGAGCAGCCCTGGGTGTATATACCAGATTTCTTCTCTTTTTTATCCACATTATTGGACTATTATGTACTTTGTTCTGGACTTTGATGGTTAACAATAGGGATGGGGACTCTATGCACCTGTTGATGCGCATGATACTTGTTGTTGGAACTTCTCCCTCTGGTCATCCTTCAGCATTGGATCTGTGCACCTTACAAGAGATGCTGGCTTCATAGGTTTACCCATGACTGATAAGCTAATTAACAGGCATTCCATACCGTGCATTTTTGTGTATTAATTTCTTGTAGCATTATTGCAGGCCTTATTGACTATAGGGATAGTGGTATTTAACTGGAACTAGGGCTGCGTGCCTGTGTTATCTTTTCCTTCTTGCTCCATATAGCAATAAATTGTAATTTATGGAATCCCTGCGTATGCCTCTGATTGTAATATATACAAATAAGCCATACCATGCATGGTGTCAAGACTTAGGCTGGATTCACACCATTGCGGTGCGAATTCCAGCCTGTCTGCTGCTGAGAAGGGGCGGAGCCGCCGTTCGGCGGCTCATGTCCATTCTCACAGCGCATCAGCTGCTCGGGGAGGGTGGGGGGAGGGAGGGGGGTGCAGTGAGGAGGGGAAAGATCCCTGCAAAATCGCTGTTCAATGCGGAGCACATCTGCGGGTTAGATGCGCTCCCATTGAACTCAACAGGCTGGGAATTCGCACCTCATTGCACAAAAAACGTGTGCGTTTTTTGTGCAATGTGGAGTGCGAATGCACCGCACATACAGTATGTGAACCGGACACATTGAAAACAATGTGTTTTCAATTGTCCTGCGAATTGGATGCGGTTTAAGCCGCATCCAATTCGCATAGGTGTGAACTCAGCCTCATGCTTGCTTAGACACCTTAACATTCTGTATAAACACATATTGGATAGTATGGCATACTTTAAACGTATAGCTTACCTTTGCTGTCCCTGGAATTTCAAGCCTTGATGATTTAGAGACTGCATCATTGGTGAAATTTACTGCGGTATATATACGTCCTGTGGGATCTTGTAAACTAATATTTAGTAATGCACTTTCCCAAGTAACTACAAAAAAAGTATAATTTCCTATTGTGTTGTCGATGAAAATGCTGCCATTCAAACAGTCTCTTGGTTTAAGAATTGATGCCTTGCTTTCCAGCTGAAATAAATAATTAGCAGTAAATATATCTAGAAAATATAATAAGTAAAAATATATACTTAAAACACTGTGGTTTGAAACAAACAAAAGGAAGAAGTTAATAGTCATGATGTATGTTATTTAGAGATCACGATGTTCACGGAAGGTGGTAATTAATGTTTTATTATTATATAAAATACTCTTTTTTTGTATTCTTTTGTCTGATTAGCAACAACATTAAAATTATAATGTATTGGAAATAGCATGACATTAATGGGTCAAGCTCAATGTTGGTTGAATGATCAAAACATTTGCAAGCTGCACAGAAATAATTCAGGACTTTATTTTACCTGAGCATCTGAAGATTTTTCTCTGCAACTCATATACCCTTGTGGGGTCTAGACCTTTCATTTTCAGAATCATTCCTATTATGGTTTTCACAAGAAAGAACATACATTTATTTGGAGCGTGGGGGAAACATATTGCTCTTTACTTTTATTGTTCTGGTCTAAATAATTTATGTATAAAATGAATTAAAGATGGTGGTGGTTTTAGCTTTTGGTTAGACAATTCTAATATAGAAATTAGGATCCCATGACCAAAACTACATCTAAAGCATCATGATATTATATATGTAGCACTGCCCCTTTGAGGGTCGCAAAGTAATTCAATACCCCTCTGGTTTCCCTGACTTTGTGAGTCCTCTACTACCTCTGACACACTGGGTTCACTCATTGCTTAAGCTTTTCTTAACCACTTCAGCCCTGGAAGGATTTTCCCTTTAATGACCAGAGCACTTTTTGCGATTTGGCACTGCGTCGCTTTAACTGACAATTGCACGGTCTTGCGAGGTTGTACCCAAACAAAATTTGCGTCCTTTTTTTACCACAAATAGAGCTTTCTTTTGGTGGTATTTGATCACCTCTGCGTCACTTCTGATCACCGCTATAAACAAAAAAAGTGCGTCAAATAAAAAAAAAATAAAAAAACAATATTTCTTACATATCCAAACATAAATAAATAAATAAAATAATGAAATGTATTCATCAGTTTAGGCCGATATATATTCTTCCTCATATTTTTGGTAAAAAAAAAAAAAAAATCGCAATTGGCGTATATTGATTGGTTTGCGCAAAAGTTGCCGCGTTTACAATCAACGAGAATTCATTTATGGCGTTTTTTTTTTACTATCGAGTCTGCCCCCACCGCTGATTGACTCCCCCGCTACACCGGGAGCGTGCGCGCATGCCCACAACGCACGATCTCGCAGCCTCCGTCGGGTGACGGCAGTTTGCGATATCGAGCCAAGTTGCCGCCGTCAAACGGCGGGCGGGCAGTCGGCAGCTGGTTAAAGAAATGACAAATAGTAGCCCGCACCAGTGAAATAAGAAAAACACAGCGCTAGCAGTAACCCTCACAGTGTTGTATAAATTGTGCTAGGTCACAAAAATATATAATAAAACATATAATATAAACATAAAGTGCTAATGTGCCAAACATTAAATGAACAGTTCATTTGTGCTTCAAATCAGTCCATTAATAGCTTCAACTGATAAGCAAAACCGGCAACAGTTCACAGAGATTCAAATCACAGAAGTGCTCAGTGCTTCAATCACACAGATAAAAAAGTGCTGGTGTGCTGTAAACAATCCAAAAACGTGCTTTGTGCCACTCTCCCCTCTTGTCCTTCTACTCACCAGAAACAGGTGAGCCACAGCTTTGCAGTTTGGGGTCTAAGAGGCTTTTTCTGGTGTAAGTAATAACCAGGGTGGTGGTGTCTTTAAACGCGATTTCCCCTTCAGGATCGGAATAGCCAATTACCTCCAATCAAAGTAAGGGCAGACATAGTGAAGTATTGTTTAAGGCCTCATACACACGGACGTTTTTTGACGCCGGCGTTTTCTGACGTTTTTTGCAGCTCTCCATGTTAGTCAATGGCCCCATAAAAACGTCGGCGTTTTTGAGCTGTAGATGACGTCGGCGTTAGTGAGCTGAAACTAGAACCCACAGCCATCGCGTTCTGAGGCTGTAACGTTTTGGCATTTTTTGACGCCGACGCCACAATATGCCACAATATGCCAACAAACGCCAACAAACGCCACCTATTATTATACTGGCGTTTTCCGGCGTTTTTTGACGCCGACGTTTTTAGGTTGAAAAATAGCAGAGGGATGATTTTTTTTTAAAAAACGCCTATTGACGCCGACGCTCACTAATGCTCAAAAACGCCGATGCATAACGCCGAAAAACGCCGACTTTTTTTCCTTGACGTCGGGCCCGACGTTTTGTTTATTTTTTTAGAAACGTCCGTGTGTATGAGGCCTAAAAAGACATTTATTGCGCAAAATAGTATAAAACTCACAGAGTCTCCAATAAGTGTAAGAAGGTAGTCAATGCAGTGCTCTGCTTCCTGTTTGTCCGGTGCTATGTATTCCACGGACACCGGAAATTACGTCAATGGTTACAGAAGACCAGAACTGCGTCAATGCGTTTCACCCCGCCCACAGGGTGTCATCAAGGACGAGGAAGAGGAAAAAGGAAAAGGGAGAATTAAGAGGAATTTTCAACCTCAGTAGTGCCACATTCTCTGAAGATGAATTAAAGGTGTTGGAACTTGGTTTGAAATATGCCCCAGACAGAAAATGTAAAAAATTTGATGTATTTTTGGATCTACAAAAATGTATGAGGAAAATTAACATTAAAAAATACTATGTAAAGAAAACAGGAGGAATGATAGAACAGGAAGAAAGTGAATATCAACACACAGCTCTAAAAAATCTGTTTTTAACCCAAAATTATCCAATAATCACTTCTGCGAGGTATTCAAAACATTAGTCACACAGGATCTGGATGAATTAAAAATTAAACCAGCCAGAAGTAAAAAGGATGTGGAAAAAGGGATGGAAGAACTTGAGAAGAAAAAACAGATCATTATCAGGCCAGCTGAAAATGGAAGGGGGGGAGGGGCTTGGTCATTTTGAATAAATTAGACAACATTAATGAACTAAATAGACTGGTGGATCCATGATCCACATATTTTGGGAATGCCCTAAAATCCGACAGTTTTGGCGTTATCTTAACAACATCATCAAACAACTCACGGCTGTAGATTTACATGCCAACCCCGCTGCATGCCTGCTGCATCTGACAGACAGACCTATCAAAAAGTATAAAGCTTTGCTTACAATGCAGCTCCTGAAGGCTAAGGTGTGTATTCTACTCCGCTGGAAGGATGCTGACCCCCCACGAAGGCACTGTGGTTTGCCAGGGTTAACACTCTTAGGGACATGGAGGAACTCACTGCCACATTACATAATACCGAGGAGGTCTATAGGGAAACTGGAGGCCATGGAACTACTTTGTGTTCACAGATGCCTACACCTCAGAGATGTCCTAAATGCCTAGACAGTGGGGGCTGCCCGTTTCCAATGGGAATCTCCTGTCCTCAATCCTCAATCGCTCTGGGGGGGGTGGGATGACTGGAAACTTTTTTTTTCCCCCTCTGCCCCCCTCATCAGGATTCCCACACTCCCTTCCCTATGTATCTGAAATCTGAAGCAAGATTATAGTCTTTCTTTTTGTCTGATAACAAACACTGCCAAGCCGTTTCAACCTATCTCTCAAAACTTCCCCATTACTCAGTGTGGTGGATACTTGTGTGCATATTGTCGGTAGACTGGGGGAGGACACAGCAACATATGAAGAACTAAAGGGGAATCCCACAAACAAATATAAAGCCAAGTTAAAAAAAATGATTAAAAGGGCCCACAATCTTCCGGTTCCGGCGCCGCATGGAGAGGAGCTAGGAGAAATCAGCTCCGCTCCCCTGCAAAAGATACAGCCTTAAACAGCAGCGAATCGCGGCGATTCCCGGTGGTAAGCCCCCTCCCGACCCCTTCTAAACCCCGAGAGAGTACATGGATCGTTTTGTAGAGCGATCCGGGCAACGAACGACCGCATCTCAGTCGTCCCAAGGGAGTGAGAAGACGCACGCCGCAGCCAACATGGCCGCCGCCCCACAGCCTCAGGCACAAACAATGTCATATGCTGCAAAGCTAATAGCACATGGACAATTCTGCCGCCCCACAACACCAGCAGCAAAAGGGCTCCCTAACAGCTGACTCTTCTTCTCCGGCTGATATTGCACAGGCAGTCGCGGAGCTCATGAAGCCTATCATCGTGGACGCGGTCGAAACGGCTGTGCAGAAAGGGATAGAACACCTTCATAAGGAGATACAGGTGCAGGCATCCAGACTGGAGCAAACGGAGGACAGAATATCCAACATTGAAGATGATACTACAGCCCTAATCGCATCAGTCGCAAAACTCACTACAGCACAAAAAGAGCTCAAAGACAAGGTAATAGATTTAGAGAACAGGGCCAGGAGGAATAACCTTCGAATCATAGGCCTCCCGGAGTCATACTCTCCTCATTCTCTCTCTAAAATCTGTGCAGCAGCCATACCGAATCTACTGGGGCTTCGCACCCCTTGCACGGTGGAAAGAGCTCACAGGCTGGGCCAACCTTCAGACACACAAACAAAGCCCAGAGCGGTCATAGTGAAATACCTAAACTATGCAGACAAGCAAGCCATTCTGCAAAACTTTAGGAAATCCCGCTCCCTGACATTTGAAGGCCATACTCTACTGATCTTCGCGGACTACTCCTTAGAAATCATGCAGAGAAGAAAGGCATTCTCCCCTATCTGCTCCACTCTCCACGACCTCAACATCAGATTCAGCCTGGCCTACCCAGCCATACTTTATTTCCAGACGCCACAAGGAGAAAAACTCTCATTTGACACACCACTGGAAGCAGAGATGTATATCAATAATTCCTTGCAACCGGATATGGATCAGACTCCCCAATTGGAGGCCTCCACCCTGAATCTACCCAAAAAATCATCCCTCCTGACCAACAAGGCTGGAAGCCCGACGAAACCCCCATACAAGAGAGTACGCTTCAGCCCATCGGAACCTCTCCCAAAGCATGCCTGATCAGGGACATCTCTGATCACACAGCACAAAGCCTGAGCTTACAATCACCAGCACCTGTCCCACTCTACTTAACCTGCTGTGGTCCACCCGACCACTCCTAACTTTACCCGCACCATGGCGGAACGATAGTCAAACTGTAACTGTAAGTGCCTTACCAGGGCTACCCCAAGGAGGGTCCTTATTTATCTATGCAGAACAACAAGCAAAAATACAGTTTGTGGTAGTCTGTGAAGCTATGGTAATTCAATGATTGTTTCTTATTGGTTACTGTTTTCTCATGTTATTGAAATGTTGTTTTTTACTGACCCCCCCCCAGCTCCGCTGCCAGGTGACTGGTTTCCTCTCCCAGGACCTCACGGCCTGGGAGAGGACACCACCACCCCAGGGCACATGGAGCAGGAAATCTATGGGTCTTCAGAAAAACTTGGAGGGCTCCTTTACTCACCGTCACGCCTTTTTCAGAGACATGGTCTGACATCCCTCCTCCATCCTCCTTCTCCCCTTCCCCATCCCTTTACCCTCCCTCCCCCCTCCCCCCCCCATACCTGCTCTTACCCCCACCGGGATGATGCCCCCAACATTCCTGAATCTGGCAGGGACGGGCCCTGAAAGTTGGTTTGTGCCCCCCTTTATGTGGAAAAAAGTGAAGTCCTTAAGACTTATTTTCATTGGTACGTTCTTCCGATGTGTTCAATGTTTTGCTTTTCTTCTCTCAGTCAGCAGAAACACTTGTTTTGCACTGCGTCCACTCCCCAGCTTGGGCAGATTCCACTCATGGCGGCCCCAGGCAGGGCCCCCCCATGACCTCAATCTCCAAATCATTATTTTATGGATCCCACCAAGCTCGGGAGTAACCTAACGGCAGTTTCGTGGAACGTCAAAGGGTTGAGATCGCCCCAAAAACGCATGCAAATCCTTAGACACCTGAAAAAGCTTAAGGCGGATGTGGCCCTATTGCAAGAGACACACTTAGGGGGCGAGGACCTTCCGAGACTCCGCAAACTGTGGGTGGGTGAAGTGGTAGGCTCCCCTGCTCAAGGGAAAAAAGCAGGGGTGGCTATTCTTCTTAACAAAAAACTCCCCTACTGCATACGGGATACCATCACAGACTCAATAGGCCGCAGGGTCTCCCTCAACTTAACTATAGACGGCAGGGATATTGCCATCTCTAACATATATGCAGACAACTCTCCTTCACAATCGTACTATCACATCTTAACCACATGGGCTCTGCAGGTAGCGGAATCCCTTCATATCTTGGGGGGGACTTCAACTCGATCATGCACCCCTCTGACGACTGCTCCCCGCAGCACCCCACGCATTCCAATACAACACATTCTCACCCGACACCACTGGCTGGAGCGATCGATTCACTCCACCTGATGGATGTCTGGCGACTGCTTCATCCAATTGATAAGGAGTATACATTCTACTCCCACCCCCATAAGACATTTTCCCGCATTGATTATTTGTTTGCATCCCCTGCCCTTCTCCCCAAGATAGTGTCCACAACCATTGAAGATATGGCGATCTCCGATCACTCCCCAGTGACTGTCAAATTCTCCAACCTGACCCATAGGGCACCAGGAGCGCCCTGGAGGTTCCCCTCTTACTTAGCGCAGAACGAGGAACTAAAATCCTCTCTACAACAAGCCTGGTCAGAATACCAGGAGAACAACAAGGAATACCGCCAATCACCCAACCTCTATTGGGAGGCAGGTAAAGCCTTCCTCAGGGGACATATTATCTCATATGCCAGTAAATTTAAGAAGCAAATTCTCACTAATATGCAGAAAGCAAGTGATACACTTAACCACTTCAGCCCCGGAAGGATTTCCAGCTTTAGGACTGGAGCCCTTTTTGCGATTCGGCGCTGCGTCGCTTTAACTGACAATTGCGCGGTCGTGCGAAGTTGTACCCAAACGAAATTTGCGTCCTTTTCTTCCAAAAACAGAGCTTTCTTTTGGTGGTATTTGATCACCACTGCGTCATTTCTGATCGCCGCTATAAACAAAAGAAGAGCGACAATTTTGCAAAAAAACCCAAATTTCTTACTTTTTCCTAAAATACAAATCCAAAAAAAAAATACAAAAAAACATTTTTTTTCACCGTTTTTGGCCGATTTATATTCTTCCTCATATTTGAGATAAAAAAAATCGCAATCGGCGTTTATTGATTGGTTTGCGCAAAAGTGGTCGCGTTTACGGATGATGAGAATTCATTTTTGGGGTTTTTAATTTTTTTTATTTTTTACTAAAAATGGCGGCGATCTGCGATTTTTTGCGGTACTGCGATATTGCAGCGGACATGTCGGAACGTTTTGACACTTTTTTGGGACCATTGGCATTTATACAGTGATCAGTGCTATAAAAATGCACTGATTACTGTGTAAATGCCATTGGCAGTGAAGGGGTTAACCTGCAGGGGGCGCGCTAAGGGTTAACTATGTTCCCTGGGCGTGTTCTAACTGTATGGGGGACTGCCTAGCTGGGGAAGGGAAGTGGTCACAGCCTTCACGTAAAAGAAGGCTGTGATCACAGCCCTTCCCCCTCACACAGAGCGGAGGTCCGTGTTTACATACACGGACCTCCGCTCATTCGATCCGGGGGGGGGCATCGCGGGTGGCCGGCGGCAATTGAAGCCGCCGCACCCGCTCCCTGGCCCCCCTGGACACAGTGAGCGCGCGGGCACGCCTCCGGCGGCGCGCGCGCGCTCACTATACACGTTCCCGCAGCCGCCGTCGTATGACGGCGATTTGCGTGAACGTGCCACTTTGCCGCCGTCAGATGCCGAGAGAAGGTTCGGAGAAGACTACTATGGAAGTTTTTTTCAGGGGAGGACGAGAGAGAGACCCCCGGGACATTGGAGAGGTTATGGACCCCCCAGACCTATGGAAAGGAGAGGATTTCACACACCACAGGGAACCAACCGAGAATATCGAGGAACACCAGCGGGAACCATACATAGAAGAAAATGGAAGAAGAAACTACGAACAAGAGGTACACGAGGAGGCAGGAAGAAAAAGAAGGAGGCAAAACTAGGAGAAGGAATATTTAACTTAAGTGATGTTACTTTCAACAACAAGGAGCTAAAAATTTTAGACCTGGGTCTCAAATACGCTCCAATGAAGAAGGTGAACGATTTTGAAGTATACGTTGATTTACAAAAATTTGTGAGGAAATTGAATCTAAAGAAATATTTTGCACTGAATAAAATAAAGGCAACGGATGAAGAGACAGAGTTTGTCCATACAGACCTGAGAAATAATTCAATTTTTAATCCTAAAGTCCCAGGAAATGAATGCATAGGAGCATTTAAAAAGATGGTGGAGGGGGAGATTAGAGCACTTCAAAAGGAGGATAAAAAGAAGCAAAGAAAGATGAATATTTGGAAAACCATCAAAGAATTGGGTGATAAGAAGGATGTGGTCATTAGGCCGGCCGATAAGGGAGGAGGCCTAGTGATTCTGAACAAAAGAGACTATGAAAAGGAAATGGAGACTCTTTTGGCAGTTGACAACACCTATAGAAAACTAAAAAAGAATCCTAGGAAAGACTTGGAGAAAAAACTCAGGACATACATTAAGAAAGGGAGAACGTCGGGCATTTTAAGCAAAAAAGAAGCAAAATACCTACAGCCAGAAGCGGTAAAAACGCCTGTTATGTACTACCTTCCGAAGATCCACAAGGATGCGACGAAACCACCAGGGAGGCCCATCATTAGTGGGATTAATTCACTATTTAGCAGATTAGGAGAATATATAGATCAATTTTTGAAACCGCTAGTAAAGGAAGGAAAATCATACCTGAAGGATAGCACACAACTGATTTTGGAGCTTGAAAATCTGGAAAGAATGGAGAACTGTATCCTGGCCACAGTGGACGTGAACTCCCTCTACACGAATATCATACAGAAGGATGGATTAAAGGGAGTTGAGAGGGCACTGCATAAGGACTCAAAACTTAAACAAAAACAGATAGAGTTTATCCTAGAGGGCCTACAATTGGCTATGGGCGACAACTATTTTTGGCATGACCAGCACTATTATATGCAAGAAAAGGGCGTAGCCATGGGGGCTAAGTATGCCCCATCCGTAGCCAATCTTTTTATGGATATGTGGGAAGAGCAATACATTTACAACAAAAGGAGACCCCAATTAAGATTTTATCGTAGATATATTGATGACATTATCATTTTATGGGAGGGTGACAACGAATCATTGCAGCAATTTTTAAAAGAAATGAACACTAACATTTTTAACATCAAATTTACTGGAGAAAGTAGTTTTGAAAAAATTAATTACCTGGATCTACATATATACAAATCAGGAGACAAACTTCAGACAAAGACCTACTTTAAGGCGACTGACAGGAATTGCTACATCCCTACTTCAAGTTGCCATCATCCGAAATGGAAGAGGAATATCCCGAAGGGACAACTACTAAGAATCCGTAGAAATTGCCATGATCTGAAGGACTTTGATGAACAAGCACAAGTATTAATTAAAAGATTTGAACAGAAAGGATACAAAAGGGATGAACTTCTTCACATCAAAGAAAACGTAGAGAGAATGAACAGAAGGGAGATACTGGAAGGAAATAGCAATAGAGTAAAGGACACAAAAAGAGGTGATCTATCTTTCATCACAGGCTTCAATGAACAATATAGAAATGTTGAGAAAATAATAAAGAAATATTGGCCTATTCTGAAAACAGACCGGGTCTTGGCCAAAATACTCCCAAATAAACCTCGGTTTATATATAGGAGGGCCCGAAATCTGAGGGATTGTCTGGTCCGGAACGTGGTCAATCCACCAACAGAAATAAAACTTATGGCAGACCTGAAAGGATTCTACCGATGCCAGAAATGCCTTCCATGTAGAACTAGTAAACATCAACCAAGGAAAAAGGAAAAATTTAAGTCTAAGGTGACCAGGAAGGAATATGAGATCAAAGAATTGATCACTTGTAGTAGTACACATGTAACTTACGTGGTGGAGTGTCCTTGCCATCTCCAATATGTAGGAAGGACCACTAGACCACTACAAGTCAGAATAGCAGAACATATACGTAATATAAAGAAGGGATTCCCAAAACACAACTTATTCAGACACTTTGATGAATACCACCAACGGGACCCTAGTAAACGTATTTTCTATGGCATAGACAGAATTAAGAATGACTGGAGAGGGGGCAATAAAAGAATAAAAGTGTCACAAAACGAAACACGGTGGATCTACCTATTAGACACTTTACGACCCAAAGGACTGAATGTGGACATAGACTTGAATTGCTTTATCTCCAATTTCTAACGGTCCAATTAATTTTTAATGATTACACATATTTTTATAAAAACAATTTCTCCCAAAAAAATTTCTCCTACCAGTATTAATAGTTATATTTATATTCTTACTCTCCCTTTATCCATTATCCATATCATTCTTCTTAACCATTAACTATGTTGCTGCAAATTTTAATTAATTTTTATTAATACCCTCAATTTTAAAAAAATCCCTCTTTCAAAATGTTGTCGTTCACAGTATGTATATGTTTATTATATCTACATTTATTATCTATTTATCCATTTAATAAGCTCCACAGATGTTATTATCAATTTTTCATATATTTATTTATTATTACATATCTATCATCATTTTACCTATTATCTATCCATCTAGTAAACTCCTTTATTATATTTGTTTATCCTATATATATTAATTTTTACATTTTTACAAACATATCTAAGAGATAAATAAGCCCTTTTAAATGTTACCGTTCACCACCCAAATAATATCTCCTTTTTTTACGACCAGAAATACACAATTTTTTACAACTCCCATTCAATATATATGTTCTCCCATGTTTAAAATAATGTTTAAAATAATCTATGTTTTACTATGCAATAATTTATGTATAGAGTTGGTTGTTTTTACATCTATAACAATCGGCCATATATTTCTGTTTTTATATAATTTTTCTATATTTTTATTAAGTTGCTAGACAGTCACTATGATGGATCCTCTTTCTACTACAATGCTATTACCTAGCTAACCACTAGGGACACACCGTCACCAATTTTTCTTCACTCTTATGGACGCATACCATTCTTCTATATGTACACACCATCACTTACGTTTTATACATACATTTCTATTTATTCAATTATATTTTGTATTTGTATCTTGCACCTTCAGAATGCCTCTTCATATATAAAAGTACACAAAACTTTACCCGCTAGTTTACCTTTTACAAGTAAAATAACCAAAATGGAGTCCAGCCTCGCTTTCAACTCAATGAGTGTACTTAAGGCAGAGGTGGACAAAGATGGCCACAGCCTCAGATGACGTCTCATGACGAAACGCGTAAGGCGTGGCCAAACGTAATTGCGTCACTTCCGGTGTAGTGGTTCCACGAGGTGGAACGCAGAGCGGGTAGGAGGAAGAGGACTCATACCTTTCTCAAGTGGGAATCCACTGCCCACTCTGTCTTTTTTACATTGGAATTGGAGTGCATTCGATTTTAAACTGCTTTTTTACTGCTATTACAAAATAAACCTATCTAGACGTATTACACTATGTTTGGAACCCCCTTTTTTTGAAACATATGGAGCCGCTGTTATAACTGGAGGAATCGATCAACGGAGAGGATCTTTTGCGGAGATTTACTCACAGAAGCCCCAAGCGTGCGGATCCCGGAATCCAGGAAGGAGGACCAAAAGACCCATTTACCAGAGGCGGGTTACCCCTGTAGGGGTGTGAAGGATTTGGTAAGTGGGGATACATGTGGGGGAGCACCAGCAGATGTCACCTGATTACGTCCAGAGGAGCACAAAAGTCACTTTTTTCAAGCTGATTTCCATATTCTGTTGACTATTATAATCCTATTTTTTGACCGGAAAATCATCAAATACGTCCCTATTCCCGTTGCTTTTTGGTTCCCTGTTTTATAGAAACACCTTTTCAATATTTTTACGGACATTCACGGATACTTCCTACGCCTTCTCTTGATTACAAACCACATCTTTGGGTCATTACCTTTTACACCTGGCAATATACACGTACACCCTTCAACCCTGTATCTTTTCACTACAGTCCCATCTTGACGGGCATTAACGGACAAGGATTTACGGACATTTACGGACTGTAAAGTGGTATATACATTTTTTCTGGATTGTTATAGTTATTCTCATTTGCAATATCTAGTTTTTATGTTCCTCACCTATCAATACTATTGCATAACTAAAATCACGGTATTTATTGGATATAATTTTTTACGGACTTTTTACAGACTTTATTTACGGACTTTCACACAATTCGATATTCTAATTTCACTATTGTATTTGTTTTATTATTAACCTTTACCTACTGTCACTGTTGAACATCCCATCACTTGAATTATTTGGTATTTAATATAATTTTCACAGTTTTTTTACGGATTTTTACGGACTTTTTACAAAATGTTGATTTAACTTATACTATTTATTTGTTTCATATAACACATGTGAGTGGGTCCCCTATTTCTATTTATTTATTTATTTATATACCTGTCATACACAATATTGGAAAATTTTTACCCTCCATATAGAATTAGTATATTTTCTTGATTTGTCTCAGACAGCGCCATTCCTGCTTTTCTCTTACATTTACCTCCCCCTTTCTTCAAAGGGGTTTTCTGGAAGGCAGCAGTCTCTCCTTTTTTACCACGTCACTATTATATAATACTTTTTATCCTAGCGCAGGTTTACTTGATTATTTACTGCTATTTGATCACCGCTGCGTCATTTCTGATCGCCGCTATAAACAAAAAAAGAGCGACAATTTTGCAAAAAAACCCAAATTTCTTACTTTTTCCTAAAATACAAATCCAAAAAAAAAATATAAAAAAACTTTTTTTTTCACCGTTTTTGGCCGATTTATATTCTTCCTCATATTTGCGATAAAAAAAATCGCAATCGGCGTTTATTGATTGGTTTGCGCAAAAGTGGTCGCGTTTACGGATGATGAGAATTCATTTTTGGGGTTTTTAATTTTTTTTTTATTTTTTACTAAAAATGGCGGCGATCTGCGATTTTTTGCGGTACTGCGATATTGCAGCGGACATGTCGGAACGTTTTGACACTTTTTTGGGACCATTGGCATTTATACAGTGATCAGTGCTATAAAAATGCACTGATTACTGTGTAAATGCCATTGGCAGTGAAGGGGTTAACCTGCAGGGGGCGCGCTAAGGGTTAACTATGTTCCCTGGGCGTGTTCTAACTGTATGGGGGACTGCCTAGCTGGGGAAGGGAAGTGGTCACAGCCTTCATGTAAAAGAAGGCTGTGATCACAGCCCTTCCCCCTCACACAGAGCGGAGGTCCGTGTTTACCTACATGGACCTCCGCTCATTCGCTCCGGGGGGGGCATCGCGGGTGGCCGGCGGCAATTGAAGCCGCCGCACCCGCTCCCTGGCCCCCCTGGACACAGTGAGCGCACGGGCACGCCTCCGGCGGCGCGCGCGCGCTCACTATACACGTTCCCGCAGCCGCCGTCGTATGACGGCGATTTGCGGGAACGTGCCACTTTGCCGCCGTCAGATGCCGATCGGCGGTCGGCAAGTGGTTAAAGAAGCCCAAAGACGGCTCAACCACTCGCGCACTCCTGAGAACACCCTGGCCTGGCAACATGCTAAACAAGCGTTCAACCAATGGTCGGCTAACCAGGAAGCGACCCACCAATTCCATTCCAAATTATTTTTCCACAAACATGGCAACAAAGCCGGAAAATTGCTAGCACGGATGGTCTCAGGCCGATTCACCCCCACACACATCTCATCCCTTAGGGACCCAAAGGGCAACATCTCCTCAGACCCAACTCAAATAGAAAACGTTCTCACATCCTACTACAGAGCCCTATACGCGAAAGACTAAATTGACGTCAATGCAGCGGCAAACTTACTAATGTCTACCAACCTCCCTAAAATCAACACAACACAATTAGAGACCCTAAATGCTCCAATTACCCTTCCAGAGGTCCGGAACACCATCAAGTCCATGGTGGGAAATAAAGCCCCTGGACCTGATGGCCTCTTGGCGGAATTCTACAAATTGACCTCAGACTATATACCAGATACGCTGCATCACGTTTATACATCCATTTGGGATGGTGGTCCCCATCTTCCTACGGGACACCAAGCATATATCAAACTCCTACCCAAAGGCAATAAAGATCCCCTTTCCCCAGGCTCTTATAGGCCTATCTCACTTATAAACGTGGACGCGAAAATCCTATCCAAAATTATTGCATCGCACCTGGCCACCATACTTCCCTCCATTATCCACCCTGCACAATCAGGCTTTGTTCAAAGTAGGTCAGCCGCCCTAAATATTAGGAAAGTACTCCTTATCCTGGAGCAAGCCAAGAGGCACCCTGACAAGGATATCGCCATAATAGCGCTAGACGCCGAAAAGGCGTTCGATAACATTCGTTTTGATTGGCTCTTCCAGGTAATACCCTCTTTCGGCCTCACGGGTCCCTTCCTTAATTTTATACAAGAAATGTATATGAAACCAACAGCCCGTCTGGTCACTCCAAGCTTTACATCCCAGGAGTTCCCCTTGGCTAAGGGAACTCGCCAGGGATGCCCTCTCTCACCACTCCTATTTAATTTAGCAATAGAACCCCTCTCACGCATACTCAACTCCTCCCGGGGAATCAGCGGGATCCCCATAGGAAACAGAGCATGCCAATTGGCTCTTTTCGCCGATGACATTGTTCTGTTCTCTTCAGACCCACCCAAAGATTTTATCTTTCTAAAACACACCCTTCAAACGTTCAGGGATTGTACGGGTATGAAAATAAATTTTGACAAAAGCGAGGTGCTTCCCCTCAATTCCCATAGGGCGAAGTCTTGGAGATCTTCATCTCCTTTTTTGATAGCACAGGGACATATTAAATACCTGGGCATCCTCATAGGCAGGGATCCATCCTCCCTATATTCCTTGAACTACCCACAGCTAATAGCGAAAATTATAAAGGATTTGCAGGCTTGGCGATCTCTCCCTCTCTCGCTCTTCGGGAGGTGCCACCTGATAAAAATGATCCAGTTTGCAAGGTTGCTGTACCCCATGCAAACGCTGCCTCTTCTCCTCAAACACAAAGACATGCAAAACCTACAGGCAGCCTTCTCTTCATTTATCTGGGGAGGAAAACGACCCAGAATTGCTTTACAGAAACTTTGCCTCCCGAGGGGCGAGGGAGGGTCGGGCCTTCCTAATCTGAGAGCCTATAACCTAGCCTGCTTACTGAGGAATGGGCTTGACTGGACAGCGAAAAGATCTACCTATTCAAACTCTGCCCTAGAGGAACAAATTACCTACCCATACAACTTAGCAGCAACCCTTCATGCCAAGATATCCTCCTTATCAACACAAATATGACACAACTTAGTCCTTAGGGACACTATCATAGCGTGGAGGGAAACGAGGAAACTGCTAAAACTCCCACTCTCAATCTCACCGTCTCTCCCAATACTGGGGAACCCCATGTTCCCCCCCTCCATAAACACACCAGCGTTCAAGTTCTGGGCAACAAAGGGTCTGACCAAGGTCGCGCAACTTTTTAACCCGGGTCTCACTTAAATCATTTTCGGTACTCAGCGAAGAGTTCTCCCTACCAACATCACACGGCTTCCACTATTTACAAATTAAATCCTATCTGCAGTCATGCCGAGGTAACCATCAATCTCCTTGCACCTCTTCCTTTCTGGATACCTTGCTCACAAAACGGAACTATTCAATCTCCACAATTTATGGACACCTGACTCTACTCCAGCTCTCAAAACATTCAACCCATCTGTTCCACCCATGGAGCACAGTCATGACACCCAAGCACCGGAACAGATTCTCCTTGGATATAAAAAAATTTGCTCTGTAATATCAGCTGAAGCCTGGAGAGAAACACAATTTAAACTGGCACACAGGGCCTACCTCCCTATAATCTTCACCCCAGATGCAACACGCCAAGGCATCTGCCCCTGGGGTCTCGCTCACAGGCCAACATTATTTCACAGACTATGGCAATGCCCACACATCTCCCTCTTCTGGGACAAAATCCTCACATATATTGGGAAAGTTAAGGGAAGTATTGTTCCAAAGGATCCCATCTTCTGCCTCTTTAGCGGAAACCCCTCATCATCACAACCAGGATCGGAGACCAATATGGTAACCTGCTGGGTACACATCTGCCTCCTCGCAGCAAGGAGATCCATCATGCAAACATGGATCCAAGCAACACCACCAAAGTTGAGCCAAGTCAAACAATCCCTCCTCTCCCTTCTCTACCTAGAGAAACAAGACACCATCAATATGAAATTCTCACAAACAAAAACATTTTTCTCAAGATGGAGAAGCTTCATAGAGTATTCCTTCAATCCAACGGAGATTAACAATTTCATGATCCCATTCAAACTCTCGGATTGGTATCTTAAGGCTGACCTGACCAACTCCTTGGGCAAACTCAAGATCCGGGACTTGCACTAACACCCCAATAAGTAAATTGAATATTCACATTCCCCTCACCCCTCAATTTGACGTTCCACATGAGATCATACTGCATCTTGCCCTGTTCACCTCGGGACCAAGAGGTCTCTGATCCCCTACTCTGAGGACAATTCTCCCAATGAAATGGTTATGGACACAGTAAAGCAAAACGTGATCTAACATGATTGTTTACCCTACTCTTCGATGGTAAAATGTGATCTCTTCATCGGTTGTGCCTTAACACTTTGTTATAGAGTAATATTTCTTATGTACTATGCCTAAACTTTAAGATGTACTTCTTATTCATTACTTGATCCCCATGTGGGAACTCTGTACTCCTTAAAAAATTCAATAAAATATACTTCAAAAAAAAAAAAAAAAAAGGGCCCACAAACAAGGGATACTAAATAAATAAAAAGGAGATGAGATTTCTGGTACCAGACGCCCCAGTCACTCCAGTGATATACCAGTCACCTAAAATGCACAAGGACCCACTGAAACCACCAGGAAGGCCTATAGTGAGTGGAATTGGCTCACTGTTCTCAAGAGCAGGAGAGTATGTAGATTGCTTCCTACAGCCACTCACCCAACAGTATCCTGCCCATTTGAAAGACAGCAAGGATCTGATGATGTTAGAAGAGTGTGTAATTGATGAAAATTGTATCCTGGCAAGTATTGATGTCAATTCACTGTATACTAATATACAGCAACTTCACGCACTTGAAGCAATGGAATACAATACAAAATTAACCACTTTGCATCCGGGCCATTTCTGGCACTCCTCTCCTACATGTACAAATCGTAATTTTTTTGCTAGAAAAATTACTCAGAACCCCCAAACATTATATATGTTTTTTAGCAGAGATCCTAGGCAATAAAATGGCGGTTGTTGCAACTTTTTATGTCATGTATTTGCGCAACGATTTTTCGAACACATTTTTTTCTTAAAAAAAACTGTTTCGTGAATTAAAAATAAAAGCCTTTCCTTTAACTGCCATTGTTTACATCCGGAGACCAGGACGTGATGTCATGACGTGCGCCTGGACCTCCAAGAGCCATAGGGATGACCGGGGACCCTCTGTCCCCAGAAATCTCTGGTACTCACTTCCGGCGATTCATTCTCCCGTTCACCGATCGCTCAGGTGAGTCAGGAGAAGCACCGGAGGGCGGTGGGAGGGGGGACGTCCCCTCCCGACGCCTGTAAGAAAGATCAGGCGGCTGAACTGCCGCTATGATCATTCTTACGGTGACGGGAATTGCCTGCTGAAAAAAACAATACCTCAATGATGCCTGCAGGTGCCAGCATCATTGAGATATCACCACTTAAATCCCAGGATGTCAATTGATGGCCTGCGGATCTGAAGTGGTTAAAGCACAAGAAGAAGGATTTTCTGTTACTGCTAGAGTTGGCAATGAGTAATAACTGTTTTGGGCATGAGAGGAAGTATTACAGACAAAAGCGGGCGGGGGCAGCTATGGGGGCAAAATATGCTCCCTCAGTTGCCAACCTGTTCATGAGCCGCTGGGAACAGGATGCCATCTTTGGAAGGCACATACCTGAACTCAAGGCTTACAAAAGATACATTGATGATATCTCTATTATTTGGGCAGGATCTCAGGAATCATTTGAGAAATTCCTTGGCGATATTAAAAACAATCCATATGGGATCTCCTTTTCTGCCACCTCCAGCAAGGATGCAATTAACTTTTTGGATCTGGTTTTATTCAAAAAAGGTAACCAACTGGCAACTAAGACCTACTTCAAGGAAGTTGACCGTAATACCTATATCCCGAAGGGAAGCTGCCACCACCCCAATTGGCCGAGTTCCATAACCAAGAGCCAGATGCTTAGGATTAGAAGGAATTGTCAAGATGAGAATGACTATGAAGAACAAGTGGAAGTGTTGGTTGAAAGATTTCGAGAAAAAGGATACAACTTAAAGGAGTTAAAGAAAGCCAAAGAACAAGTACAAATCATGAACGGAAGTGATTTATTTAGGAAGAAAAAGGGTAGGGATAAAGATTATGGACTAGCTTTCATTACTCTATATAACAGACAATATAAACAGTTTGAATCCATTTTCAAAAAGCATTGGCACATATTGTTAAAAGATGAATATTTGAAAAAGATCCTACCACACAAACCACAATTTATTTACAAAAATATATGTCAACTACGAATTATGTTTTCTTTATCTGGATCCCCTATGTGACCATTTGTATGTAATATATGATTACCTATGGCAATAAAATGTATATTCCTAAATTTATCAATTTCCATCATGCTACTTATTGACCATCACACCCTTCATTCAAAGTCCCATTTGTTTTGTTCTATTGCACTACGTGCAATTGTTTTAAATTATAATATAGGGATGGAAGTCACAGCCTTACCAGGCTAACCCAAGCTTCATTTAAAGTCCAACTTCCTCTGTTCCCCTACCCCCCTCTCAATATTTACAAAAAAACCCCAACACTGCGTACAAAATTGGTGCACAATGTAGTGAACCCCCCCAAAAGACCTGCACCTTCTTGGACCAGGGTTTTTTCAGCTGCGGTAGGTGTGCCATATGCAAGACCTTCCAATTCAGAACTAGGAAGACAACGCATTTCTCCTCGAATGTCTCCTTTGAGATTAAGAAGTTTATTACATGTGCCAGCACACACGTAACTTACCTCTTGACTTGCCCCTGTGGGCTTCAATATGCTGGGTGTCAGGCTGCGTGAACACATAAACAATATTAAAAAGGGTTATAAAGATCATAGCCTATCCAATCATTTCAGACTGACCCACAACAGGGACCTTACATTACTCTAATTTTGTGGGATAGATAAGGTAGAGGCACATTGGAGGGGCACCAACCTGAAACAGGCTGTTTCCTAGAATGAAACCCATAGGCTAGGAACTATGTATCCACTGGGGTTAAATATTGAGTTGGACATCAACTGCTTTCTGGCCAATTGGTAGGGCATTTTCATACAATAGAACATAGGGTGTGATATATGGAATACCCAGGGTCCATACTTTAGGTAGGTCCAAATGACCTTGAAGGAGGTCTGGCTTCCTCCTCAGTTACCTCTCATGGATTTGCTCTTTTGTGTTAATTATTTACCCAGTCTCAAGAGTTCATTGATTTTTATCTTTTTATATACATTTTTTGTAAGAATTTTTATTTACATATATGTCATATATTACATACTCCGCCAATTTCGCGAACACAATTTCATTTTATATTTTATTTTTTAATTATCTATCCAGGAGATTGTCATAAATTTTTCCTTTTTAGTGGTTGATTTTTTTAAAAAATATATTTTTTTTGGTAACACCAATTTTTTTCTATATTAAAACGTTTAATTTGTATATATATATATATATATATATATATATATTTATATATAATTTTTTTATCATTTTTCTCTTTGTCAATAAAACAAAATAACGGTTGATTTTTTTCCTATTTTTCCCCAAAAAAAGTCCCTGTTTTTTAAATATTTTTATTTTTTTGGTAACTTTTTTTCTATGTAAATTTATAATTTTTATAATTTTTTTCCCCTTTTTTTCCCTTTTTTTCTCTTTTTTTTGAAATTTAAAATAATTTGTTTACATATATCACTACAAAGCAGTGTCTTTTTCTCTTTTTTTGAAACTTAAAATAATTTGTTTACATATATCACTACAAAGCAGTGTCTATCTATTCAATGTAGCAACAATTGCTCCAGTTTCGATGTTAATGTCCGTGTCTATTATATGGAATCAATGCAGCTCTAGACGACATAAGTAGCAAATTTGAAAGACTCTGACCCCAATTAATGTTGTCACCGGATTGAATGTGGTAGGGTGTAGGAAGTGGCATAAGGCACTGTGTGTCTGAAGCCATTACACCCAAAAGGAAGTGATGTAATAAATTGACGCCCACACAGGTAAATGGCCGCTCTCCTGTATATAAATTATGGCCTTAAGACCAGAAGTGATGTCCTTGATGATGCCCTGTGGTCCTTGATGACGCCCTGTGGGTGGGGTGAAACGCGTTGATGCAGTTCCAGTCTTCTGTAACATTGAGGTTATTTCCAGTGTCTGTGGAACGCATACCGCTGGACAAACAGGAAGCAGAGCGCTGCATTGACTACCTGCTTACACTTATTGGAGATTCTGTGAGTTTTATCCTATTTTGCGCAATAAATTTGTCTTTTTAAACAATACTTCACTATGTCTGCCCTTACTTTGATTGGAGGTAATTGGCTATTCCGATCCTGAAGGGGAAATCGCTTTTAAAGACACCACCACCCTGGTTATTACTTACACCAGAAAAAGCCTCTTAGGCCCCAAACTGCAAAGCTGTGGCTCACCTGTTTCTGGTGAGTAGGAGGACAAGAGGGGAGAGTGGCACAAAGCACGTTTTTGGATTGTTTACAGCACACCAGCACTTTTTTATCTGTGTGATTGAAGCACTGAGCACTTCTGTGATTTGAATCTCTGAACTGTTGCCGGTTTTGCTTATCAGTTGAAGCTATTAATGGACTGATTTGAAGCACAAATGAACTGTTCATTTAATGTTTGGCACATTAGCACTTTATGATTATATTATATGTATTATTATATATTTTTGTGACCTAGCACAATTTATACAACACTGTGGGGGTTACTGCTAGCACTGTGTTTTTCTTATTTCACCAGTTATTAGGAGGATTTTACCCCTGTACATAGCAGCTGCGGAATATTAGACCCTCTCTTATTCACATACATCAGCGTGGGTTTGGTATATGTGTATATACATATAGATCGCTTTATATAAAGTTGCCTACACCAATTCAAGTAAAATTAGTAATGTTTACACACAGTACGTATCAAATGAGGTTCTTTATCTCAAAAGAATAGAATTAGTAATTCAAAGTAGTTCATACAACCAAATAAACATCATGCACAAGTAAATAACATGAAATGTCAAGTATTGTCCTATAAACGTAACTTATGCATGCACGGGTACAAGCCCTGCCCATGAGAGTGGGGTACAGGAGTAGAGTTGAGCGAACCTCTGGAAGTTCGGGTTCTGCTGGTCCGTCCGAACTTCGGGACAAAGTCCGGGTCCGGGTCCGGACGGAACCCGAACGATCGCACGGACTACTACAAATAAACCAACATACTTGATGAAACTTAATGATTAAGATAAGAAAACTCTATTTCTTGGAGTAAACTATGCATGACACACATTTGTAATGATTAAAATGAACTTAACCACATCCGTTGAAATATATTTCGCTAGATATACATATATGTGTATATGGTTTGGGTGCGACTACATACACTTATTCTCTCCCAGATTATAAGGCGTCGACGATACATGTCCCCATTTTAGGAGGATTATTGACCACTTTATTCTTTTTGTGTCACGATCGTCATTGGGGGTGTCACAACATATTTAA
>BLSH010282563.1:2081814-2102241 GCA_018402905.1 Glandirana rugosa | reverse complement strand
GTACTAGAAAGGGACATTTTAGGGGTACAGAATTTGTGCTAGGAGGGGTGAAATTATTTTGGATGGGCATTTGAGCTGGGGGAATTTGGGAGATGGGGGATCAAAGACTGATTTCAGTTGGGGGGTGGACTTGTACTGAGATGGGGGGAATTTGTGCAGATTGGTGCGCAGTGTTTCTGTGGGGAGATTGTTGTTGACACATAATGCTCATATGTCTTGGGGGGGCACAGTTTGGCATGTATGCCCTGAGCTCTAGATGACCTTGTCATGGCACTGCTCGGGGGGCTCTGCTGTAAGGGGGCTTCCAACCTGGAAGCTGGAGGAGCTTGGGCAGCCTTGAAATGCATAGTCCCCCCCTGACGTGCCAATGATGTCACGTTTGGTCTGACCTGCATCCTACAGAAGCCCATCTTGTTGGTTTCCACTTCTTGACCTAAGCTGTCACCCAACCTGACGTCTGGACTTTCCAGGCTGCACCACTCATGGATTACATAGGAAAAGTGCAATTTTTTCTTTTAATGTGAGTTGCCAATTTGCTAGTGATTCTAAGTACATTTGAAGGGGTTGTAAAGCTTTATTTTTTTTTTAACCTCTTGCTTACTGGGCACTTAAACCCTCCTCCTGCCCAGACCAGTTTTAGGCTTTCAGCGCTGTTGCATTTTGAATGACAATTGCACAGTCATGCGACATTGTACCCAAACAAAGTTTTTATCATTTTTGTCCCACAAATAGAGCTTTCTTTTGGTGGTATTTGATCACCTCTGCGGTTTTTATTTTTTGCGCTATAAACAAACAAAGAGCAACAATTTTGAAAAAAGAACAATATTTTTTACTTTTTGCTATAATACAAATCCAAAAAAAAAAATATATATATATTTTTTTTTCTTTATTTGGGTTTGGCCGATATATATTCTTCTACATATTTTTGGTATAAAAAAAAATAAAAAATCGCAATTGGCGTGTATTGATTGGTTTGCGCAAAAGTTATCACACCTACAAACTATGAGAATTGATTTATGGCGTTTTTATTATTTTTTTTATTTTTTACTAGTAATGGCGGCGATCTGTGATTTTTATCGGGACTTTGATATTGGGGCAAACATGTCGGACATTTTTAACACTTTTTTGGGACCAATGACATTTATACAGCCATCAGAAATTTAAATGTCCACTGATTACTGTATACATATCATTGGCAGGGAAGGGGTTAATACTAAGGGGGCAGTGAAGGGGTTAACTGTGTTCCCTGTATGTGTTATAACTGTGAGAGGCAGGGGGCATAACAGATCTAACTGATCCCAGTGACAGGGATCAGTAGATCTTTTATATTCCCTCTCACAGAACTACTGTGTTTGCATTGGCGGTTCCCCGTTCTGCCGCTCTGACAGGCGATCGTGGGTCACGAGCGGACATCGAGTCCTCCCGACCCGCGGGCACGCCCACACATCGTCGCCTGTTAGTGCGCACCAGGAGCGTGCAAAGGGGCAGACGTCCATGGAAGTCACCCCCGCAATTGAGATCCGCGCTGTAGCCAGCCTTCAGCTATAGCGCGGATCTCTACTGGTTAATAACAAACATATTATAAGTCCCTTCTCTGTGCAAGGGTTTTACACAGAGTGGCCCCGATCCTCCTCTTCTGGGGTCCCCCCAGTGGTGCTGCTGGCTCTTAACCGCTTTGAGTGCCCCCACGAAGAAGTGCTTTTCATGGGGGCACTCGTGTGGGCGCACTCCCGAGTCCTGCTGCTGCATTCATTGACACAGACAGCAGGACTGCACCCCGGTTCTCGCGTCATTGGATTTGATTGACAGCAGCGGAGCCAATGGATCCTGCTGATACCAATCTATCCAATGAGGACCTGAGACACCGGCTGGAGCGGGTGTGCTCGTCCCCGTGGATGGAGCAATCGGGCTCAGGTAAGTGTTAGGGGGGCTCTGGGGGACTGCTGCACAACAAAAGGTTTTTTACCTTAATAAATAGAATGCATTAAAGTGACAAAGGTGAGGGTTTACAACCCCTTTAATACTGCACTTAGTTTGGCACCCCTAGTGTGTTCTCTTGGCCCTGCAGGTGGATTCATCCATCTGCCCAGTGTTTCTATCCTGGTCTAAAGTTCCCTGTTACTGCCTACTGAGGAAGTAGGCAGAACTAGTAGGCAGTAGTAGACGTAGGCAGTACTAGTGTGTATACTGTTTAAAGGCTAAATTTGCTTTCAGGAACCTGTTACATGCTAACCCACCCCCCGATCAGGATACTCGTAGTCCATTGACATTTCTTCCGGCTCATATGAAGGTATGGATGGGAAGATGGAAAGTGTCTGCAGGAGCCTGATACTGATCCACTGATCTCTAGTGCAATGCTTTGCAGGCTCCTGTGGGAAAGCAGAATAGTTTTTCTTCCTGCAAAAGTATATGCATGTACTGTATCATTTGTTTCCCTAAAGGTGAATTTAGCCTATTAATATTGATTGTTAGCGTACAGTGCCTTCAAAAAGTATTCATACCCTTTGAAATGTTACACATTTTTTCATGTTACAACCAAAAACGTAAATTTATTTTATTGGGATTTATGTGATAGACCAATGCAAAGTGGCACATAATTGTGACGTGGAAGGTAAATGATGTTTTTTTCTGAAAAGTGTGGCATGAATTTGTATTCAGTCCCTTTACTCTGATACCCCTAACTAAAATCTAGTGGCAACAATTGCCTCCAGAAGACACCTATGTAGTAAATAGTCCACCTGTGTGTAATGTCATCTCATTACTACAGCTGTTCTGTGAAGCCCTCTACGCTTTATTATAGAACCTTAGTGAACAAACAGCATCATGAAGGCCAAGGAACACACCAGACAAGTCAGGAATAAAGTTGTGGAGAAGTTTAAAGCAGTGTCAGGTTATGAAAAAAATTCCATGCTTTGAACATCTCCGAAAATGGAAAGAGTATGGCACAACTGCAAATCTACCAAGACATGGCCATCCATCTTAACTGACAGACAGGCAAGGAGAGCATTAATCAGAGAAGCAGCCAAGAGGCCCATGGTAACTCTGGAGGAGCTACAGAGATCCACAGCTCAGGTGGGAGAAGCTGTCTACAGGACAACTATTAGTCGTGCACTCCACAAATCTGACCTTTATGGAAGAGTGGCAAGGAGAAAGCCATGGTTGAAAGAAAGCCACAAGAAGTTCTGTTTGCAGTTTGCGAGAAGCCATGTGGGGGGCACAGCAAACATGTAGAAGAAGATGCTCTGGTCAGATGAGACCAAAATTTAACTTTTTGGCCTAAAAGCTAAACACTATGAGTGGGGGAAAACGAACACTGCACATCACCCTGAACACACCATCCTCACCGTGAAACATGGTGGTGGCAGCATCATGTTGTGGGAATGTTTTTCTTCAGCAGGGACATGGAAGCTGGTCAGAGGTGATGGGAAGAAGGATGGAGCCAAATACAGGACAATCTCAGAAGAAAACCTGTTAGAGTCTGCAAAAGACTTGAGACCGGGGCAGAGGTTCACCTTCCAGTAAGACAATGACCCTAAACATACAGCCAGAGCTACAATGGAATGGTTTAGATCAAAGCATATTCATGTGTTACAATGGCCCAGTCAAAGTCAAGATCTAAATCTAATTAAAAATCTGTGGCAAGACTTGAAAATTGCTTTTCACAGATGGTCTCCATCCAATTTGACAGAGCTTGAGCTATATTACAAAGAAGAATGGGCAAAAATGTCACTCTAGATGTGCAAAGCTGGTAGAGACATCCCCAAAAAGACTTGCAGCTGTAATTGCAGTGAAAGGTGGTTCTACAAAGCATTGACTCGGGGGGGCTGAATTCAAATGCACGCCACACTTTTCAGATAATTATTTGTAAAAAAAAATTGAAAACCATTATATAATATACCTTTCCCTTTACAATTACTGTTTATGCCACTTTGTGTTGGTCTATCAAATAAAATCCCAATAAAATAAATTTACGTTTTTGGTTGTAACATGACAAATGTGGAAAATTTCAATGGGTATGAATACTTTTTCAAGGCACTGTATAATAGGAGTTTCTGTCATATTTGAGGTTGTCAGTAAAAAATGTGCTCCATCAGTAAATTTTGGTTAGAGATGAATAGCTCAGTTTAGAAGAACATTCACATTCATACATACGACTAAAGGCTTTATCATAAATTGATTCACCTGAATAGATTGTTGTGAAATATCTCCATTTTCAAAGGAAAGCCCTGTAAATGCATCAATCAGTAATGTGGTTTCAACACTATCTTTGGCTAAGAACTGTCGTCCTCCTGAAAAAAAAAAAAAAAAATATCGTTAAAATTTATTTTTTTTATCATTTTATTTTTTTCAGTTTCAATGTATTTATTGGTTTTATCATTCAGTACAAAAGATCCGGTGCAATCACCCATGCTGGGGCTAATGATTGATCAAATAGTACAGAAGATTTCATAGAAAACTTGCAAACATAGCAACTATCCAAAAACAATTCTATACTATAAAGACTATCAAAAAATGAGTGCTGAAGAAAAAAGGGCATTGTTCACGGCTTATTCACAGTTGTGCCTGGGGTGGCACAACTTCTGCCATCAACCCCAGAGGACAGTGTTTGTATAGACAAACTGGAGGAGGCAGAAGAGAGAAGGTGGAAGAGAGAAAAGGAGGAGAAATAAGATCCAGAGAAAGAGTAAGAAAAAGGAAATAAACTCAGACTCTGAACGTCAGATAAGGCCCGAACAAGCTGGGCAAAGAGAAGGAAATTCATATGAGATCCTTGGTTCTCAGATTTTAATTATTTCAATTTTTTGTACTAAAATTTGCAGCATTTTCAGGAAGCAACCATGTCTTAACCACTTAAGGACAGGAAGGATTTCCCCCTTTAGGACCACAGCCCTTTTTGCGACTCGGCACTGCATCGCTTTAACTGACAATTGCGCGGTCGTGCGACGTTGTACCCAAACGAAATTTGCGTCCTTTTTTCCCCAAAATAGAGCTTTCTTTTGGTGGTATTTGATCACCTCTGCGTCATTTTTGATCGCCGCTATAAACAAAAGAAGAGCGACAATTTTGCAAAAAAACCCAAATTTCTTACTTTTTGCTAAAATACATATCCAAAAAAAATATATAAAAAAACATTTTTTTTCATTGGTTTTGGCCGATTTATATTCTTCCTCACATTTGTGATAAAAAAAAAATCGCAATCGGCGTTTATTGATTGCTTTGCGCAAAAGTGGTCGCATTTACAGATGATGAGAATTCATTTCTGGGGTTTTTATTTTTTTTTATTTTTTACTAGTAATGGCGGCAATCTGCAATTTTTAGCGGTACTGCGATATTTCAGCGGACATGTCGGACCATTTTGACACTTTTTTGGGACCATTGGCATTTATACAGCGATCAGTGCTATAAAAATGCACTGATTACTGTGTAAATGCCATTGGCAGTGAAGGGGTTAACCTGCAGGGGGCGCTCCAAGGGTTAACAGTGTTCCCTGGGTGTGTTCTAACTGTGGGGGGACTGCCCTAGCTGGGGAAGGGAAGCGATCACAGCTTCCGTGTAGAGGAAGGCTGTCATCACAGTCCTTCCCCCCTCACAGAACGGAGGTCCGTGTTTACTTACATGGACCTCCGTTCTTTCACTCCAGGGGGGGGCACCGCGGGTGGCCGGCGGAGATCGAATCCGCCGCACCCGCTCCCTGGCCCTCCCCGGACACAGTGAGCGTGTGGGCGCGCCTCCGGCGGCGCGTGCGCGCTCACTGGGCGCGATCTCGCGGCCGCCGTCATATGACGGCGATTCGCTTTACAGAGCCACCTTGTCGCCGTCAAATGCCGATCAGCTGTCGGCAAGTGGTTAATTTACTGCGTTTTGATATACCTTCTCATTTAGTTATAGGCTATGCTGGTAGTAAAGCCAATCACTAAACTCATATAATCTTCAACACTGCCAGGAAGGTCCTTATTAACCACTTGACCTCTGGAATATTTACCCCCCTTCATGACCAGGCCATTTTTTTGCGATACGGCACTGCGTTACTTTTTAACAAACAGAATGTTCCTTTATTGAAACAAGGCATGATACAAAGTCAATAGTATGGAAGTTGTCAAAGCACTATATAACACACTGACAATGGTATGAGCAGCAAAGTCCCCATGACAGAAAACAAGTACATACAAAACTATATACAAAGCCTGCAAGGATAGCAATGGCCAACCTTGGATACATCTAAGAACACATAAGGAGGGTATCGCAGCCACACTAACAGGTACCTAATAAGAATGAGGGGAGAAAAATCTCCTGCCTAAGCTGTCCATGGCTGCCATACCCCATCAAACTTCCTGGAGCAGTTCCTGCATATATGTAGTGCATCTGGAAAGTATTCACAGAGCTTCACTTTTTCCACATTTTGTTATGTTACGGACTTATTCCAAAATGGAATAAATTCATTATTTCCTCAAAATTCTACAAACATTACCCCATAATGACAATGTGAAATATGTTTGTTTGAAATCTTTGCAAATGTATTCAAATTTACATAAGTACATAAGTATTCACAGCCTTTGCAATGACACTGAAAAGTGAGCTCAGGTGCATCTTGTTTCCACTGATCATCCTTGAGATGTTTCTGCAACTTGATTGGAGTCCACCAGTGGTAAGTTAATTGGACATTATTTAGAAAGGCATACACCTGTCTATATAAGGTCCCACAGGTAACAGTGCATGCCAGAGCACAAACCAAGCCACGAAGTCCAAGGGATTTTCTGTAGACCTCTGAGACATGTGTAGCACCCTCTAATTAGGTAGGTTCTAGAGGTTAGTGCTTTTATAGTGCAGGTAAATTTAATCAGGCCTGTTTGTTTTGATCTGTGTGGGCTGGGAGTGGCCTAGTGTAGCAGCTGGCGACTCTGAATCCCTTCCCTCTGTATATAGCACACCCCTGAATCCCTGCCCTCTCTATTTAGTGCACCCCTGAATCTCTGCACTCTGTACATAGCGCAACCCCTGACTCCCTGCCCTCTGTACATAGCGCACTCCTGAACCCTGCTCTCTGTACGCAGTGTACCCCTGAACCCTGCTCTCTGTATGTAGCGTGCCCCTGAACCCTGCTCTCTGTACACAGCGCACCCGTGAACCCTGCTCTCTGTACGTAGCACACCCCCGAACCCTGCTCTCTGCTACGTACAGAGAGCAGGGTTTGGGAGTGTGCTATGTACAGAGAGCAGGGTTCGGGAGTGTGCTACGTACACACTCCCAAACCCTGCTCTCTGTACCCCTGAACCCTGCACTCTGTATGTAGCATAATCCTGATGTAATCCTGAACTCTGCACTCTGTACGTAGTGTGACCCAGATACAACCAGCCCTTTGAGGACAACTGCACTGCTGATATGGCCCGCGATGAAATTGAGTTTGACAACCTTTCTCTAGGGTGACCAGGGCGGGTGCTGATGCAAAAGGGGGGCGATCTGCCCGGGTGCCACACACGGATGGGTGTCAGGCCGGTGTTGCCTGCTGTGTCAGCTTTAATTTGAATTGCCTGCCTCCTGGTATGGCTCCTTTGACAGACAGCATACTTGTCCAAAGCCAGGACATGTGCTGCCTATTATATGTGGGAACCGATCCAGGAGGCAGAACTTATGTGATGGCAGGCACCTGGTGATTCAAATTAAAGCTCACACAGAGGGAGATGCCAGCCTATGTGATGACTGAGATGGGGGCACAGATGAGGCTGCATTCCTGGGCACAGGTAAGGCTGCATTGATGGGCACTGGTGAGGCTGAGATGTGGGCACAGGTGAGGCTGCATTGCTGGGTACAGGTGAGGCTGAGATGTGGGGACAGGTGAAGCTGCATTGCTGGGCACTGGTGAGACTGAGATGGGGGCACAGATGAGGCTGCATTCCTGGGCACAGGTAAGGCTGCATTGACAGGCACTGGTGAGGCTGAGATGTGGGCACAGGGGAGGCAGCATTGCTGGGCACAGATGAGACTGCATTCCATGCACAGGTGAGGCTGCATTCCTGGGCACTGGTGAGGCTGCATTCCGGGGGACTGTTGAGACTGCATTCCTGGGCACTGGTGAGCCCTGCATTCTTTATGTAGTGCACTTCTGAGCCCTGGGGCTCTCTGAGGACCCTGATGTAAGGGGGAGGCTCTCTGGGGACCCTAATGTAAGGAAGGGGCTCTCTGGGGACCCTGATATAAGGGGGGCTCTATGGGGACTCTGATATAATGAGGGAGGCTTTCTGGGGACCCTGATGTAAGTGGGGATCCTGCTGTAATCAGGGGGGCTCTGATGACCCTGATTTAAGTGGGGGGGGGGCTCTCTGGGGACCCTGATGTAAGAGGGGGATCCGCACTCAGATATGTAAGGATATTTTATATATAATATATACAGTGTGTACAGTGTCTCACAACAGTGAGTACACCTCTCACATTTTTGTAAATATTTTATTATATCTTTTCATGTGACAACACTGAAGAGGAGGATGGTTACCTTTAATTGCCATTCAAACCCCTTTGTGTCAACTTGTGTGCATATTATCAGGCCAAAATCACCAGGGTATATAATCTTTTGATCAGGGTCATTTGAGTAGTTTCTGTTGTCATTATGATTTATAAAGAGTAAACACAGCTGATTGATAATAAATGGCTTCAGCCAAACACTAACCATAAGTGAAAGAAATGTTTTTGTTTTTGTGTTCATTGATATTCTCTGAAAAAGGGCCAAGAAATCATAAATTCTACCAGGGTATGTAAACTTATGAGCACAACTTGAGCATGAGCATATTGTAAGGGATTAGCTCTTGTGGGGATCACCTTCCCTGAGAAAAAGGCAGTTGAGGTGGCAGGTTCTTAACCACTTTGGCCCTGGAAGGATTTCCCCCTTTAGGACCAGAGCACTTTTTGCGATTCGGCACTGCATCGCTTTAACTGACAATTGCGCAGTCATGCGATGTTGTGCCTAAACGAAATTGATGTCCTTTTTTTCACCACAAATAGAGCTTTCTTTTGGTGGTATTTGATCACCTCTGTGTCATTTCTGATCACCGCTATAAACAAAAAAACAGCGACAATTTTGCAAAAGAAACAGTATTTCTTACTTTTTGCTAAAATACGTATCCAAAAAAATAAATAAAAAAACAAATTTATTCATTGGTTTTGGCCGATATATATTCTTCCTCATATTTTTGGTAAAAAAAAAAACAAAATTGCGATCAGTGTATATTTTTGGTTTGCACAAAAGTTGCCGAGTTTACGAACAATGAGAATTAATTTATGAGGTTTTTATTTATTTATTTTAGTAATGGTGGTGATCTGTGATTTTTAGCGGGACTGTGACATTATGATGCCCGCTGTGTCAGCTTTAATTTGAATTGCCTGCCTCCTGGTATGGCTCCTTTGACAGACAGCATACTTGTCCAAAGCCGGGACATAGGTGGGAGCCGACCAGGAAGCGGGACTTATGTGATGGCAGGCACCTGGTGATTCAAATTAAAGCTCACACAGAGGGAGATGCTGGCCTATGTGATGATGCAGCCGGCTCTCCTCTTCCTCTCCTCTCTGAGCCCCAGCAAAGGTGAGGGCTATGTGGGCATTGATAAGGCTGCATTCCTGAGCACAGGTGAGGCTGCATTCCTGGGCACTGGTGAGGCTGAGATGTGGGCACAGGTGAGGCTGCACTGCTGGGTACAGGTGAGGCTGAGATGTGGGGACAGATGAAGCTGCATTGCTGCGCACTGCTGAGACTGAGATGGGGGCACAGATGAGGCTGCATTCCTGGGCACAGGTAAGGCTGCATTGATGGGCACAGGGGAGGCTGCATTGCTGGGCACAGATGAGACTGCGTTCCTGGGCACTCGTGAGGCTGCATTCCGGGGCACTGGTGAGGCTGCATTCCGGGGCACTGGTGAGGCTGCATTCCGGGGCACTGGTGAGGCTGCATTGCTGGGCACTGGTGAGCCCTGCATTCTTTATGTAGCCCACTCCTGAGCCCTGGGGCTCTCTGAGGGAGAATTAATTTATGGGGTTTTTATTTATTTATTTATTTTTTTTACTAGTAATGGTGGTGATCTGTGATTTTTAGTGGGACTGTGACATTGTGGTGAACATGTTGGACAATTTTGACACTTTTTTTGGGACCATTGGCATTTACACAGTGATCAGTAAAAATGCACTGATTACTGTATAAATGTCGCTGGCAGGCAAGGGGTTAGCAGTAGGGGGTGCTCTAGGGGTTAACTGTGTTGCCTGGTATGTGTTACTAACTGTGTGGGGGCTGAGTTGAGTGGGGGAGGAGAGTGATCGTGGCTCCCATATACTACGATCACATTCCTTCCCCCCCATCAGAATGGAGATCCATTGTTTACATACACAGACCCATTCTTTCACTGGGGGGGGCGTTTGTGGGTAGCCAGTGGACATTGAGTCCTACCCACTCCCTGGCTCCCCCGTAACACAGTGAGGGCGCGAGTGTGCATCTGGTGGCGTGTGCGTGCTCACGATCCGCGATCTCGCAGCCACCCTCAGGTGACAGCGGTTTGCGATATTGAGCCAAGTTGCCACCGTCAAGCCATGGTGGGCGGTCGGCAACTGGTTAAAATCTGGCTTGCATCAAGGTTTATTGATAAAAGGTTGCATTCAAAATAAACAAAAAACATAGAACAAATCCTTGCCATCCAGGCTCTAACTGAACATCTTAGCATTCCTATTTGAGCTGGGTAGGGCTTCTCCCAGACACCCACAAAACAAAGTTAGTGCAAACCTTTTGTCTTAACCCAGTACACTCTCAAAGTGTCAGATCCTTCTCAGGCTGAATGCCTTCCGTGTCTCAGGTCAGGGCAAATCATTCCGCTAGACCTGGTTATTTAAGCCACCTGATGGTGGACGCCAGTGGACCACAAAATTCAGTCCACTGTCCTCAACCAACCCCGCCAAGGTGACTGGTAAAACCTGGACCGGATTCCACTGCAGTCCACTCCAAATGAACGTATGCGGGGTGACACATAACGTCCCTCTACTACCTCGCCTCGCAAAACTTCACAACATACATACATACACAGACACACACATTCAAGCGCACATACACACACACACGTATATTATATACATGTGCATTCCTGCCAAAGTGTATGACGTTGTTTACTTCGCTGCTATGGGCTCTATCCCCAGATCTTTTGTAGACCTAGCCATGCCCCTGCTTGGGCTGCATGGCACAGTTGGAAGTAACGGAAAACCATCCATCCTGGTAGTTTAAATTTTGCCCGGAGTTCAGGAAAGGGGAGCAATGCACCCGCTGAGAACACATCCTGCAGAGTCTCAACTCTGTATCTAGTCCAGAGTTGAGGGTCAACAAAGGAGCTATAGTGCGGGACGTTGGGATTGCCCCAGAGTGGGCTGAATGAAGACCACTTATGGGGCTGTAGAAATCTTCGCCTAGCCACGGCCCAAACCCTAACTGTCATCCTAGTGGGATGTGGGAAATCAGAATATGCATGAGGACCTCTATAGACCAGATTCCCTAGTTCATGAAGGGAACCTAGAACAGCAGCCTCTAGGCACCGCAGTGTTAGCCCCGGAGTGCAGAAACCACCAGCAGACAGTGACTAGGATGGCCACCCAGTAGTAAGTCTGATAGTCCAGCAATGCCAATCCACCACACCACACAGGGAGGAGTAAAGTTAACCTCACTAACCTAGGAAGAGCACCCATCATGTGAATGCCCCCACACTCCGATCAACACCTCTGAAAAAGGAGTTGGGTATACAGGCAGAACAGTTATGGAAAACAAAAGGAATTTAGTGAGAAAAATTATTTTTAGGAGGTTAATATGCCCCATGAGGTTGCACGATAGGGATGCCTAAGAGGCACATTTGGAAGAAAGTTGCAATAACAGTGGATGCAGATTAAAATAATAAAGTTTTGTTTTTTATTTTTAAAAAATTACAAACATCTCATACTTATCTGCTCTGTTCGGTGATTTGGCACAGGGCAGCCCGGATCCTCCACTTCTTGGGTCCCACGTCGGCATTCCTGGCCCCTCTCCTCTGCCAAATGCCCTCACAGCAAGTAGCTTGCTACGGGGGCACCCAAACTGAGCCGCTGCTCTGTGTGTTCATTCAGACACGGAGCTGCGGCTCTGCCTCACCCCTTCCATCTCCTGATTGGCTTACTGGCTGTGATTGACAGCAATGGTTCCCGCTGCTACCAAAAGCCAATAAGGAGTGCTAATCCCCAGAGAGGCAAGGCTCTCCTGGACATTGCTTTAATCAAGAGGGGGCATAGAATGCATGAAGGTAAAAAACCTTGTGCCTTTACAACCACTTTAAGGCCAGAAAAACTCACAGGATCCGTCGGACCTGAATACCCAATTATCAGAAATGGTCAATTCATATTGGAGGGGCAGCCACTGCATCCACCTGTGCCTGGGTAGCTAGAGGGAATATCGTTGACTTGGACCAGATAATAGTGACCCCCAAGAATCATCCAAACTCATTGAAGAGGTTGAGGGCAGCCCTTAGGAATGAGGTAGCATCATGGAGATCTAGGAGGATATCATCAGCATAAAGAGAGATGTTCTCAGACAGCCCTTCAACTAGATGGGGTCCCTGAATGAGGATGGCCAATGGCTCCAGAGCCAGGGCAAAAAAGAGAGGGGGACAGGGGGCACCCCTGTCGGGTACCTCTCTACAGTAGGAAAGGCTCGGATAGTCAGTCATTGGAAATGACACGGGCCCTGTGGGCACAGTATAAGATTTCTACCCACTGAAGGAACTTGGGTCAGAATCTACACATTACCTCCAGAAATACCCATTCCACCAATTCAAATGCCTTTTCAGCATCGAGGGTTGATTTGATCACTAACACCACCACAGCTTCAGACATAGAATCAGGAAGGGAGCCCAGCAAAAATAACTGTTCAAACAGAGAGGTAAGACTAGGGGCAGGCAGGTCCTGGTGTTGGGAGTAGAACTCAGTTGGGAGTCCATCCATTCCAGGAGCCTTCCAGGACTGAAATTGGGCCATAGCCAGCTAAACCTCCTCCAGAGTAATGTCCAGGTCAAGTCTTGAGCTAGCCTTCAAGTCAAATGTAGGGAAGTCAACATTGTCGAGGTAAGTGTGCAGCTCAGAGGGAGTGGAGGTTACACAAGAAGAGTACAAAAGTTTATAATATTGAAAAAAATATGTCATTGATGTCATTTGGTGATCTCAGTAATTCCCCGAAAGAGTCCCTAATACCACTAATATGTATAACAGTGAACTGACCCTTAGCTAACCATGCTAACAGCCTGTTGTTCTTGTTACCATGCTCAAAGACCCTCTGCACTGTATTCAGAAGGGATTTCTGAGTCACTTGCACCTGAAGTAGGGAAACCTCTCTCAGAGCATTTTGCCAGGCCCCATAGGTACTCTGGTCAGGGGTTGCCACATAGACAGCCTCCCTCTGCTGACCATAACATCTACAGATGTTCTATGTGCAGCAGCAATGCGGGACACATACTTTACATGGGTAAGATATGAGAGCCCAGAAGATGGATCTCTTGCAAGATACAGATCTGGAGAGAGAATTTCCGGAGATAGTTAAGGATCTCTTAACTGCAGAATTAAGTCCCCGCACATTTCAGGAAACTACATATAACTTGGCCATGGTAAAGGGAAGAAACAATTAAATTCAGATGAATGAACTGGGGCACGCACTCCAGCCCTTCAGTGACAAGAATCCCCTGGTTAAGGAGGCCATGCCCCCACATCCAACCCATGCATGCAGAGCATCATCATCATCATCATGTAGTAAAAAGTAGACCATGCCATAAAGGAACACACATTTCAAACAAGAAAATAAACCACAAAAGAACACAAAAGATAAAAACTAGTCCAACACTTGTCAACAATGGCTGACATCCCATTCCCCCCCACCCTGCAGGACCCACATAGTGCGAGACTGCTTAGTTCCCCAACAACCTGCCCAAGGGCAACAGAAAAATGGGAGGCAGTAGTTATGTGTGGAGAAACATTTGACCCATTACAGTCTATATTGCTGAAGCCCTGCAACTAAAGTCAAGGGTAACAAGCATAAAAATCCCAACAGGAGATGCTAGACTGAAAGCATTAACCGAGTTCTCGGTAATCACCTGGACTGGGTCAGGGGCACTAAACTTGGTAAATACCATACAAAAGTTGCAATGTTAAGAGATTGTCAAAATTGTTTTTAAAAGGAAAGTTCAACCAAAAGAGTCCAATTAGTGTGAAATCCAAATGGTAATAAAAATCATTTCCTTTTCAAACTATTTTAACAATCTCTTAGCACTGAGCTTTCCTTTTAAAACTATTTTTACAATCTCTTAGCGCTGCACCTTTCGTATGTTTCATTTTTGTAAGCATGGATTTATTTTTATTTGTTTGTTATACTAAACTTGATAAGCTGGTGTAATTATAATCGGACAGTCCTAACATTCAACTGAAAAAATAACGGATAATTGGGGACCAACAGAACTCAGGAATTGTCACCCCAGGATCAAGACCCCCTAGGGTCATCCAGGCCTGGCTTTACTGCGCCAATTAGTTTACACAGTCAGAGGAAAACGTGCAGCTGTGGGAGCGGTAAAAACCACATAATAATTATGTAGGCACCGGTCGAAAAAATCTTCAACCCTGTAATGGTAGGGACTCTAGCCATGCTGTCGCTTCTTTTGGGGAGGTAAAGAAATGGACCATTTCTCCTTCCACAACCCTCAGCTTTGACGGAAAGAGGACACTATACTTCAACCCTTTGGTGCGTAGAGCAGCTTTAATGGAGTTGAAGAACTAACGGAGTATCTGAGTCTCCACAGAATAATCGGGGGACACCATCAAATGATTGTTCTGGTAGATGAACTTGCCCTAATCCTAATCTCCGCGGTTCAAAAGCCTCAGGATGAACGTGCGAGGGGGCCCCCTTATGGCCTTGGCTGTGGCGGCATGCATATAGCCATCTTCACAGTAAAGCATGGCGATAGCTGAGGAGCAGGGACCAAGGACCACAGTAGCTCTTCCATGAAGACGGTGGGGTTCTTGTCCTCCATCCCATATGCTAGGCCAATGATACAAATATTGTTTTGTCTACAGCGGTTATCAGCGCCCTTGGCCTGATATTCCAGTGCCTTCACCTTGGATCGCACCGTATGATCCGCCACTGTGATCTCCACATGTCCCACCCACACCTCAGCAGTAGTCAGTTGGGAAGGGACTTTGTCCAGATCCTGTCGGATTAACCCAATGTCCAGCTGCACTGCCTTGATTTTGTTGGTGAGAGTTGCCTGATAGAAGGCTATGGCAGCCATAACCTCCAGGATCCCTGGTGTAGATAGAATTTTGGAAAAAAAAAAATGTTTTTTATATCAAATAAAAAAAAATGAAAAAAAAAATCAATTTTTTTGATACATTTAGGCCAATATGTATTCCGCTACATGTTTTTGTTAAAAAAAAAGTCCCATTACATGTATATTAATTGGTTTGTACAAAGGTTATAGCATCTACAAACTATGGGATATATACTGGAATTTTTTTTTATTTATTTACAATTAATGGCTGCGATCAGCGACTTATAGCGGGATTGCGATATTGCGGCAGACATTTGGACACTGATATTTTTGACACTTTTTGAGGACCAGTGACACTAATACAGTGATTAGTGCTAAAAATATGCACTGCCACTGTACTAATGACACTGGCTGAGAAGGGGTTAAACATCTAGGGCAATGAAAGGGTTAAATGTGTGCCTAGCCAGTGTTTTGGTGTACTGTGTTAGGTGCTTTTACTAGGGGAATTTATAGATTTTATTCCCTGCTTTGCTAGGGGAAAAAATCTATTACTTCCCTGCTGACAGGACAGGGCTCGGCATTGTTTACATAGGCAGGGCTCTGTCCTGTGTAAATTTATGGTGATCGTTGAGTGCCAGCGGTAATCCATTGGCTGGCACCCACTGATCGACATATGCTGTGTGTAAGCACAGCGCAGCCAGGTTGCTGGCGGCGCGCGCACGCCCCCTACCCAGAAGTGTCAGATCAAGTGCTAGGTACATGATCTGGTGCAGCTGAGCCGCTTTGCCACCATATATCTATCTATGTTATACGGTCAGCAAGTGGTTAAGGCAATTCCTGTCCCTGTCTCCAAGTTTTGTTCCTGTAAGGTCATGCTCTCACACAGGCTTCCATTATAGACTACAAGTATCCAATTCAGCATACAGTACTATGCAGGTATGGACCTCTGTTGGCACCATCAGAAACCCACCCTTAGCAATGTTATACAGGCATGGCTGGGGTGCAAATTGGGGACATCAAGTGAAAACAAACAGGCTGCAGGAGATCAGCAGTACTAAGATGCAGCAAAAAGATGAAAAAAAAAATGTTCAAAATAAGTGTATATGTGTAATATGTGTTCCTAGGTGTTCTAAGATGACACCACTGTTCCTTGTTAGATACAGTACAGTGAGTAAACATTGTCACCCTAAGACAGAAGTGTGTTACTGGCAGGATCACAGATAAAAAATATGGAAAACAACTATAAAAAGATAACCAATGTGGCCCCTCTGAACACAGATTGCCATGCAGTGCAAAAAAATGCATTTAGATGTGCACAGATACAGATGTACAGTGCGCCCCAAGACGTAGGCTTGTATAAATAAGTTTTATATATCTTTTGATCTCATGAACACATGAACTGTTTATCAGCCCGCATTCAAAATAACAGTTATGGCACACTGGTTTTGGTTTGGTTGGCCCATATGTTGTAAGAACTCCCAGTGAACTGAATAATCTTATGTTGTTGTTGATAAAAATTAAAAATTAAAATAATGATTGAGGATAGACATATAATTTTATTTTCTGCATGCCAGCAGGGCAGAGAGATCAGAGTCTCAGTAGTAAGTTGGAAGCAATTACAAAAAAACAATCTTTATCATCCTTTTTATCAGGAAAAAATAGAACTTCTCTTTCAAAATAAAAGTGTGATTGTATAATCATATAGATTAGGGCTATTTCATGTGGTCAGCCAGAGCATGGTAAAATAGGCAGTTAAGCTGTGGTTTTGACCCCCTGTAAGGAAGTAGGAAGTGACGAAACGTGTCAGTGGGCTATGCGGTGATCAAGAGATGAGTTATGTTGGGCTGTACGAGTGGCAAGACATAAGCAGCAGTTGATTTACCAGCATGAAGGTGGTGAGATAACTGCAGTGTGCCACTGGACAGCTCATATATGTTTTAAATGCGAGATACATGAGTTTAATGTAGTTTTTAATAAAATGAGCATTTGTCGGAAGTAATGCCATCAGAGGTCCCTTTTGCTTTTTCTTTTCTCGGCATGACACATGGCGAGACAAGACTTGTGCATAAGCAGAGGGAGGTAGTGTTCTACAAAGCAGAGATTACATCACTGATTAAAACGCTAATGCCTCTCATGAGAGTGTGTGGCATATTGGTCTGGTGAGTATTCACACTATAGGGAAAAGGGATCACATGAAGCACTCTGGTGGTGGATGTATGGTGCATTAATTATCCTTTAATAAGACTTCACATGGACTTTTCATTTGGACTCTTTCACTTTATTTATGTTTTTTGTAATGGTGCATGGATTTGATTTATGTTTTGCGCTATTGTGAATCATCTATTACTGTTTTGCACTGGAGATTTTTTCATTTTTATTTTATTTTTGTTTGTGAGAAATAGCAACATTACGTAATGTTTATTTTTTTAGCAAATGATACATTGGCACAGAGGAACACATTCATTTAGTTGGTATTTTAAATGTATTTTTGTGTCTTTTTATTGATAAGCTGTGGTTTTACCACCCCTCAATCGCTCAGTTAAATTATACTATTACAGTCAGATGGGGCTGTGCACATGCCACGGCTGAAAGGATTTGATGCCTTGGCAATTTTAACTCGGCTTGCATAGCTTGACCGTCGGTACAGCCTGTAAAACACACCCATTAAGTTTAGTGGGAGTGCACCGCAACCCTTTGGAACAGATGGTACACACTGGCAATATTTGCATAATTTTGCAATTTCAAATTTACCTGCAAGTAATACTGCAAATATAGAGTATTTATACAAGTATACAGAGCTGGGGTTGGGAGGGACACCTCAGACATACTATGTTTTTTAGTTTACTGAGAGAATACATTTGTATGGAACATAACTGCAAAATGCTGTGTTTTGGTATAGGGCCTTATCAGAACATAAGATTGCTTTACCTGTGTTTGCAACTACCTCAGTTAGCGATTTGGCAAAATCTGGTCCCAGTGTTATAAAGTGGATGATAGCTCCACTTTTATATATATCATCGAAACATCGAGAAGTGACACCACCATCTTCCCCATCTGACAACAGGATTATTTCAGTGCCATGTGAGGATCCATCAAGCTCTTTATTAACCTAAATTTAGAATGAAAAAACAGAAGGTTGTTACAATATTGTGGTGTTAAAAAATGTTCACCTGCAAACTATACAAACCATAAAAGTTGTAGTGAATAGGATCACACCACCTTTATGTTTAATATGTTTCCAGATCTCCAATGCTTGAGATCTCCACCCTACCTCCCACGAGACATGTGCGGTTTGTTCGTTCCGAATTAAAATTCGGACGAATTTTGATTTTTCAGAAATTCTAATGTATCCTAATTTCCAAATTACAATAGTACTGAATCTGAACGAATCCGAAATAACGAAAAAAAAAAACATTCGGATTAAATTCGAATTGGAATCATTTAGAATACTTTTTGAATTCAAATAGTTTTCAAATTCGAATAGTTTTCAAATTCGAAAAGTCCTCGAATTTGAATAGTTTTCCAATTTGTAAAGAGAACAAAATAGAATAGAAAACAAAGGAATAGAACAGAAAAAAACAATAGACTAGAAAATAATATAACAGAAAAAAAAGAATAGAATACAACAGAGTAAAACAGCTCTGTTCCACTCCACCACATTATATTCTTTCATTTTCTGTTATATTCCCCTCTATTGTATTCTATCTTTTTCCATTCTATTGCTCCACTTTCCACTCCATCCCATTCATCTTGGAAATTGGAAAACTATTCAAAATTGATTCAAAAACTTTTTGTATTGATTTGAAAACGAATAAACAAAACTGATTCCGAAAACAAATTAAACAAATGAAACAAACCTAACTTAACAAATGTATGTAAAAAACGAATCAAAATGAAACAAAACTAAATTAATTTTTTGGCTGTGCACATGTCTACCTCCCACCAAACAAACACAATCCCAAGGTCCAGTGGTCTTCTACTTTCAAAATAAAAATGAAAATACCAAGGGGAAGATAAAACTGCTTACTAATAACTGTTGAAAGAAGCAACAGCAAGTAGTTTTCTATATTGTGAACTATATATATTCATTATACTTGTCTATACCAGCAGGTGGCACTGCAGTATGATAGTGTGTATTCTATGGTACAAAGTAATAACAGGATGTACCTTCTGTATCTAAGTGTGTACTTGTTCTCTTCCTGTCTAAGATAGAAAGCAAGTAATATATATCTCCATGAAAGTAAAGTATTCTCTGCATACAACAAGCTTCCAAGTGTATGATTCAATAACCTGCTAATAGGTCATGGGCCCAGCGCACCCAGCATACCCAGCGGGCTCTAGGGTGACCACAGGTCCCGAATTGCACGGGACAATCCCGCATTTGGCAGGTTTGTCCCAGGTCCCGGGCACCTTCATTCCGGGACAATACGGTGTCCCGAAATGAAGCTGACAGAGCCAGCGAACCCTGCCATAGTGCTGGCGCTCACTCCGCCTCCACCTCCACCTGAGACTCTGGCCACTGGTTGCTAGAGCCGCCTGGCGTCTAGCAACCAGTGATGCCATGGCTGGGATTCCCTGCCCAGCATGCAAAGCGGAGGAGGAATTAACGTCCTCCTCCTCCGTGCCTAGTGTTCCAGCGCGCCAAAGACCTGCCAGCAGGGGCAGCACCAGAGACACATGATGTGCCGGTGCGATCTCCGTGGCAGCAGCTCTCTGCCCCTGGCTGTCTCACTGCCTCATACTGTAGAGGCAGACCAAAGCCGCCTCCCCCATCCATGGCTGTTATACAGGAGCTGGAGGAGGGACAACAATGTGTATTTCCCGCGCTGATCTGAGGTCTGTTCTAAGCTTATTGTATGTATTACATGTGCATGGATAGAGGAGGGGGACAGTGACCAGCAGAAAGTTAAAAAACACACCCCCTGCACGTATCCTCCCTACTAGCACAAGTGGAGGGGGATCTGTACTGATAGAGGGGGTCTGTTCATAGTGGGGGGTCTGTACTAATAGGGGGGAGATAGGTACGTGTACATTATGTATGTTATTCGAATCTTGTCTGGAGTCTAGTCGCGCCCTTTATGTGTAACAACAGGGAGGAGGTCGAGGACATATTGTCGGTACCTACCCCCTCCGCCGA
>BLSH010282563.1:2023252-2043374 GCA_018402905.1 Glandirana rugosa | reverse complement strand
GTAAAGGACCAGCAGAATGTAACATCTTATAGGCCGATCTCCCTTCTGGGAGCAGACGTTAAGATACTAGCGGGTGCCCTGGCCGCAAGACTGGGTAAAATAATTACCAAATATATACACCCCGATCAATCTGGCTTTATGCCAGGACGGGCTACATATACAAATATAAGAAGAGTGTATTTGAACATGCAACTGCCAACCCTAGAGGCAGGTTCTAGAGCAATTCTAGCATTAGACATAAATAAGGCATTCGACACGGTGGAATGGAAATACTTATGGCAGGTGATGGATAGATTTGGTATTGGCCCAGACTTCACGAGTTGGTTAAAAATGTTATATGCTAGACCAAAAGCAAGAGTAAAAACAAACAATCAAGTCTCAGAATCATTTGAGCTGACACGTGGAACAAGACAGGGGTGCCCACTGTCACCGATGCTATTTGCCTTGGTGATGGAGCCGTTGGCAATAGCCATCAGAACCTCCAGAGAGATCAAGGGCTTTCAAAGAAACTCGGGGGAGGAGAAAATAGCCCTATATGCTGACGATCTACTAATGTTTTTGAGCAACACGCAGACAACGCTAGAAGCCGTCCTGAAATTGACAGAGAGATACGGGAAAATCTCCGGATTGCAAATTAACTGGGGAAAATCGTATCTAATGCCAATTGATAAAGACAAGGAGTTAAATAGGTTCGCAAATATACAACAGACTGACAAAATAAAATATCTAGGCGTATATATTACTAAAAACCCAAGACACTATATAAAAGATAACCTGGAGGAATTAATAAAGAAATTTAAAGAAAAGAGCCGCGTGTGGAGAAGACTGCCATTGTCAGTGGTGGGTAGATGTAACTTGTTAAAAATGATTTGGCTCCCTCAATTAAATTATGTTTTGCAAAATTCCCCAATATGGGTGGTGAAAGGGTGGTTCCAGAGAGTGGAAGTAATATTTAGAGAACTAATATGGAAGGGGAGGCAGGCCAGGATCGGGCTGAGGGTATTGCAGCGTCCAAGGGGTAGAGGAGGATTGGCGATCCCGCATCCGTGGAGTTATTTTTTGGCAACTCAGGCGGTGCATTTGAGAGGCTGTAACACCACGGAGGGCGGAGATACAAATATGAAATTAATAAAGGAGGAAACAAAACATAGATATGGAATAGAAGTATTGGAAGCTGGGCAAAACCCACAGGAGATCCCCACCCGTAAACTGATTATTAAGGTCTGGGAGGAAATAAAGAAACTACTGGGGTAGCATGGTCATACAATTTTTTCCCCAATCTGGGACAATAATAATATACAATAAACATCCAAAATAGAACGTAATAAAGAATGGACAACTCAAGGAATACAGAGGCTTGCCCAGATGTATAAGGTGGACAATATAAAATCATTCCACGAACTAAGAGAGGAGTATGGGATAACCAAAAAGTCCTTCTAGACATATATGCAATTAAAACGTGCACTGGAGAGGCAGTTTAGAAGAGATAGCCCAGAATGGGGTGAGTTAAATAAACCGACTAACTTAATAAATGAAACACGAGCGAAAGGGGTTATAACAGGAATCTATAGACAGCTGAGTGAGGGCATAAGGAATGTAAGCAAGGAACAAGCATGTCGGGAGAAGTGGGATCGAGACGTGGAGGGAATAACAGAAGAACAATGGATAAGGATCCTAGAGCTATGCCCAAAAGTGTCTATGTCCCCATCCCAGAGAATCTCGCATCTGATGCTGGTACACAGGGCCTATTATACACCATTAAAGCTATTTAGAATTGGCCACAGACCTGACTCAAAATGCCCCAGATGTGGGGAGGAGAACAGTAACCTTATACACATGTTATGGAGATGCCCCAAACTCCATCGATATTGGATGGTAATAATGGAAACAATAAATGAAATCTTCGAGATTGAGTTGGAGAAAACTCCAAAACTGTGTATAATGGGCTATATTGCAAAAGAAAAGTTGCCATACAAAAAGCAAATACCAATACTTAGGTGTATATTTCTAGCACGAAAATTAATTGCTAAAAACTGGGTAGCAGTAAACCCCCCATCACCAGAAAACTGGGTCAAAGAAGTAGACAAAATGATAGTAAATGAAGAGCATATACAGAAGAAGAGAGGAAGAGGTGAACAGCATTGTGACAGTTGGAAGCAATGGATAAACAGTATGGCTGGGGGAAGAGGGAGAGGTGGAAGGTAGAAATGGAAAGAGGGACATAGAACACACAAAGTAAACAGAGTGCCCAAACAGGAAGGAAGTGAAAGTGAAGTACGAATGGGCAGAGTGGAAGAAGACTGAGCAAGCACAGGCAAGATTGTTTGTCATTCAAGCCTGGTACAGGGAAGAATGGTAGTGAGTAGGTATGAGAGATGGGAATGGTAGAAATTAGGGAAAGGGGAATATACTTTCTTTGTTATAAATAAAAAGTTTTTCTCTTCCACAAATGATGAGAAGTAACCAGTATTTGATTGATAAAATCAGAATGAAAATACGAGAACTAGCGAAAAACTGAGGTGGAAAAAAAAAGTCACCTATCTATTTGAGCACAGAAGCACAAGTACTTTAAGAGTTATAAGAGACTTATATGTTTTATGTTTTTTTACCTTGGTCATATTTTGCATAGTATTTTTATAACTCAAGCACTAGTGGCACTTTATGTATTCATTTGTATCATATCTTTAAGCACTAGTAGCATTTTATATATAATTCCACAAACTTTTTAGCACATGTTTAGTTTAGAGGTCAGTGCTATTTTCTTATTATCAATGCACAGAAATACACTGCGTTAAACGTGCAGTAATGCACAAAAATATACTGCGTTAAACATGCACTAATGCAAAGAAATACACTGCGTTAAACGTGCACTAATGCACAGAAATGTGCTGCTTTAAACATGCAGTAATGCATTGAAATATACTGAGTTAAACGTGCACTAATGCACTGAAATATACTGCATTAAACATGCACTAACACACTGAAGTACACTGCATTGAATGTGCAGTAACGCACAGAAATATACTGCGTTACATGTGCAGTAATGCAGTGAAATATACTGTGTTAAACGTGCACTAACACACTGAAGTATACTGCGTTAAACAGCACGTAACACACTGAAATATACTGTGTTAAATGTGCAGTAAGGCACAGAAATATACTGCGTTCAACGGCACGTAACAAACTGAAACATACAGCAGTAAACATGCACTAAAGCACAGAAATATAAAAAAAGCCTGTCATCCCCACAGCCAGAGCCAAAATCCACCATCCGCAAGGTCCCCCCACCTACCTCAACCCCACATCCAGTAAAACGGACCATCCAGCAACACCAATCCGCCATCTAGGCATTGAGGCCTAGTGACGGCTATCAATCCGCAGGCCTCAATTTCCTCCACGCCCAGTAAAATCACACAGGAACCTGGCAGTGTGGCTTACACCAGCTCCTATCCCCCTGAACACCTTTTTGAACTATTTATAAGAGGGAGATTACAATCAGCTGGGGAGGAATCAGCAGAGGTGTACTGAGGCCTAGTGCGGTGGCCATCTTGGTACACCCACTCCACTACTAAATGCAGTCACAGATCTGAGCCTTAAAGACACAGACCACCAAATGATGGCTTAAGTTACTAGCTCTGCAGTAAGGGGAGAGAACCGAAGCGTATAAAGCCCACATTAACATATAATATAGTGCCTGCTGCGGCCTAAGATGGTCGTCTAAGCCCAGAGCTCCGCTGCACGGATGCAAGCGAATGCACACCGCCTACAGACCCACGCAATTAGCCCCACAGATCAGGCACAGCTCCTGGATCACCCTGGGCATGCACAATACCCACTACGCGCCGTCTCACAGACTACTACCGCCCCACCACCATGAACCAGGCCCAAAATAGCACCGGCGCTGGCCAAGGCATCCCCTCCTCCCACCTTCACAATGCGGAACAACACCAGCCATGGCGATTCTGATCCCTCAACACCAGGGACGAGATGGACACCCTGCCCTCACCAGAGGCGGATAGCTCTCCTCAGCCAGCAGACAGAGGTAAGAGGACGGCTACCTCTCCTGCTCTTTAACAAAATTCCACTCTCCAAGAAACAGTTATGGTCACATCCAACCAACAATGACCTAGACGCGGAGCCACCTACGACCCTGGCTGTGATGCCTGCACCAGACGTCCCTGTCTCAGAATCAATGCTGAAAAAATATGCTGCTAAAACTGCAAAGAGATTTATGCAGGGAGCTACAAACCTCCCTATCCCAAATTCATGACAGGGTTGATCACTTAGTGGACAAAACAAACGCTCTGGAGGACCGTATGCTGACTTTGCAAAAGCTCATGATGAAATGCTTGATGTCCAAGATCACTATAATTCTGAGTTACAGTGCATAAACCTGAAATTGGCAGACCTTGAACACCGCTCTAGAAGGCAAAATATCAAATTTAGGGGAGTCCCTGAATCGGTGAAACCAAACTAAATTATCCCCTACCTACAGCAACTATTTTCAAAGCTGCTCCCGTGCCTAAATGGCCGGGACATTACCATAGACAGAGCCCACAGGATTGCAAAACCCACTCACTTCCCCCAGGATATACCAAGGGATATCCTTGCAAAAATACATTATTTTCATATCAAGGAACAAATCCTGTTTGCGGCCAAAAACACCAATCCCCTACCTTCTCCGTACTCCAATATCAAGCTATTCACCGACCTCTCTAAAGCCACCATGGAGATGCACAAAGCATTTACCCCAATCACCACGGTCTTGCAAGAGAGGAAAATAACCTACAAATGGGGATTCTTGACCAAATTGCTGGTCACATATCAACAGCAGATTGTCCCCATCCTCTCCCCCAAAGATGGATATAAAAAACTAACTAATTGGGGCTTCCTACCTCTCCCACCGGCTACACGGGAAAATGGAGGCCCTCAGGCCTCATCCCACCAGGTCCGGAGCCAGCCATTCCACAAGCCGAAAACCTAAACTCTGCCAACATATGGGTCATAAACCCCAATACATTGGATCCAGCAGGAGCCCTGTTACTCCTTTAGTTCACCCCCCAGGTTATTGTGTGCCACGCACACTCTCAGTTACCCTGTTACTTGTGCTCTCTTCACTGTAACCAGTACAGACTATATAAGCGTTGACTGCTATAACATGTTGTCGTTTCTTCCCTCTGCTTATTCGTGATAGTGACAGCATCTCCAGATCTCACACCAGCAGGGGAGCATCTCCATATTCACAGCTCAGAACTATGCAACAACACAACTGATCCTGGTCCTGACTGTTGCTTTTAAGACTTCTGAAGTGACCTTGTCCACCTCATCTGCACCCTCAGGTAATAACCACATTGACTATCTCCATCACCTCTCTAAACGCCAAGGGATTAAATTCCCCTTTTAAAAGGAATATGGTATGGAAGGAAGCAATAACACAAAAAGCAAATGTCCTCTGCATACAGGAGACACACTTTGCTCACAATAAAGCCCAAAAATGTCTCCACAAGAAATACCCCACCATCCTAACCGCTAACGCCCCAGTCAAAAAAAAGGGGTGTCATGATTGCAATGAGCTCTAATGTCTCCCATATAATTCACCATAGTGTTGCAGATGTTGAAGGCAGATACCTGATACTCTCTCTCAAACTTGAAAATCAACATTTAACACTTGTCAATATATATGCACCCAACACAGGCCAACGTAAATTCTTTAAACACCTCATGTCAAAAATAAACCCCTTCCGATCAGACCCCCTGATAATTTGTGGAGACTTTAATGATGTCATAGATACATCCATGGACACCTCCAACCCCTCCAAACAAAGACCGTCAACTATTACATCCCTACAGCAAAATGAAGACCTCTGTGACCCCTGGAGGTACTTACACAATAATGAGCGAGATTACACGTTTTACTCAAACGCCCAAAACTCATACGCATAGACCTGTTTGTGACAAACCGTGATAGACAAACACCTCCTACAGTCCATCCCAGAGGCAAACATAGGAGTAATTACATGGTCTGACCATGCACCGGTCTCAATCAAACTTCAACATCCCAACCAGACCCCAAAACACATGATTTGGAGAATGAACACCTCACTCCTCACAAATCCGTCCACAGAAAACAAAATACGAACTGAGATTAAATCATACTTTGAAACTAATTCCAGCTCATACGTAAACCCTGTCACGGTTTGAAACGCACACAAAGCAGTCATGAGAGGCCTGTTCATCCAGCTAGGCTCCCAAGAACAAAAAAAAATACTCAGCCACCACAGATAAACTCCTGCAACAGATCAAAAATTTAGAGAGCCTAAATAAACAACTCCTTACCGCCCAAACATCCCAAGACCTGAAATCTTTACGTCATGACCTAAGTGTCCACCAAAAACATTTGACTATACATTAAAAGATTGAAACTCCAATACTACACATCAGCTAATAAATCAGGCTCATTTCTCGCCAAACAACTTAAAAAACAAGCGACCAACAACAAAGTACAATCCCTAACCAACCCTCAGGGTAAACGTTTAACTAACCCACTAGACATAGCAAATGAATTTAGCAATTTCTATGCCAAATTACATAACCTCAAAGATTCTGAAACAACCCCCCTCCAAAAAGGACATAGACACCTTTTTCGTCTCAATACATCTTTCCACTATTACATCTGCCCAACTAAACTCCCTTTCACAACCTTTCTCTACAACTGAAATCCAAAACTATCAAACATCTACCCCCCACAAATCTCCAGGCCCAAATGGGTTTCTAAACTAATATTATAAAACGCTTCAAGACCTAGTCACCCCCCATTTGAATAATGCCTTCAACCATTGCGCAACCACTGGCACGATGCCCAAGGAAGCTCTAGAAGCATTAGTAGTCACTATTCCAAAACCAGACAAATCCCCCGATAACCCAGCAAACTAACTCCCAATTTCCCTATTGAACACTGACACCAAACTATACGCCAAACTTCTTGCCCAACGTTTTGCCCTTCTTATCCCACAAATCATTCATCCCGACCAAGTCAGCTTTGTGCCAGGCAGACAAGCCTCAGACGGCACAAGACGCCTCATTGATTTGATCCAGTGGGTGGAGCACAGCCGAACGCCTTCTCTGTTCCTATCCCTGGACACAGAGAAGGCATTCGACAGGGTCCACTGGGAGTACATGGAAGCAGCACTTCGGAAATTTGGTCTAGAGGGAACCTTCCTATCGGCTATAATGAACCTGTACTCCCTTCTCAGCGCTAGCATGGATGTCAGATATAAAATCATACCCCTTCACAATCACCAATGGCACAAGACAGGGGTGCCCCCTATCACCCCCTGATCTTTGCCATGATTATGGAGCTACTAGTCTAAACTATCAGGGATTCCACCGATGTACACGGCATATTAATCTGAGATACACAACATAAATTAAGTCTATATGCTGATGTTATCATCACCCTCTCCAACCCAAAGACATCCTTACATGCCGTTCAACTCATCCTAGATCATTTCAGCAAAGTATCACTGTATAAGATCAACAACACTAAATCCATCATGTTAAACCTAGGAATAGATCCTAAAACCAAACACCACATCTCTGACACAACACCCTTTAAATGGTCTGCCTCATCCAATCTCCCATACTTAGGGGTACTGTTAACCTACCCCAGCAATTCTCTAATGAAGTTCAACTATGACAACCTGCTGGAAAAGCTTGTGTGCATTTCCAAAGACCTAAGCCACATACCGGTCTCCTGGGCAGGTAAAATTGCCCAAGCAAAGATGTACCTACTTCCCCATGTACTCTATTTATTCCGCACCATTCCGCTTCTTATTCTCTCCTCTCAAATCCAGACCCTACAGAAACTATTTATCTGGCACCACAAAATACCGAGACTCAAAAAATATACTCCAGACCCTAGTACACAAAGGAGGAATGGGAGCCCCTAATCTGCAAGCATACTATAAAGCAACAGTACTGGACCAACTTAGAGAATGGTGGACCCCTACGTCCAATAGACTATGGTCACAAATAGAATCATCGGCGCTGGGTGTGAACCTGAAGCTCACTCTCGCTGCCAACATTTTCAACCATAAGACTCAACACCACTACCTAGATTCCATAAACGCTGCATCAAGAGTCTGGACAGCGATAACACAGCAACCCCATCAGCTCAATACTCACATTTTCTACCGGATCCCCATTGACGCACTGGGAGTAATAACAACAGACCTATCTCTTAAAGCCTGGCAAACAAACGGACTAATTAATCTGGGCCTATTGATGACCCCCATGGGTATCCACCCATTCACATGCCTACAACAGACTTATAATATCCCAGACTCATCATTCCTCCTCTACATATGAATTCATTCACTTCTATCGAAACTCTGCCTGACATCCAATGACTCACTCCTGGATGACATCATTAAGTATCACGACACCCCCAAACCATCTACAAAACGAATTTCATCAATGTACAACCTCTTAGCTACTCCACCAAACCAATCCCCTTCTTCAATTTCATACTGGTCCACCCTATCAGATGAGACCTTCAATTGAACAGTGGATTTCGGCGCTTTCCCTCCCCCTTCAACTGTCAAGATGTGTGACACATTGGGAATCGCTACAAAAATTGTGCCACAGATGGTACTTCACTCCAAAGAGACTAGCAATAATTTACCCATCAACCTCTCTCCTGTGTTGGAGGAATTGCACTCACCCTGGAACATTACATCACATATGGTGGGAGTGCCCTCACCTCAAAACCTTCTGGAAAGTAGAGAACTTGCTTAAAACATTATGCGGACCCTCCCTGCAACCAAAACCCTTGGATCTTCTGCTGGGTCTTTCAATCCCCATCTGGCCAAGCCACGTCAGAACCCTAGCCACCCACATCCTAATTGCTGCCCGCCTGGCAATAGCAAAGATATGGAAAAATCCCCTACCCCCTACATCATCGGACCTTATTAAACTTCTAAATGCTCACTACAAAATGGAACTATCCAAAAGCCAACATGACCACTCATAACTTTTACAAACACTGGGCCTCCTGGATCTCTGACCCCAGAAATCCCCCCCCATAACCTCACCTACAAAGTCCCCCCAAGTAAGCTCTCCTTGACATTTCCTGGATGAGTAAAAACTCCCCTTGAGTCTCTGCTGCTGTTTTGTTGCTAACATGATTAATGCTACTTGTACTACCGTCAGTATTGCTAGTTCTGATACTAATATTGTTATTGTTACTTTCATACCCAATAGATCCTGAGCTGGGGTGCCCTCCCCGCGCCTTGACACAGCATAATCCCCTTAGGGGGTGGTGACCTGCGGGTGGCACCCTCACACCAGGCATCCTGTACTAGCTCTTACCTTAATCTCTCGTACTTATTCATTCAAATATATCAATGTTTTAAAGTAATATGTTCCTGCTACATGCCTCATCGTCTGTATCCCACAAATCCATGCCCACGGATATACTAATCTCATCTAAATGTTACTTACCATATACAATTCATGTACTGCTGAAAGAAAACTCCAATAAAAATAGATTGTTAAAAAAAATATACTGCACTCAACGTGCCCTAATGCACTGAAATATACTGTGTTAAACAAGCAGTAGCGCACAAAAATATACTGCGTTAAACGGCACGTAATGCACTGAAATATACTGCGTTAAACGTACATTAAAGAGGAAGTAAACCCAGATGAGGTTTACTTCCTCTACATTCCCCTGCAAAGTAGATGCATAATGGGCTACTATGCATCGCATAGTAGCCCATTATGTGCCACTTAACTGCAAACGAAGCCTGCGACATCCATCGATGTCCCCTGTGCAGGCCGCGTCCATCTTCAGCCCTTCTCCCTTCCAGGGCAGCGATCTCCAATCTCCGCATGCATGCGGGAGCTGGCAGTCATGGCATGATCACAGTGAAGAAACAGTACGGAGGCCGTTTCTTCACTGTGCTTGCGCTGAAATGACGTCAGCACAGCTAGTACACTGCATATCCCCTGAACCGTGCACCTTTGGGAGATATGCAGGGCACCTACAGGTAAGCCTTATTATTATTAACACATATACTGTGTTAAACGTACAGTAACGCACTAAAATATACTGCGCTAAACATGCACTAATGCACTGAAATATACTGCATTAGACGGCACATAGACGGCACATAACGCACTGACATTCTGCATTAAACGTGCAGTACAGCACAGAAATGTGTTGCGTTAAATATGCAGTAACGCAAAGAGATATACTGAGTTAAATGTGCACTAACACACTGAACTATACTGCGTTAAACGCCACATAATGCACTGAAACATACTGCGTTAAACATGCAGCAACAGACAGAAATATGCTGTGTTAAACGTGCACTAATGCACAGAAATATGCTTCGTTAAATGTGCACTAATGCACTGAAATATACTGCTTTAAACTGCACATAACACATTGAAATATACTGAGTTAAACGTGCAGGAACGCAAAGAAATATGCTTCATTAAATGTGCACTAATGCACTGAAATATACTGCTTTAAATGGCACATAACACACTGAAATATACTGCGTTAAACAAGCAGGAACGCACAGAAATATGCTGCATTAAACGTGCACTAAAGTGCTGAAATGTACTGCAGTAAACCTGCCCTGACAAAATCAACTGACACTAATGTAAAAATGAGTGGTCACTACACTCACTCTGACTGAACTATCACTAGATTCACACTACAGCGATTCTACATTAAAAATTAATGGTCACTCACTACACTCACCCTGATTGAACTATTACTAGATTCACACTAAACTGATATTCTACACTGACCATAGAATCACCATAGCACACTATAACACACTAACACTCTAGTAGCACTGAACAGAGCCCTGTTCTATCTCTCTCCACTTAGATATTGCACTACAAATGGCCGCTATTGAAAGAATACTTTTATAGTGTGGGGGGGGCAGTGGCAGCTGGTGCTCTATCAGTTGGGGGGAGTGGCAGACAGACCTGACCACAGACACCCCTTCACTCCAGCCTGCCTGCCCACCACCTCACATTAACCCTCCCCCCATTGCTCTGCGCCCTGAGCCCACCCTTTTTGAAGCCAATTAGAGCCTCAAGCTCTAATCATGTGCTTCTAAAAAAAAAAATTCATTGAAATCCATGCGTCCAGCACCCTGCATGCAAATTAGAAGCCGGATGCATGGATTAGGGGATGGCGGCCCTAATGAGCAGCTGCCACTGACCAGGACTGAGAGCAATGAGCCATGATTTGATAGAGTCATCATTACCTCCTCCAGTCATGGCTCTTACAGTGCTCTGTGCCCTGATTTGGCAAAGCTTTCATTGCTTCAGCCAGTCAGGGCTTCCAATACACTGTGCCGCAGTGCAGTGCATTGTGGTCATTCAGCGTGCCGAACAAATGGTCAAACACCCTGATAATTCGGGTGTTCGGCAAACAGGCTAACAGCCAATGTTTGGCCCAAACTCATGCTCGGCCCGAACCGTTTGTCCATCCCTAATAGTGAGTGATCTACTGAGCTGTAACTGCATATACAGGTCTCTGCTAACAAAGTTCTGAACGGGGCACAGTTTAACTACCAAGGCACCTACTGCTCATCATTGCTGGGGCTCAAACTGGGCCCCACTCCAGCCAGGGCCCAACAGCAGTCATATGGGCTGTTCTGGAAGTAGTTCCACCAGTGATGTCAGCAATGTATACATAAAACATTGAATAAAATCCCTCAAACAAAGCCATTTATAGAATCCAACACCACAATTATGAACAGTAACTTACATAGCTTGCCATACTTCCAGAAACATCAAGCACCAGAGTAATCACCCTGTCTTTATACTGGATCAATGAGATTGAGGGAACAGGAATATTGACGTTATCCATTGGTAAAGAGGAATTAAAATCAGTTGAGTTCATAATGACGTCCCAGGTACTGCGCAAATTACACATTCTGTTCTGTAGCGTAGGAGCCTCAATGTTATGATTATCAGCATTGCAAAATTCAAACACCTGGAAAAAAAAATGATATGAGCAATAAACTTTGAATGGGTTATAGATGAAATTCAATTGGTATTGCTGATGTCCCCTCACACGGTAGATTTCTCCTCATTGACTGTCCAGGTGAGGAGTGTCAGACAAGACAGGAAGCCAAGGAAAATCTAAATTGGGACAATGAAAAAATGGCAAAGGTTTTCTTTTTTTTTGACTACTCTATCCAAAGCTTACAAAAAAAAAGCTGTAGGTCCACAAAAAACTGCTGACAGAATTTGGTCCTAATCAGAGTCATGTATTGCAGTACATTTTTAAAATACCCTTAATGCATTATAGTTGTCAAGACCTGTAAAGTCAATTGAATAGAGACCTTCAAAATGTAAACACAAGTTTAAGCACAAGTGATACATGTGTTTTCAGTCATATTTGAGCCCTAAGATTTTAAAGAAAATGTGGTAAAATATATCCTCGCTTTCAAAGGCCCTCGCTGATCCTTGCATTTTTCATGTTCTATGTACTTCAGGAGCTGCCACAATCCTAGCAACAAGGTCTGCCTGCACCACAAAGGGGTTCTTTGTTTTGAGTAGCACTTTAAAGACTTTTAAGAATATATAGGACATGTCACTTGTACACACAAAATTTCTTTTAATTTTAGGCTGGGTTCACTGTGGTTTGCAGTCCAGGGTCTGGCGCATTTCTGTTCACCAGTTCAGGTGCGATTCAGGTGCAAATTTTTGCATGAATTTGCAGCTGAACCGAACCCAAAAATGCACAGGACCCTTTTTGAAACTATACAGCAGCCGCCCTGGACGTGTGTGAGCTGGTCATACTCACATGTCATGCAAATTGGATGCAGTATAAAACACATCCAATCTGCATATATGTGAACCCGGCCTTAAATAGGGGTTTTGACAAGTAGTGATCCTAAGGTTAGTCCCATTGGTTAGCAGCAGAGTACAGAAAGATAACAACAAATATGTAGTCAATAAATAAGACTAAATAAATATAGGCAATTGGTTTTAAAAATGATGGAAAAACCAAGTTTAAAGCGGAGTTTCACCCAGAATTTTTTTTTTTTTTGGCATTCGCTCTTTTACTACTAAATAGATGTAACCTTTTGTTTCCTTACTTTCAAACCGCCTGGTAATTACATGTATTTTTTACTCACAATTTTGTTTCTTTCACTGCTGGACTTTTCCATTTTAGGTGAGGGCATCTGAAGCCCATCTGTAGTCTCCTGGCATCTCTTGCTGGGAGAAGTACATGGTGGGTAACCATCATGCACTCCTCGATCTCGGACCGCCTTAGATCATGTCATTTCCTGTCTGGAAATAACAGGATTTTACAGTACAGGGAAGCCCACTGACGCCTGGGAAATGATGAGTCACATCTCCCAGGAGGCCAGGCGAAGCAGGAAGTGAGGAGAAGAGGCTCGGTCCTAAAAGGGGCAGGATACAGAGACCACCTAGCAACAAGGGACTTAGGGTGAGTATGAAATTTTTTTTCCTTCAAAGGGAAGTCTATATAGGCAAAGGTCTTGAATGATGTAAAAAAATTCTGGGTGGAACTCCGCTTTAAGACATATTAAAGACCTAACTAAAAGTCAAACTCATGGGGAAGTTTTCAAACATCATAGGCACTATAATCCATTAATTATCCAGTACTAATTTATCTTTGTAATTCATGAGTAGTCACTAGATCCTATGAGATAAGTATAATATGCATTTTTATCATTTATGGATATTTAAATAATCATAAAGTAAAGTAACACAGCATACTTACTGATGGTAATGCTTGCAGATACATTATAGACTGTTTGACCTGCTGGTACTTATCAGGCACAAACATGCATCCCTCCTCATAGAGTCCAGTGTTAGAGTCAAAATAGCACGGACGTGTGTCACAGGAGCCTCCTTGACACTGGTCTGATTTTTTTATATACACTCCAAAAATATCACGGGAACATCTAGCACATGGAACATATGGTAGGTCAATAAAATTATTATATTGAACAACTGACAGTAGTAATTGACAAAACAATGGCTGCATTTGTTATTATGGTACCCCACACGTCTCAACTTTCTGAGAATGGAACGAGGGACACCTATTAGCAAAAGTATGTAGACATAGGACATACCCCCTTAAAGGATAATTATACAAAAAAAATGATTAGTTAAACCCACAAGTGCTTTTTTTACCACTACTATTCCTCTATGTTAGCTTTTTATATATACAAATGCGGCAATTTAGAAATTGGATGAAAGGTTTAGCATTGTAAAACACTTTTTAATAGTTAAATTGTGCATTTTATATAAAGGTATATGCATCAGACCAAAATGAGGGACAAATGAAGAGCAATGAGGTACAGAGGGACATTGTTCCAAATCAGGGACAGTTGGGAGCTATGGCACCCATTGGCCATTAACTAGGGTAGCAGATAGTTAAGAAATTTTGGTTAGGGTGCTGCAGTAATTGGTGGTCATGTAAAAACTTTGGTGTTGTCTTAGGCCTGGTTCACACCTACGGATTTTTTAGTGCGTTTTCAGTTTTGAAGAAACACACTACAGTCCAACATGGTTTCCTATGGGTCACGTTCACATCTGTGCATTTTATAGAAAGGTCCAGGGACTTTTTTCTGGTTTTTGGTTCCATAGACTTCAATGGATGAAAAAAGGTGTATTGAATAACGCGAAATGCACCTGGAATATGCAAACTGCAACCTGCACAGGTGTGAACCAGGCCTTAAAGAACATTATTATTTTTAATATTATTATTGTAACACACCTTTTACATACATAGATTAATAGATGAAATAGATGAATTGTAAAGAAGGAACTATTTATGAGATGAACATGATGACTGCTGCTCTTTGAAAATGAGATAGACCCCTTAAATAAATCTGAAATACTATGACATCATTATGATTTATTTGTTCTGTATTTGTGTGTTGTCACAAATAATCCCTATCATTCAGCTTTGTTTGACAATCGAGCACAATACATTTCATAGTTCTGCATTCTTACAGCTCTCTGCTTTAGGTCACATGACATGTCAGAGCAACAACGGAAGAAGGTACTAGAAGATCGCAGGTACAAGGCTGCTTTATGTTTTGCTTGTGTCACTGACTGCAGGTCCAGCTCTGATTGAGGTTTGAATGGGGGTATCTCTACTCAGGGCCATCAATCCAATATTTTGTATTTGTACTCGCCCTTGGAGTAAACGCCCCCCTGCCTGTACCCCCAGTCCTCCCATGGCAGCATGAATAGGACTGGCAGCAAGGAGGGAACTTTTCAAAACCTCAAACAATACAATTTGGGATACATTTTATCTTCTTTTTATCAATTTTGGATATTTATGGTTAAATTCAGCAAGAGAACTGTAGGTGGAATGTTTTGCAGTGAACATGGAGAGTAGAGGTGGGTGTTCAAATGAGTCAGTAGGATCTTTATAATAGAAACAGTACAAAAAGTATAAAAGTTGCATGGCATATAAAGCAGACAGCATACAGGCCCCATTAATTCATTCTGTATTGCTTTTTTCTGCAATATTCACAGGGCACAATTAATGGAGATTGTATAAAAGAGTGACATTATTCAAGTGTGCAGGTCAGCATGATACCTAAATATGGTCCTTATTACAATGCTTAGTTTATAATTTTCACAAACTAATGGCCAATCGTAATTCATCAATAAGAGTGTTTGTTTACCTTGTTGCTTCAACTTTAAGGTCAGTTGAAACATAGAAAGGTTTTTCATAGTTATATTCATCAAAGACCCCCCATCGAAGATGAGCCCATTCGTGAACAAATACTCTTCCTGTGAAAATGAGAAATGCATGTATACATACATTATCTATACATCAACACCATCAGTCCATTGAGAAAAGTGATTATATTTTAAACTTATACTTAAAATTAAATGGAAAAATATAAAAAAAAGAACATTCCAAGGCCTATTTACATAGTACATGTATTCTGTGGCCCAGGATGTATGGTTTACACCAATCACTATTTACCTTATTATTACAGTAACATGAATAAGCTTTTGCATTCAAGATTAAATTGTATTCTCTTTTGAAATTTGCATAGAGTGAAGAACAGGAGTTTCCACTGTTTAGGTCTTTGTAAGTTACCCAGTTCCACCAGACAGAAAGGAGGTTCTAGCTGTCACCTACTCTAATTGACAAAAGCATTTTCATTTCTCTCTGTGTTGGAGATTTTCCCTGCCTGGGGAGAATGTTGTCACAGAGACAGTAAGTGAATTAAAATGTCTTTAATGCCACTAATAGCAGTCAAAACCAGATAGGGGATCTAATCATGATCTACGCTATCCAAAAATAAATGTTTTTGATGAAGACAAACCTCAAAACAAGTACAAAAAGCAGTAACATGGTGTAAAGCGTAGTAAGCTTTAGCACCCATTGATATTTTGTTTAACTGCAGTCAGATCAGTTGCTATCAGTTAATGAAGATGTGATATGAATCTTGCCCCTATCAAATAGTTTTCATAAAGCTGATAGAATCATGTTTTTATTAGTTATGGTAGAAATTGAGAATAACAAAAACTTGAAACTGTATGTTGGGGTCAGCTGCCCTCTACTGTCTTAATATATACTGTAAGTGGCTGTGCTGTGAGTTATTTATGTACATCACTTCTTGCCTCTGTGGGGCTGGGTTAAAAACCCCAAAAGGAAGAAGTGAAGAGAGAGGAACTGAGCCACATGACCTTACACATACAGGATGTGTCACTGCTGTCTTATTTCACTCAGACCAGGAGCTGAGACTATTAGGCAAGCATTTCTATGTTAAAGGAGAAGTATGGCCAACAGCAGGCTTTAGCCTATTGGCTGAAAACAGGTCACAGGAGTGCAGAATGAACTGTACTCCTGTGATCAATAAGAATTTGATCACAGGAGTACAGTTCATTCTGCACTCCTGTGACCTGTTTTCAGCCAATAGGCTAAAGCCTGCTGTTGGCTGACGTTAATCAGCTGGTCTAGGCTTGGGAAAGATCCTGACCATCCACCCAGATGCCTGGACTGGCACCTGGCTCAGCCTCTCAGTGGATCACCCAGCTCAGTCCCCCAGCTCCCTCCACAGCCCAGCACTCCAGTGAGCACTGGAGGGGAGAGTAGAGAGCCGTTGACTGACAATCACAGCTCTCTGCTCAGAGCGGAGGGAGAGAACTGAGCAATCAGTGGCAGGGCCACTATCTGGGGAGGACAGCCAATACACACGTTGAGGGCCCAGCTGTCAGGCGGGTCCAGGAGGAACGTGGCTATCCTGTCATTTTCTATAGATTCCTTCACAACAGAAGGGTTGGCAGCTGCTGCTCTCTGTGTCATTTTGCTCACATCAGGCTCTTTGACCTAATGCTGTGAAAAGGGCCACAAAATTTCTAATGGCTTCCCTGATCAGTGGTGTTTGGTCACTCAGTTTTCACTGTAGAAATGGCGGGGGATTGATGCTGCATCTATCTAGGCGAGTATAATTGTTTTTAATTTTTTTTACAATACCGACCTTCTCTTAACTGAAACTGCCCAGATCATTTTGAGTGTGTATCTAAATACTTATGACAGATTTATCTCTGTCCTATTGGTATTACTTCACATGCGCAGTGCCAGATAACTAGGTCTTTGCTGCTGTATGTATGTAGTGGTCACCCTCTGTTATATTAGTAGACAAATCTGTTTATTGCAATAGAGTTTATATGCAGCTCCTGTTGTTTTAGCTAACACTCTTCCTTCTGGTGTGGGATTCTATAGCTAGTTTTACCCCAGGGCTCAGTAACAAGCATAGGCTAGAGCCAGGTTAGGCATCTGACAGCCACTTCTAGTAGTTAGCGGCCCAGTTGCATTTCAGATTAGAAACTACTAGAGACTAAATCACAGAATAGATAGGCTGACTTTGAGTTCCAACACAAAAAACAAGGTCACATTCCCCCACCTATAACTGGCCACTACAGCAAGGAGCTATGGAAAGGCAGATACAGACAGGTTGGTAAGTTGAGCTTGGAATTTTTTTTGTTTTTTTGTTTTTTGTCTGTATCTGCCTTTCCATAGCTCCTTGCAGTAGTGGCCAGTTATAGGTGGGGGACAGTGACCTTGCTTTTTGTGTTGTAACCACTTTTGGTGCCACACCAGCACCGCAGCCGTCATGGGGCCATGGCTGGGTGTCTGGTCATGTACCTTTAAGGAGGGTTGGGCTCCTCCAGTCACCTGTCCTTCATCTATCCATTTAATTGTATGTGCTTCCACTGTGAAGCCTCTTATACAGAGTTAGGTCTGCAGTATACAGGGAGCCTTGTCGGGGCCTGCAGCTTACGTATACACTTGCAAATGTGTGTAACCAATCCCCTGTCTTTTAAATGCTGAACTGTTAGACAGGTGAATTTGGCTTGGTGGCAGACAGGTCGGTAAGTTGAGCTTGGAATTTTTTTTTGTTTTTTGTCTGACTTTGAGTTCCATTGTCACACCACGACTTGGAGGTTACATTCCAGGCTGGTTGGCCAATGGCTGGAGATTTTGTCTTTAGGTCTCTGGCACCAAGACAAATGCTGCATCATGATCATCCTCAGGGGCCCCAGCAACTGAACTTTGCTGCAACATTCATTTGGAGGCATCTTTATTAATAACTATATATACCCAGGTATACAGTGCCTTGAAAAAATATTCATACCCCTTGAAATTTTCCACATTTTGTCATGTTACAACCAAAAACGTAAATGTATTTTATTGGGAATTTATGTGATAGGCCAACACAAAGTTCACAGAAATTTCCCTCTAGAGGTGGGATTTTTCACGCACAAATATAGTCATAGATTTATAAAATTAGAAAATTGTATTTGTTATAATCCATAAAAAGTTACATAAAAGCAAAATAGGGACATGTTGATATGTTACACTGACTGTCAGATCACCTGAGGGCAGGTGACAGGTGCGCACCGCTGGGTTCGGGGCACACCACTAAGGTTGTGAACCCTTAGTTTACTGCTGCGACTAGAGATCAGGATGGTGCGGGGAAGCGGGACTGACACACATTGCACAGGGAGCTAGAGCATAGGTTTCCCAAGGGCGGGCTAGCAGGTGTTAACCAGAGCCTCTGGTGGTGAGGATGGACTTGGCTGCAACTGGATCCAAGTCGCGGCTCCCCCAGCTCACGCTCACAGCAGGCTACAGGTGAATGGAGAGAAAGCAGCAGTGCAAGGTAGCAAGAGAAGGTCAGTGGGTGAGCCAAGTGTCAGGGCTACAAGCAGACAGAAACAGACAGGAGGCACGCCAAGGTTGGGGACACAGACAGACAGGGAAGGTCAAAGAACAAGCCGAGATCGGGGTCACTAGCGGACAAGGAAGGTCAAGAACAAGCCAAGATCGGTACACTGAAACAAACGAAGAGCACACGACAGAAGCAAACACACAAAACCTAACACACAATATGCGCTTGCAGCACATGGTCTTAAATAGTGTTTCCTTAATTGGAGACTGGGGTGGAGTCCTACTGAGGGGAGATTACGTAGCACACAGGTGATGATGTGCACGGCCTCTAGGCTGACACAACCAGAGAGGTAAGTAAACAGGCAGGACATGAAATTTATTACATGTATTACAGGTTTATGACAGTAACCCCCCTTACAAGGCCTCCCCCTCCCCCGCCTAGGCCCAGGCTTGGAGGGAAATCTCAAATGAAACCTCCTCACCAGGCAAGGCGTAAATACCTCAGATGCAGGGATCCAAGACCTCTCCTCAGGACCAAATGCTTTCCGATGCACAAGGTACTGAAGAATGCCTAAATGCGGAACGGACCACTCCTCCAAAGTAAACTCTAAAGGGAGGTTCGGACCCGGATCCGCCCCCTCCCCCTCCGGAACATTCCCCCCAATGACAGTATTTGGACATTATGTACATTATTTAAAGTACAGGACGGACAAATGAATGGAGAGACCAACACAGTCGGATCTCCGGCACGTGTAGTAGTGGACACACGATGCATTAGAGGGGAGTCATCCTGAGGTGGGGTCAGAGGTTAATTCCTTTGTGATAAATTCTGGTACACGACGTTCGCGTATAACACACAATCCAAAACACACAAACGAAGACAGCACACGAGAAGCAAACAAAGTC
>BLSH010282563.1:1972160-1990203 GCA_018402905.1 Glandirana rugosa | reverse complement strand
ACGGATGATGAGAATTAATTTCTGGGGTTTTTATTTTTTTTTAAATTTTTTACTAGTAATGGCGGCGATCTGCGATTTTTAGCGGTACTGCGATATTGGGGCAGATATGTCGGACATTTTTGACACTTTTTTGGGACCAATGACATTTATTCAGCGATCAGAAATTTAAATGTCCGCTGATTACTGTATAAATGTCATTGGCAGTGAAGGGGTTAACCTGGGGGGGGGGGGGCTAGGGGTTAACTGTGTTCCCTGGGTGTGTTCTTACTGTGGGGGGGTTGGGCTAACATTGGCATGAGAGATCTAACTGATCCCAGTGACAGGGATCAGTAGATCTCTCATGCCCCACTGACAGGACGGGGAACCGCCGTGTTTACATCGGCGGTTCCCCGTTCTTTTCCCTGTAGCCGCTCATCGCGGCTCGCCGGCGGACATCGGGTCCGCCCGAGCCGCGGGCACACTCCTCAGGAGTGCGGCGCACGCGCGCGCCCCCTGTTGGCCAAAAGCAAATCGCCGTTTATTTACGGCGATTCGCGCAGGGCACCCCCACTGCCACCGTAAAAAGACGCCGCGCGGTGGGGAACCGGTTAATGTTTACTTGCAAATTTTTTTCCTTTCCATAAACTATTTCTTATTCACTTCCAACGTGCCTCTGAATTTGCTAAGGATTTAAATACTCCTTAAAGAGTCAATTTCCTAGTACAGCTCCCTCTCACCTTAGGCCTCATGCACACAGGATGTTTTTGGATGTTTTTACAGCTGCTGTTTTTAGCTTCAGATGTTTTTTCCTACAGTCAATAAACTCCCTATCATGTTATCCTATGTGTTCATGCACACATAGGCTATTATCAACTGTTTTTAGCTGGGGCATTTTTGAACTGCAAAAAAACCCCAAGACTAGTGGGCTCTGAGAGACATTTTCAGCTGTAAAAACGCTCAAATGCACAAAAACACTCAAAAACGCTAGTGCAAAATGTTGAAAAAATCTCCATAACTCACTACAAAGCTATATATTTGAAAATTGATTAATTCTGATGTATTGAAGGCCTATCTCATTTCTTGTGGTCCTAAAATGCCAGGACAATACAAATTTCCCCCAAATGACCCCTTTTCGAAAAGTAGACAGTCTGAGGCATTTAGTAAGAGGTGTGACAAGTTTTTTTAAGTTGTATTTTTTGTCATAATGCTTTTGAAAATGAAGAAATTGAATAAAATTTGCTTTTCTTTCACATTTCTTTTATATACTGTCTCCAATGCAGTACAGCATCATCATATGACTGATGTGGCGGTGATCAGGGACACTGACTAGTGACAATATGTTAAAAAAAAATAATAATAATTTTTCATTCCACTTTTATTTTTTTGTTCAATTTTTTTTAAAATACTTTCATCAAAGAAGTTCAGTGTCACCATAGTAATACTGTACTACTCTGGGGGTGATCAGGGACGTCTTTTTTTCTCTCTTTTTACACTGTACATGTATATGTACTGTGGCAGGTCGGCAAATGGTTAATTGGTTTGCGTTAAAGTTATAGCATCTACAAACTATGGTATATACAGTATATTTGAAAATTGATCAATCCTGATGTGCTGACAGCTTGTCTCATTTCTTGAAGTCCTTAAAATACCAGGACAGTACAAATATCCCCCAAATGACACATTATTGGAAAGTAGACAGTCTGAGGCATTTAGTAAGAGGCAAGGCAAGTTTTTTGAAGTTGCAATTTTTTTGTCACAATTTTTTCTAAAAACGTAAGAAATTAAATAATTATTTGTCCATGTTTCTTTTTTTACATACTGTCACCAGTTCAGTGTGATGGTGATCAGGGATACTGACTGCTGCCACTATATTAAAACCATTTTTCTTCAGTTTTTTAAACTTTGTTTAACATTTTCTTTTTTTTTAAGGCCTCATACACACGGACGTTTTTTGACGCCGGCGTTTTCTGGCGTTTTTTGCAGCTCTCCATGTTAGTCAATGGCCCCATAAAAACATCGGCGTTTCTGAGCTGTAGGTGGCATCGGCGTTAGTGAGCAGAAAGTAGAACCCATGGCCATCGCGTTCTGAGGCTGTAACATTTTGACGTTTTTTGACGCCGACGCCACAATATGCCAAGAAACGCCAACATATGCCACCATATGCCACCTATTATTATACCGGCGTTTTCCGGCGTTTTTTGACGCCAACGTTTTTAGGTTGAAAAATAGCAGAGGGATGATTTTGTTTTAAAAAACGCCTATTGACGCCGACACTCACTAACGCCGAAAAATGTCAATACATAACGCCGAAAAACGTCGCCTTTTTTTCCTTGACGTCGGGCCCGACGTTTTGTTTATTTTTTTATATACGCCCGTGTGTATGAGGCCTAACATGTTTTCTTTAATTTTCTACCATTTTTTTTAAATACACACTCCAGTCAGAGTAGCTCAGTGTCACCATAGTAACAATGTACTACTTTGGGGGGGTGGGGGTGGTGATCAGGGATTTTTTTTTTTCTAACACTCCTTGATTGCTGTTACAATGATGATCATTGTAACAGCAATATTTTCAACGGCCATGGGTTACATTCATGACAGCTGTGATTATTAGTGATCTATGATTTGCTACAGCTAATCACATGGTACAGGGTGCTGTGATTGGCCCAGGTACCATGTGATAGCTGAGGGCCAATCATAGCTCACTCTGCAAGAAACACAGCTGTTATGAATGATAAATCGGATCTTAGTACCCTTCAGTGGCTGGGTACTGGGATCCGCAATCCACTGTGTCCGGCGAACACAACGGTCATGGAAGTGGCATGCTGCACACCTCTAACCCGGCACAGGCTGGAGGACGTACATGTATGTCATTCAGGTTTCTAAAGCCCTATGCTTCATAATTGCCATGTTTTTAATCAAATAATTATTTCACAGTTTTTTTTTTTCATTCTTTAGTCAGGTTTCCTTAACCACTTGCCAACCGGCTGCCGTCATTATACAGCGGCAGGTTGGATCGTTCCCGCCAATCGCCGTAGCTGTACAGCGGTCGCGGGAACATGTGGTCTCAGCGCGCACAGCCAGAGGCACGCTCAGGTGCTCACTGGCTAGCGGGGGAGCCAATCATCGGGTGGGGTGGACTCGATGTCCGCCGGCAATCAGCAATCACTCCCGAGACACTGCAGAATGGGGATCTGTGAGTGTAAACAAACAGATCCCCGTTCTGACATTGGAGTTGAGAGAGATCGTCTGTTCCCAGTGATTGGGAACTACGATCTCTCTCCTCCTCCAGGAAGCCCAACCCCCATACAGTTAGAAACACCACAGAGGGAACACATTTAACCCCTTGATCACCCCTAGTGTTAACCCCTTCCCTGCCAGTGACATTTATACAGTAATCAGTGGCTATTTATAGCACTGATCACTATATAAATGTCAGTGGCCCCAAAAAAGTGTCAAAAGTGTCCGATCAGTCCGCCGCAATGTCGCAGTCCCAATAAAAATCGCAGATCGCCGCCATTGCTAGTAAAAAAATTAAATAAAATAAAAATGCCATAAATCTATTCCCATAGTTTGTAGACGCAATAACTTTTGCTCAAACCAATCAACATATGCTTATTGCAGATTTTTTTAACAAAAATATGTAGAAGAATACATATCAGCCTAAACTGATGAAGAAATTCATTTTTTTACAATTTTTTTTTAGGTATTTATTATAGCAAAAAGTAAAAAATATTGTTTTTCTTCAAAACTGTCGCACTTTTTTGTTTACAGTGCAAAAAATAAAAAACGCAGAGATGATCAAATACCACCAAAAGAAAACTCTATTTGTGGGAAAAAAAGGACGTCAATTTTGTTTGGGTACAACGTCGCACGACCGCGCAATTGTCAGTTAAAGTGACGCAGTGCCGTATCGCAAAAAAGTCACTTGCATCCACCAGAAGAATGCATGACACAGCCACAACACAGGAGCACAACTAGAAGACAAGGACAGAACGCGGTCACCCTATATGAAGAGGTATCTGAATAATGACCTTCATGGTAGGATCACCAGATATTATTTTATTGAAAGTTTCAGATTTTCTTATGCTTGGAAGCCCATATATAAAAAAAAAAACTCTCTACTATTAAGATATCAAATGTAACCAAATCATTTTTGTTATCTGAATGTCTATTACTATAATAAAGCCCTAATTGTTTTAGCTAAATGTTGACTTGATAACCAGTATGTACATTACCTACAAATGTCTTGACACTGGCTCCTCCTGAGTGTAGTTTATTTCAAATGTTACCAAAAATGTATTTAATTAGTAAAATGATTAAAAGGAAAAGCTACATACAGTATTTGAATATATTGAAAATTACTTTTGTAATTACACCAAAGAGGAACTCAAGGAGTGAAAAACATTTACCCTTGGAATGGATCCCCAACCCCTTTGAATTGGTTGTCTGCTTGTTTTGTTTAGGGGATGATAATAAAAGTGGAATTTCAGGATCAACCTATCTTAGGATGACCAGACGTCCCCGGTTTCAGGGGACAGTCCCCGGATTGAGGACACTGCCCCAGAACCAAATCTGTCCCCGGTTTTGTCCCCTGATTGGATTTGAACAGATGCCCAAGCCATTTCAAAGGCAGTCAGTGCAGAATTTAAAAAAAAATCTGAATTAAAAACCCCTCTGGTTACAGATTTTTTTTAAAATTCTGCACTGACAGTCTTTGAAATGGCTTGGGCACCTGTTCAAATCCAATCAGGGGACAAAACCGGGGACAGATTTGGTCCTGGGACAGTGTCCTCAATCCGGGGACTGTCCCCTGAAACCGGGGACGTCTGGTCATCCTAAGATAGGTTGATCCTGATATTCCACTTTTATTATCATACCCTAAAGCTCCTAACTTCAGCTTGTTCAATTAAGCTTTGACAATAAACCTTGAAGTTGATTGGTTACTATACACAGTTGCACCAGATTCTGTATGCACCAGTTTTAGTATATCTCAATCTTAGGGGTTGATTAACTAAAGCCAAATAGGCTGTGCACTTTGCAAAGTGCAATTGCACTCTGCAAGTGCAGTTGTTCCAAAGCTTAGTAAATAAATTAAGGCTTCACTTTGCAAAGAATACCCAATCACGTGCAAAGAAAATAAAAAAAAACAGCATTTTTGCTTGCACATGATTGGATGATGGAAGTCAGCAGAGCTTTCCCTCCTTTACTAAGCTCTAGAGCAACTGCTCTTGCAGCGTGCAACTGCACTTTGAAAAGTGCCAAGTTTATTTGCTTTTAGTGAATCAACCCCGTAGTGTCTGGATTGGGAATTTTTTAGACTGTCATACAAGATTTAACCAGTTAACAACCACCATATAGACAAAAGACGTCTACAGGGCGGCTGCTTAATTCTGGGAGGACGTCTATTGACGTCCTCCCAGAATCGCGTTTCCCGCGCGCCCCCTGGGGCGCGCACACGGGAACATCCATGACCGTCAGGTCCGGGGGACCCGACTGATCATGGCTTGCCATAAGTGGCCGCTGTGAGCGGCCTTTTACCACGTGATCGCACCGTCAAATGACGGAGCGATCACATGTAAACAAGCCGGCAGTTGCGCCGGCTTTTCTCTCTCCTCTCCGCACCGATCGCTGCATTGCGAGAGGAGAGAGGGGGGAGACAAGACTGCTGCAGTGCTGTGGGCTATGTGTAATGCCCACGGCACTGCTAAGTGACAATCTGCACCCACCCCATCCATTTACCACCCACCCAGGCATCATCACACATCCATCCACCCCCTCACCCATCCTCATCCAATCGATCCATCCCCCACAGATCCTCAACCCAATCCATCCACCCCCCCACCCATCCTCACCCACCCACCCATCCATCCATCCATGCTCACCCATCCTCACCCATCCATCCATCCATCCATGCTCACCCATCCTCACCCATCCATCCTCACCCATCCAGCCATGCATGCTCATCCATGCTCACCCACCCAGCCGTGCTCATCCATCCATCCATCCATCCATGCTCACCCACCCAGCCATGCTCAACCATCCATCCATCCTCACCCATCCATGCTCACTCATCCATTCATGCTCACCCAGCCATCCATCCATGCTCACCCAGCCATCCATCCATGCTCACCCACCCAGCTGTGCTCACCCATCCATCCATCCATGCTCACCCATCCATCCATCCATGCTCACCCAGCCATCCCTCCATGCTCACCCACCCATCCGTGCTCACCCACCCATCCGTGGCTCATCCATCCCCATCCATGGCTCATTTGTACCTCATTCATGCTCATCCATACCACTTCAGTTCTCATCCATGACACATCCATGCCACTACAATGCCCATCCGTGCCACTACAGTGCCCATCCGTGCCACTACAGTGCCCATCCATGCCACTACAGTGCCCACCGTGCCACTACGGTGCCCATCCATGCCACTCTACTGCTCATCCGTGCCAATACCCTGCCCATCTGTGCCACTACAGTGCCTGTAAAAGATGGTCAAATTGGATGTATGCCCCTAGAACACCTGATGGTGCTCCCTGCATGTTGGGCCTCTGTATGTGGCCAGGCTGTGTAAGAGTGTCACACATGTGGTATCGCCATACTTGGAAGGAGTAGCAGAATATATTTTAGGGTGTCATTTTTGCTGGGTACATGCTGTGTGTTAGAAATATTGTATAAATGGACAACTTTGTGTAAAAAAAAAAATGCGTTTTCATTTTCTTTCCACATTTTCCAAATACTTGTGGAAAAAAATGACATGTTCAAAAGACTCACTTTTCCTCCTAGAATATACGTTGGGGTGTTTACTTTTCAAAATGGGGTCATTTTTTGGGCGTTTCCATTGTCCTGGTGCTCCAGGACCTTCAAAAGTGCAAGAGGTAGTCAAGAAATGATGTGTGTAATTTATGCTCCTAGAACGCCTGATGGCGATCCCTACATGTTGGGCCTCTGTATGTGGCCAGGCTGTGTAAAAGACTCACACATGTGGTATCGCCATACTCAGGAAGAGTAGTTGTTTTGGGGAGTAATTTGTGGTATGCATGTGCTAGGTGTGAGAAATAACCCGTTAACATATGACAAATTTGGGGGAAAAAAAAAATCATTTTGCAAAGAATTGTGGGAAAAAATTACAACTTCAAAAAATTCACCATAACCCTTACTAAATGCCTTGGAATGTCTACTTTCCAAGAAGGGGTAATTTGGGGGGTATTTGTACTTTCCTGGCTTGTTAGGATCTCAGGAAATGAGATAGGCCGTCAGTAAATCAGGTGAGATCAATATTCAGTGATTGGCACCATAGCTTGTAGACTCTATAACTTACACAAGGACCAAATAATATACACTAATTTGTTTTTTTTTTTACCAAAGATATGTAGCAGTATAAATTTTGGCCAAAATGTATGAAGAAAAATTACTAATTTGCAAAATTTTATAACAGAAATGAAGAAAAATTCATTTTTTTACAAAATTTTCGGTCTTTTTTTAATTACAGCGCAAAAAATAAAAAACCCAGCGATGATTAAATACCACCAAAAGAAAGCCCTATTTGTGTGAAAAAAAGGACGCAAATTTCATATGGGTACAGTGTTGCATGACTGAGTAATTGTCATTCAAAATGTGAGAGCGCTGAAAGCTGAAAATTGGTCTGGTTGTTAAGGGGGTTTAAGTGCCCAGTGGTCAAGTGGTTAAAGTGATTGTAAAGGTTCAGCTTTTTTTTTTTTTTAAATAACAAACATGTCATACTTACCTCCTGTCATGGATCTGCACTAGCAATTCAGGTCCTGTCTGTTTCCTTACCTCTCTGCTCTGTGTTTCAGCTTAGAGACCGAGCCCTCACACCTGAATGATTAGTAGTAATCTCCTACCAGCATGGCTCCGCCCATAGGAAAGAGTACTTAACTCCGTGTAGTGTAAGCCAAGCCTTGCCAGAGCAATAGTGTGTTTAGGCTCCCTGTGTGTGTAGTCTTGCTGTGTGCTTCAGTTTGTTTCCGTATACCGATCTTTGGCCTGTTCTCCATTCCTGCCTGCCTGATACCCCAACATTTGCCATGTTTTGACTATTCCTGCTTGCCTGATACCCTGACCTTTGGCGTGCCTTCCTGACTTACCCTTAGCCCTGCCTGCTGCTTCCTATCCACCAGAAGCTAGCCGTGAGCATGAGCTGTGAGACCCTGGGGGCCGCAACCTGGAGTTAGTTGCAGCGAAGTCCATCTTCACCATCAGAGGCTTTGCTGAATACCTGCTGGCTCTTAGATTCCGCACCTTGGAGAATCTTATGCTCTAGCTTTCAGGGCAATCCGTCTCAGTGCTCCCATGGCCCCGCTTTCCCGAACTATCCAGAGCTCCACCCGAATCGGTCAGCCAAAAGGGTTCACTACCTACACGGTGCGCTCCTAATATACATGGAGTGCATCTGTCACCTGGCCTCAGGTGACCTGACAGTTTGCTCTGGCCATGGACCCGGCTGATGTGCTTCTACCTGCCGATGATCAGCTGTAAGGCATAGTCCACAGACTCGAGACCCAGGAATCTAATCAGTCCCAGGTGATGTGATTCCTCCAGGATTTGGCTTCCCGCTTTGAATAGCTTCAGGCATCCTTAGGACCTCCGGCTCAATAACCTCAACCGCAGCCTGCTGCTACGTCGGTTCCAATCACAGTCGCAGCCACTGGAGACCCCAAGGCCTGCAGGGAGTTTCTCAGCCAGTGCACAATCCACTTTGAACTCCAGACTCAAAATTTCCTGTCTGATCGGGCTAAGGTAGCCTATATTATTTCCCTCCTGTCCGGCGCGGCTTTAGCCTGAGCTGCCCCTCTGTGGGAGAAATATGGTCCAGTTGTTTCTAGTCTATCTAACTTCTTGAAGCTCTTTTGGAATATCTTCTACGAACCAGGTCGGGCATCTTCAGCAGCCAGCGCCCTTTTACGTCTCCGCCAAGAGTCATCTTCACAGAGAGTTGAATGCCCATACGAACCTTTTCGCTAGTTTATCCGCAAAAAATCTATAATAGGTCAGAGTGTATCCATCTTCCTCCGGGGCCTTTCCCTTTTTCATTGACTCAAAGACTCTTATAAATTCTTCCTCAGTAATTGGCTTGTTTAATTCCTCTATCGCTGTTTTTGATAGCGTTGGCATCCCGGATTCTTTTATATATTGCCTAGCCGCGGTGTATTTATCCCACTGACTCTGGGTCATATTCTGTTGTCCTATATTATAAAGGGCTGCATAGTATTTTTTGAATTCTCCCGCAATGCCCTTAGAGGATTTCACCATAGAGTCTCTCTCCATTTTAATTTGTGTGATGTAATTCCTCCCCCGTGTACTTGCCTTTTTCCCATATTCATAGAGCTCTCTGCGGCTCTGAGTGATTTTTGCCCTTGCTTTTGCATTTGGCAGAGAGTTGAGTTTTTCTCTCGCTTGTAGCAGTTTGACGGTAATTTGTTGCTCCTGAAATTTCTTGTGCATAGTCTCAAGAGAGAAAATTTCTGTTAACAGGGAATTTAATTGGGAAGTTAGGAGTTTCTTGCGCTGGGAGCCTAACCTGATGAGGGTCCCTCGGATCACACATTTGTGTGTCTCCCAAAGGCACATAGGGGAAACCTCCTCCACCTCATTTTCTGCAAAGAACTGATCCAACTCCTGGGCTATCTGGTTTTTATATAGCACCTCATACAGGAGACTGTCATTCAGTTTCCAGTGCCATTCCTGTACCTGTATTCCTCCTAAATTGAGCGAACATGACGTAGGGGCGTGATCAGATAAAGTAAAGGAGCCTATACTTGCCAAGGAGAGGTGCGGGAGAATACTCTGTGAGACAAGAAGATAGTCTATTCTTGTATATGTTTTATGATAATTAGAATAGAAAGTATAGTCCTTCTCATGTGGGTTAAGAACTCTCCAACTGTCCACCAGCTGGTGGTCTTGAAAGAGCAACTGGCATTTGCGGAGTTTTGTGTGAGAGACTTGGAAAGTTCCTCTTGACGTGTTGAATGGTGGATCTAATGCCAGGTTCAGGCCCCCCCAATTATTATGTGCCCCTCCTTGTATTGTTCCACCAGAGAAAGTAGGGCTTCTAGGCATGCAACCTGTCCCTCATTGGGTAAGTGCATACCCACTAACGTGACCTTTTGCTCACATAGGGTCACCTGAACCATAAGGAGGCATCCCTCCCCATCATCAATCACCCTCATCTCCTTCCATGGGGTATTTCTAGAGATTACAATTGGGACCCCCTTAGCTTCTGAGCTATTCGATGCACTATGGTAGGCAAACGGGAATCTGTTGTCTCTCAGTTTAAAGATTTTGGACTTTTTAAAGTGAGTTTCTTGTATGAAAGCGACATTTATCTTCAATCTCCCCCATTCACTCAAAAGTCTAGTTCCTTTTCTGAGGCTATAAAGCCCTTTAACATTGTATGAGGTCAGGGTGATGTGTGGCATGGTGAACTCCTCCTAACCAAATCCTAACCTGACTATTCGGACAGGAGCAGGAGCCACCAAAAAGGAAAGCCAGAAGGTGGGAGGAGGAGGAGAGACAACCAGAAAGAAAAAAGAAGTACCACCCCCGATAGCACAGCCCGTGCGATCGGTCTAGGAAGAGAAAAAAAGCAAAAAAAAAAAAACTTTAAGAAACACCTCAAGAAAAAAGAGAAACCCTCCACTACAGGAGTGAGGTGTTTGTGAGGGGAGGTATTACCTAGTCAGCGGTATCCTGAGCCCCAGCCACCCCGCTCTCGGCTCCCACTATATCCTAGATAGAAACATACAACCCAGCTGATAACAAAAAAAAAAGCCAAAACAAATAGATGAAAACACACCAACACTTCTCTAGGATATCAGCTAGCGCCAGCATCCAGAGCCACTTACGAGTGAGATCCTGCAATTTCTCACATTTTTCAGATTCCTATGTTGATACAATGTCACTCCTCCTACGTTGCCTTTCTACCTAGCTCCTATCTCAATGACCGATTATCTATTCTATTAACTCTCTGAAAACAGGACAACCACAATTAAGAGACATTTTACAGGCAAACATAATGGTCATACCCAAAGAGGGGAAAGACCGGCCATTTTTGCCAGTTACCGACCCATCTCTTTGTTAAATACAGATCTGAAAATTTTTACTAAAATCCTGGCCTCAAGGTTAAACTAATATATGGCATCCTTGGTCCTCCCGGATCAGGTGGGGTTCCTACAAGGGAGAGAGGGAAAAGAAAACATACAAAGAGTCATAAACATAATCCACCTCGCCTCTAGCAAAAAGTTGCCCTTAGTGCTTTTTTTTCCGCAAATGCGGAAAAAGCATTCGATAGAGTGGATTGGTCCTTCATAAAGGCCACCTTAGAACACATAGGCCTTTCCGAGGAGGGGTGGGGGCATTGGATTTCAGCACCATACTCTGTGCCATCGGCCAGAGTGAAGGTGAATGACAGTTTTTCAGAAGATTTCCCTATACTGAATGGTACTCACCAAGGGTGCCCATTGTCTCCCCTCATCTTCATCCTTACGTTGGAACCTTTTCTATGCACAGTGAGGGCATACCAAGAGATAAAGGGAGTATTGATCAAGGGACTGGAGTATAAAGTAGCTGCGTATGCGGACGATCTGATCTTTTTCTTATCTAATCCAAAAAAAGCGATAGCCTCACTGCAGAGCGAATTACACAAATATAGCGACCTGTCCAATTATAAGGTGAACTACTCAAAATCTGAGGCATTAGGAGTAAATCTAGGTTCAACAGTGAAATGTCAGATAAGCGTAATCTGTAGTTGCAGGTGGACAAATTCATACATTCAGTATTAAGGAACTAAGATCCGGATAAAAGTGGGCAAGATTTTCAAACTTAATTTTGCCCCACTTCTTCATCAATTTAAAATAGACCTTAATAAATGGGATAAGTAGATACTTACCTGGTCCGGGAGGACCAATGCCATTAAAATGAATATAATGCCTCGTTTGATTTACCTTTTGCAATCCGTGCCCGTTAGTATACCCCTGAGTTTCTTAAGGGACCTACGTGTAAGATTTTCCAAATTTATTTGGGCCGGTAAACCAGCACGGGTGAGTAGATCAATTTTAACACTCCCAAAACTGAAAGGGGGGATTGGTTTTCCCAACCCAATGAAATACTATGAAGCAGTCCATTTATCAAGAGTGCTGGAGTGGTGTGCCCAACCGAAAAACATAAACAATGGGTGCAGTTAGGCCAGGCGATAGTGGGTCTCCCTTTAGCTGGACTGCCCTGGATTGCGAAGGAGGATATTCCAGCTGAGGCGAGACAACATCCTCTAGTAGGGACAACTCTTAAGTAGAGTTGAGTGAACACCTGGATGTTCGGGTTCGGTGGGTTTGGCCGAACTTCGCGAAAAAGTTCGGGTTCGGTACCGAACTTGACCCCGAACCCCATTGAAGTCAATGGGGACCCAAACTTTTCGGCACAAAAATGACTGTAAAAAAGTCCTGGAAAGTGCTAGAGGGCTGCAAAAGGAAGTAAAATGATTTTAGAACAATAATCTGTCCCTTACAGCAACAGCAGGAACCTGACCCTATAGGAGTAGGCGATGATTTTAGAACAATAATCCGTCCCTTACAACAACAGAAGGAACCTGACCCTATAGAACTAGAAGATGATTTTAGAACAATAATCTGTCCCTCTAAGCAGTAGGCTCTACCTAGTCCAGTCAGATCATTCTGTAATGCAGGATGAGATGTTATTAGATCTGCAATCTGTCCCTAAAAGCAGCAGTACTAGTAATCTCTACCTAGTCCACAATAAGATCATTCTGTATTGCAGGATGAGATGGTATTATATCTGCAATCTGTCCCTCACAGCGCCAGCAGCATCCTCTCCCTAAACTAGCCTGAGAGCATGTGACATGCAGCACTATGTGACTCCAGCTTATACAGAGGCTGGGTCACATGATGCACTGGCCAATCACAGCCATGCCATTAGTAGGCATGGCTGTGATGACTTCTGAGGGCAAACCAGTGAAACACTTGCTGATTGGCTGCCCTGTAGCTATTCAACAGGCGGGATCAAATACCCAAACCCAGAACCCGAACCCAAACTTTTTTTCAAATGTCCGGGTTCGGGTCCAGGTCATGGACACCCCAAAGTTCGGTACGAACCCGAACTTTACAGTTTGGGTTCGCTCAACTCTACTCTTAAGGTAGTAAGTTCAACCTTTAAATAGGCAAATCTCTCACCCTCGCCTATTCCCTTATGCCAATTTTAGGTAACCCGGCTTTCCAGGCCGGCATCAAAGATAGCCAATTTGAAGCTCTGAGGAGGCAAGGCCTTTTCCGCCTTTTACACTTCAGTCAAGACAATCGATTAATGACAAATGCAAAATTTGGAGGAAAGTTCAAGACAGATTCGATTTTCTCCACTGTGCTCAGTTGAGCATTTTAGTCCGGGAAGTCTGTGGGACGGGTTTCGAGCTGAGAGCCTTGACAACATTTGAACAAGTCTGCATCACCGGGAAGCCATCGAGACATCTACTGTCATTTCTGTACGCCCTGTTGATAACAGCTATAGCCCCACAAAATCTTCCATTTCTCTCTCAATGGGAAACGGATCTGGGAATTAAGTTCACGCAAAGGCAAAAAGACAGAATTCTAATGTTTGCACAAAAGGCTTCAGTGGCAAGCATATACCCGAAGGGAGGTATAAACTCCTTACAAGGTGGTATCAAATGCCAGCAGTTCTACATAGGAGGTTTGCAGGAAACTGAAAGATTTCTGGGAGATGGTAGACAGAGAGTTAGACTATTAAAACATCTATTAATAGCCACAAAAGCACATATACTTTGGTAAAGGGATGTGGCGCCGACTAAATCTCAATGGATGGATAAGATTTCCGAGATTCAGGGAATTAACAATGCTAATGAAGGAACAGGCAGACAAATATTTTACTATTTGGAATCCATTTATCTGCTACAGAGAGCGGATATATGTTGACTAGGGGATGGGGGGACAGGGAGGTTGGAGGGTCGGTTCGATGGGAGGGGATGGAGGAGGAGAGATTTATTTTTTTTTCTCTTTTTTGGGGAAGGGGCGGGGTGGGCAGAGAGTGATACAACACAGTCTGTGTTTAGGGAGAATAGCGGGAGAAGGCTTTGGAGGGGTAGTTGGTAGTGGCAGGGGTGGCTGTTATAATACTGTGGCATCTGCATTAGATAACAGAGATTTGTTATAGATGGGAGAGGGTTATTTGAAAAATGAACCGCAAGACTGTTTTGCATAGATTTTTCCTATTTGGATAATTGAAGAATATATATACCGTATATACTCGCGTATAAGACAAGTTTTTTGACACGGATTTTGTGTCAAAAAACCGAGATTGGTCTTATGCGCGAGTCAACAGCCGGTACGAGCGCGGGGAAACATTCCGAGGGCACCCGCGGTGGCTGAGATGCATTCCAGGCATTCCGGGGATGCCGGGGATGCCGTCACGTCCGCTGACGGCCTGCTGGAGGGCGGAACTTCAGCTCAGTCACACTTGCGACGTGACTGGGCTGAAGGTAAGGGCAGAGGACACAGGCACTTCCTATGAATGGAATAAGGCTGCCGTGTCCTTCTTATGTAAATGTAAAAGAAAAGAAAACAGTTTGGCAATTCGATTAACTAACCATATTAACCCTTATTGTGTGAACAATAAGGGTTAATATGGTCAGATATTCAAATGACAAAACTGTGTTTTTTTTTCTTTGCATTTGACATATGTGAAGAACACAGCAGCCTTATTCAATACATAGGAAGTAAGTATACTGTACTGTAAAAAATAAACAGTTGTACACACACACACTCCCGATTACATGGTATCTTTCCCACTTAGGCTTATACGTGAGTCAATAAGTTTTCCCATATTTTTTGGGCAAAAGTAGGGGGGTCGGCTTATACACGGGTCGACTTATACACGAGTATATACGGTATATAAATATATATATATATAAATACCACGATGATGTAAGACTCTGTTAGAGACAGTGAATGAGCCGCAAGCTGATTAGTCTATCGAAGGTGTTTTCTGAAGTCGGGAAACAAAAAGTGGGACAGTATGCTGTTCAGTTTCATATACTAACTAATGAGGCCTTAGTTGCAACCTTTGTACATTGCCTCTCTAACCGAGTGAAGGATGAATTGGCGGGATCCCTGCTGATCTGGACAATGTCATCTACCTCTGTAACCAAATCGATATTCGCTTTCAGGAGAGGACCCTAGAAAAGAGACGTCAGCACCCCTTGGTCCCTAGTCAGTCTGAACTCTCCTCTCTGCAACCTATGGAGCATCCCCTGCCAGCTGAGGACCCTATGCACCTGGGCTGGACCAGGCTATCTCCAGACGAACGTGCTAGGCGCAGAACTCTGGGCCTGTGCCTCTACTGTGGGGGGCAAAGGTAATTTTCGTGACACTTGCTCGCTGCGTCCGGGAAACGCTTGGGCCTAATACATCTGGAAGGTGGAGTATTGGATCCAAAAACATCACCTTCACGTCTTCTTCTTTCGGCATCCCTTCATGTTGGTGCTTCAACTCATGCGGCCTTGGCATATCTGGATTCTGGAGCTGCCAGCAATTTTATGGACTGGGGAATTGCATCTTCTTTGAAGCTTACTCTTTTGCCCCTTACCACTCCGCTGGTGGTCTCAGCAAATGATGGTACTGTTCTTCCAGGGGGTCCTATTCGCTTCCAGATCCTTCCTTTTAAGATGTCGATAGGAGTGGATATCCTTCCTTATCCTACTGAAGGCCTCTACCCCCATTGTATTGGGTGTCCCTTGGTCACAGCTCCATTCCTCACTCGTTGACTGGACTTCTGGACAGATCCTGACTTGGGGTTCCTCCTGTGTCTCATTCTGCCTACTCAAGGTTGCCACTAAAGAGAGACTTCCTGTTGCCACCACTTCAGTATCTTCTGCCCGTCCCGCTGCATATAGCGATTTCTGGGATGTGTTCTGCCAGGTATCAGCTGAAGTGCTTCCTCCTCACAGGTCCTTTGACTGTGCCATTGACCTTGTTCCTGGAGCAACTCTGCCCAGGGGTCGTACCTACCCCCTGTCCATCCCAGAGACCCAGGCAATGTCAGGGTATGTCGCTGAAAACTTAGAGAAAGGGTTCATCCAGAAATCCTCATCACCTGCGGGAGCAGGATTATTTTTTGATGCCAAAAAAGATGGTACCTTAAGACCCTGCATTAATTATCAATTAAATGCGGTGACAATCAAGAACCGATACCCCTTACCCATAATATCTGAACTATTCGACAGATTGAAAGGTGCCTCCATTTTTACCAAGTTGGATCTCAGGGGTGCATACAATCTGATACCGGGAGGGTGACCAATGGAAAACCACGTTTAACACTAGAGATGGGCATTACGAATACTTGGTTGTGCCCTTTGGGCTGGGTAATGCCCAGTTGTGTTTCAAAAATTTGTCAACTAAATCTTTAGGGATCTGCTTTATAAATTTGTCATCTATCTGGATGACATTCTCATATTTTCGGAAAATCTGCTTGTCCACAGAAACCATGTCCAGGTTGTCCTTCAGCGCCTTAAAGAAAATAATCTATATGCCAAGCTGGAGAAATGTTCTTTTGAGTGTTCTGAGGTCCTGTTTCCTGTTTGGGGTTTTGTATGGATCTTGTATGGATCCTGGAAAGGTCTCGGCCATTACCAACAGCCAGCCTCAAGGCCACACAGCGATTTCTTGGGTTCACCAATTATTATAGGCAGTTCATTAAGAATTACTCTTCAATTGCTGTGCCTATTATTGCCTTGACCAAGAAGGGTGCGAATGCCAAGGAGTGGCCTCCTGAAGCTGTTTCTGCTTTCCATGATTTGAAACAGGCCTTTGTTTCTGGACCTCCCTTGAGGAGACCTAATCCTGGGGATCCATTTTTTGTTGAAGTGGATGCTTCTATGACTGGGGAGGGAGCAGTGCTTCTTCAATCCTTTGAGGAGAAACGCCAACCATATAGGTCTTTCTCCCAAAAAATTTTTTAGGCAGAGAAAAATTATGCTATTGGTGATCAGGAACTTCTTGCAATTAAATTGGCGTTAGAAGAGTGGCATCATCTCTTGGAAGGTTCCCTTCACTCCATAACAGTCTTCACTGACCGTAAAAATCTGCAGTACCTGCAGAATGCCAAACGATTGAATCCCAGACAGGCCAGGTGGAGCCTTTTCTTCTCCCATTTTAATTTCACTATTACTGGTTCTTGCAACAGTCGGGCTGATGCACTCTCTAGGTCATTTGACACTCTGGACGAGGAACCCACCTCTGAACCTGAGCCAATCATTCCGCCCTCATGCATTCTTGCCTATTCTACCACTGTGGAGTCAAAAAAATTCTCCTGGCAAGACCTTCCTCCCCACTGAACTAAGAGCTAAGATCCTTCTTGGGGACATGATTCCAGGGAAGCAGACCATGCTGGGTTCCTCTGATCCTTTCTGCTCATCAGTCGCCACTACTGACAGGTTGTCATGTCTGTGCACAGTCTAAGTCTTCCACACAAGCTCCTGCTGGCCTTCTCATGCCCTTGCCCATTCCTAAGGAGCCCTGCTGGTCTCACATTGCCATGGACTTTATCACTGATCTTCCACCATCTGAGAATAATACAGTCATTTTGGTGGTAATTAGAGTTGAGCGAACCTCTGGAAGTTCGGGTTCTGCTAGTTCGGCCGAACTTCGGGACAAAGTCCGGGTCCGGACGGAACCCGAACGATCGCACGGACACCAAACCCCATTGAAATCAATGGGGACCCGAACTATTAGGCACAAAAATGGCTGTAACAAAGTCCTGGAAAGCCCTAGAGGGCTGCAGAAGGAAGAAAAATGGGGGTAAGGGTAGGGCAAGTGCCCTACAAAAAAATGGGGATAGGGAAAATAAATTAAAATCAAATAAAAAAATGGGAAGGGGGTGGATGTGGAGCAGGAGCCTAGAGGTTGACTAGGCCATGACCGTGGCAGTGTAGGTGGAAGTGGCGGTGGTAGAGGAGTAGGAGGAGGTAGCCAACATGGTATTTTTTTTTATGGAGGAGGATGAGGAGATGGTGGCGGTG
>BLSH010282563.1:1930648-1956538 GCA_018402905.1 Glandirana rugosa | reverse complement strand
ATAAAGTGAGGTAGGATTATGGGTAAATGATAGGTGAATACAATTGTTCTAAAACAAATGTATTGATATGTTAAGAAGTGAACAGAGGTCATGAGGAATAATAAAACGTATATATAAAAATATTGCCCTGAATATGTAAGGTCTTACTGGAATTCCCATTTAAATTTGGTGAAAATAAGAAAGAATAATATTTAAAACAAACACTAGATGGCAGCAGCTATTTAAAAGTATAGGACCCCATTGAAGGATAAGAGTTCAAAGAAACGTCCAAAGGGATCAATTAAACAATAATGAGAATGTGCAATACATTGTTGATCAATAAGATTATTGTATAGATATGCCCTTAAATCTTGTAGAAATGTATTGTAATAAGAATGGATTTTAAATTATTGATTTTAATGTGAGTGATTTCAGCAGGGGATTATGAGTAACGTACTCTGGGACCCAGGGAGTTAACTCTCCAGGTATTTAGCAGGAGGTTGGTATATAAGAACCCTCATTTGCCACATCCTCCAGCTTCCTGATGATACCATGGCGAAACGCGTACAGGCAGAGTTACATGGTTAGTGACTTCACATCCAGGTGACAGAGTTTCTGGAAGCTGGAACGCACTCCGAGTCTCCATGTTGGGAGGAGGCGGCTGGAGATACACTATACACGGCTGATATCACTGAGTGCCGGCTTGGTCACCAACAAATGTTAGGTTTAAATTGACTGAGTCTTTTAAACAATTTTAATAAATGTGAGCTATGAGAAGCGTGTTTGCCTTTTTGTTTCTGAGTTAACCATCGTCAGAGGAGCGTAGGCTGACCCACAAACAACTGGGTCCTTGCATCTGGTGAGTGGCAGTGTGTTAAGAAGGTGGCGTGGATCACAGAAACACATGTCAACAGCACGATTGTCTGTATTAGAGGACTATTTGGAGGTGTAGATTCACCAGTGGTCACACTACAGACGTTTTTGCAGTGGATTAATATAAGGACATTTTGTTAATGTGTTTATGCAGTAATTATTTATTTGTTTTTCATTTTTAAAGATTTATCAGCATGGGAATACCTAAGGGCAAATTGCCCCAAGTCACCTCAAGTCGCTTGACATCCGAAATCCCATTGAAATGAATGGGAGCCTTCTTAATATACACTACTGAAGTTGCTCAGACTTCTAGGCAACTTCAGAAAAGATTCCTGTACTACTACTTCAAGGCGACTTCTATCCAACTTGTGCCCATAGAATTCAAAGGAAGTCGCCCCTAAGTCAGATCCCCCATCTATATTGAAGCGACTTTACAGCAAAAAGAAAAGCAAAAAGAAAAAAGAAGCAACCTCCCTCTCTCTCTTCTCTAAGGAGCCAAATGCAAAGTTGCCTGGCATGGAGGTCGCTTCAGGTCCCGTTGTAAGTCACCCAAAGTCGCGCTGAAGTCGCCTTGAAGTCACATTCAAGTCACCTAGCAAAGTCGCCTCTGAATTCGGATCGCCTAGATGTGAACCAGCCCTACCACCCATACACCATAAAGTTTTGTTTTTTATTTCTAAGGACTAGCAGCATTTAACGTATAACTGGCCCTTGTTTATGCTGTCTTTTTCCAATATATCGTTTGCTCAATAAAAGGCTTTATTTGAACAGGATGGAATCAGACTAAACTCCTTCACGGGCTTCACATTTGTTTTATCCCTAAGCTGATCCCCAGGCTAAATTTTAAATGCGCAGTTAAAAAAGTTTTAACTGTTCAGTAGAACAGAACAATTTGGTCATGGGACTTTATATGAGGCATGTCTTGTCAAATAGAGAGTACAGAAAGTATAAAAAAATAGAAGTTTATTTACATACCAGGTAACAAATGTTACACAGTCAAAATTTTAGGAACAGTCAGAGCAAATAGATATATTAAAAAACAGGATAATTCGAGCCAGCTGAACATTAAAGAGAAATCATGATCTCCAAATGAATAATATAACCAGATAGACAGTGCAGCGCTATAAAACCGTAGGTAAAAAGATCCTAATCAATGTTCATATTTACTCCACATCCTTATAATGCAACATAAGGTTAAAAGAAAGTTCAAATAGCGTGCAGATGTGAGGAAGATGGGAATCCCAGGTAAGCCCTCGAGTGCTCCCCTCCACCAAGTGGCAAGATTGCGCGCTCACCTCCACGTCAGACCCCTGGGTTAACAGTGGGTCAAACGTGCTGAAGAGACCAAGTCTCAAGGGGACAGACTACTCCCGATCTCCACTCCTCTTATTGCATGCCCAGAGAGACTGAACCTTTCAGTCACATCGCTCCCAGTAAGCCGACCAGTTCTTAGTAGCGGTGGTTGCTTTAGTTACCCTTTCAGGCTCTGGTGATCCTGCCAGTTCTTGTCCTAGGATCTGGACGCTCACTATACTGTACTCTTATTGTCCTACATCCATGTTTCCAAATGTATCTATTGCTTCTGTCCACTTCCTGATCAGACTAGAGGGCTTTAGGGCATAAAGGGCTGAAAAGGGTGCAAAGCCTGCTGGAAGGTAAGGATGGTATACAAACGGTGCTACTCAGATATATGGGGCCAGACATGGTTTGGGCGCTTCCCTCCCTCTTGCGAGCTGGGTTGCACTTTTCGGCTGATATGTAAGTATCACAAACTCATACTTGTTCTTTCTTTCACATTTGCATTCTTTTTGCAATTTATAAGGAGCTGAATCAACTTACTATTGTATTTATCATTTACAGCTATAGGGATTCTGGGCATTGCACTTTTGACGAGTGGCGGTAATGCCACAAAGCACGTAGAGTGATACAGTGCCCTCACCTTCTGATTTTCATCATACACATCATATCTTCGTTCATGTATGCCATGTTATGAATGTCTCATTATGAGTTTTTACCTTAGTCATCATGCAATGTGTCATTTCTTCACATGGCCCTTGATGGTCAGAGTACTGTATTTTATTATGCCAATTTTGACTGTGTAACATTTTTTACCTGGTATGTAAATAAACTTATATTTACTTTCTGTACTCCCTATTTTACATGACATGCCTCATATATATCCCATGACCAAATTGTTCTGTTCTCTTACATATTAGGGATGGAGATATGTCATGGTGGGTGTGACAGGTCACATTCTCTTCTTTTCTTAATTTAACTGTTCAGTAAGTCTAGTGATTCTGGTGTCAGTGCTAGACAGCAGAGCCAGGTAAGCAGACAAACGCAAAGATAAAATACATATAGGTAAGCTTTCTTATAACAAAAAAATGTGTAATTATGTACAGGTAGTTTTGGAATCTAGACACTCCTGCCATACAGCATAGGAAGGTCCTGAAATCCAGTGCAGCTAAGCAGCAAACTTGGTCCAAGACACATCCTTTTTTTGCTCACTGGACAATGGAAGAATGTCAGGAATCAGCAGCAGAGGTGACCAGCTCTGTGTGGCTACACAAGGAAACTGAGACCAGACTATATATGCTTTAACCACTACAGCCCCGAAAGGATTTAACCCTTTAACCACTTCAGCCCCGGAAGGATTTCACACTTTAGGACCAGAGCCCTTTTTGCGATTCGGCGCTGCGTCACTTTAACTAACAATTGCGCGGTCATGCGACGTTGTACCCAAACGAAATTTGCGTCCTTTTTTTCCCAAAAATAGAGCTTTCTTTTGGTGGTATTTGATCACCGCTGCGTCATTTCTGATCGCCGCTATAAACAAAAGAAGAGCGACAATTTTGCACAAAAAAAAACAAATTTCTTACTTTTTGCTAAAATACAAATCCAAAAAAAAAAAATACAAAAAAACATTTTTTTTCATCAGTTTTGGCCGATTTATATTCTTCCTCATATTTGTGATAAAAAAAATCGCAATCGGCGTTTATTGATTGGTTTGCGCAAAAGTGGCCGCGTTTACGGATGATGAGAATTCATTTTTGGGGTTTTTATTATTTTTTTATTTTTTACTAGTAATGACGGCGATCTGCGATTTTTAGCGGTACTGCGATATTTCAGTGGACATGTCGCAACATTTTGACACTTTTTTGGGACCATTGGCATTTATACAGCGATCAGTGCTATAAAAATGCACTGATTACTGTGTAAATGCCATTGGCAGTGAAGGGGTTAACCTGCAGGTTAACTGTGTTCCCTGGGCGTGTTCTAACTGTATGGGGGCTGCCCTAGCAGGGGAAGGGAAGTGATCACAGCTTCCATGTAGAGGAAGGCTGTGATCACAGCCCTTCCCTGCTCACACAGAACGGAGGTCCGTGTTTACTTACACGGACCTCCGTTCTCTCAGTGCGGGGGGGCATCGCGGGTGGCCGGCGGCGATCGAGTCCACCGCACCCGCTCCCTGGCCCTCCCCGATCACAGTGAGCGCGCGCCTCCGGTGGCGCGCGCGCGCTCACAGTGCGCGATCTCGCAGCCACCGTCGTATGACGGCGGTTTGTGATATCGAACCACTTTGTCGCCATCAACTTGCAGTTGGCGGTCGGCAAGTGGTTAATGACCAGGCCACTTTTTGCGATACGGCACTGCATTGCTTTAACTGACAATTGCGCAGCCATGCGACGTTGTACCCAAACAAAATTGAAGTCCTTTTCTTCCCACAGATAGAGCTTTCTGTTGGTGGTATTTGATCACCTCTGCAGTTTTTATTTTTTGTGCTATTAACAAAAAAAGACCAGCAATTTTGAAAAAAAAACCAAAAATTTTTACTTTCTGCTATAATACATATCCAAAAAAAATATATAAAAAAACGAATTTATTCATCAGTTTAGGCCAATATATATTCTACTACATATTTTTGGTAAAAAAAAATCACAATAAGCGTATATTGATTGGTTTGCGCAAAAGTTATTGTGTTTACAAAATAGGGGATAGATTTAGGGACTTTTAATTTTTATAATTGTTTTTACAGGTAATGGCGGTGATCTGCAATTTTTAGCAGGATCCCCATTCTGCCTCTGTGCACTGCAACCGCGGGTCGCCGGCGGACATCGAGTCCGCGGGACCTGCGGGCGCGTTCCCGCGGCGTGCAGCTCGCACGCGTCCACTGTTTCACAGGTACGGCGATTCGCGCAATAGAGCCGACCTGCCTCTGTATATATTCAGTGGCTGGTCAGCTAGTGGTTAAGTGAGATTTATTTACAGTGAAACAAAATTCATTCAGACACCAACACACAGCAAACATAAAAATACAAGTGAACCAAATAACCCAGTGACAGTATACCTGACTAATAAACCAAAGAATAAATAAACAAAGAGAAGCCTAAGCTAACAAATAACTATATTTAATACATACAAAATGGGAAACACAGAAAAGCAGGGAAAACTGGAGGTGCAGAGAACAGATTGGCAGAGGGAACCAAAACTGGGGTCAGGAACAAAGATGAGCAGATACAAGGCAGCAGGGTACAGGGTACAAGGTACAGGACAGGAGCAAGATTAGTATAGTTAGCAACAATGTCAAAATCATCAAAATACTGAAGCAAGAGGCACTAAAAGAAGAGGGCCTAAATATCCTCCCACCCACTGGTGGAAACTGGAATTACAACTCCCCCCCCCCCCCCCCACTCAGGAAACCACAGTGCCACCATCAGGCGATCCGGGTCCTGACAAAGAGTATAAAGATACAACAGATACAGTCTTCCTCCATGCATACCTGTGTACATTTTAGAAGAATCTAAATGCTTATTAGTGTTAAGTGGGGTACACACTATAAGAAAACCGGGCGAGCGGTCATCCATTTTCCTCATTGTTTCACAGCAAATCGGAACCGATGAATAAAAATTCGTACGAAAACTCTCGTACGACAATAGCTTTTTTTTGCTGTTTAATGTTTCTGATCATGCGCAGTTTTCTTTTCTGATTTTTCTTGTATAAAGATCATACGAAAACGGTGCATATTGAACGAAAATCATTCATTCTGTTCCTGCACGAGAAAACATTTTGGAGTTTGTCCCTTCGGGAATTTTCTTACAAAAATTCAGAATCGGCTGTTGAAAATTGTGTACACGCTATACGGAAATCCTACGAAAATTATTTGGAGGAAAACGTTCGTCCGATAATGTGTACGAGCCTTTAGTCCTCCCTTTTAATTTCTGCCACTTATGCTTATATAAAGAAAAAAAATCAGGTGTTTATTGTAACAATGTTTTAATGCGCTTAATGCATTTTAATTTATTTCATTAATAGGCTTTATATTTTTGCTTCGATTGCAACTTTAAATAAACCATATAGTTGCAGAAATAGTTAAAGGAATCTACACAAGGAAATTCTTCAGTGTTTCACTATTAAATTAATTCTAGCAAGATACAGAGCAACAGTTCCAGGCACATTGTCCTTTGTCACGTCCCTTGGTTTGATGGCAACTTAATCATAGAAGGTGCTAGTTGGATGTGTTGGTTTAAATTCACTGAGCATCTCTTTTTAACTGCTTGCCGCCCGCCCACCGTTAAATGACAGAGGGACGGTGCGGCCCTTGTTCTGGGAAGACGTCATATGATGTCGCCCAGAACGTGAGCCATTGTGGGCCCGCAGGCACCCGTATTGCGGGCCCGTGTCCTAGCAACACGGCGCGACCCCGATCTGTGTAAAGAGCCGCGGCCGCGGCTCTTTAGATATGTGATCGGCTGTGTCCAATCACAGTCGGTCACATGTAAACAGCAAAGTGCTGGTAATCAGCTCTCCTCGCTTCACACTGACAAAGTGTGTGGCGAGCAGTGCCGATCAGCGGCAGTCCTGAATACAAATTCGGAGATTCAGATGTATCCGAATCTCCGAATTAATAGCAGGGCCCTCTGATTCCTCCTGTATTGAATTGTATTGTAACTGTACTGTCTGCCCTCATATTGTAAAGCACTGCGCAAACTGCTGGCGCTACAGTACCTCACAAAAGTGAGTACACCCCTCACATTATTGTAAATAATTTATTATATCTTTTCATGTGACAACACTGAAAAAATGACACTTTGCTACAATGTAAAGTAGTGAGTGTACAGCTTGTATAACAGTGTAAATTTGCTGTCCCCTCAAAATAACTCAACACGCAGCCATTAATGTCTAAACTGCTGGCAACATAAGTGAGTACACCCCTAGGTTTAACAGGACAGGTTCCACTCAGAACAGGCCTCGCCATGGTCAACCAAAGAACTTGCTCATCATCATATCCAGAGGTTGTCTTTGGGAAATAGATGTATGCATTGCTTCAGAGGCTGAAGGGGTGGGGGGTCAGTCTGTCAGTGCTTAGACCATACGCCGCACACTGCATCAAATTGGTCTGTATGGCTGTCATCCCAGAAGGAAGCCTCTTCTAAAGATGATGCACAAGAAAGCCCGCAAACAGATTGCTAAAGTCAAGCAGATTAAGGACATTGATTACTGGAACCATGTCCTGTGGTCTGATGAGACCAAGATAAAATTATTTTGTTCAGATGGTGTCAAGCGTGTGTGGTAGCAACCAGGTGAGGAGTACAAAGACAAGTGTGTCTTGCCTACAGTCAAGCATGGTGGTGGGGGTGTCCTTATCTGGGGCTGCACGAGTGTTGCCGGCCCATGGGAGCTACAGTTCATTGAGGGAACCATGAATGGCAACATGTACTGTGACATACTGAAGCAGAGCATGATCCCCTCTCTTCAGAGATTGGGCCACAGGGCAGTATTCCAACATGATAATGAACCCAAACACACCTCCAAGAGGACCACTGCCTTGCTAAAGAAATTGAGGGTAAAGGAGATGCACTGGCAAAGCAGATCTCCAGACCTAAACCCTATTGAGCATCTGTGGGACATCCTCAAACAGAAGGTGGAGGAGCGCAAGTTCTCTAACATCCACCAGCTTCGTGATGTCGTCATGGAGGAGTGGAAGAGGACTCCAGTGGCAACCTGTGAAGCTCTGGTGAACTCCATGCCCAAGAGTTGCTAGCAGTTTAGACATTAATGGCTGTGTGCTGAGTTATTTTGTGTATATATATATACTGTATATATGTGGGAAGCACAGGGTTAACAATGGGGTCCTGATTATAGTACAGCTGTATCCTAGTCCACACTCTCAGGGCAGCACAGGGTTAAATCATGCGGCTTTGTCTAACCTAACAAATGGGCTGTATAGCACATAGGCAGTATAGAGTTAAACTGATTAAAACCTTGGACAGAGGGGTGGCTGTGGACGTCGTATGCTTGGATTTTGCAAAAGCGTTTGACACCGTTTCCCACACACGTGTAAGGTATAATCTACAGGCTTGGAAAAATAATTTTGTAAATGTATAGAAAACTTTCTAAAAGACCGTACAGGTGGTCCCCAGGTTACAAATTTCTGACTTGCAAACAGAGGGAGACAACAGGAAGTGAGAGGAAATCTACCCCTATGAAGGGAAATTCATGAGTTATCATGGAAAAATGTGTCTCCACTGAAGCTCTCCAATCCTTGTTTCCACAACAACTCAAAATGTTCAAAATCCAATTGTCATAGGGACAGAAAGTGAGGTGAAATCTTCAGGGGCACAAACAGCAAAACAAATGTTACATGGGTGTTAACCCTTCATTATGCTATCCAAAAAAACTTAGAAATATTTTTTTTAGCTGGAGCTACACTTATAAAATGTGCCTGTTCGGACTTACGAACAAATTCAACTTAAGAACAAACCTACAGACTCTATCTTGTTTGCAACCTGGGGACCTGGGGACTGCCTGCATTCAGAGAGTAGTTTTTAATGATTCATATTCTGGATGGTCTAAGGTTATAAGTAGTGTACCCCAAGGTTCAGTGTTGGAACCCTTACTTTTTAATATATTTATAAATGATATAGGGTCTGGGATTAAAAGTATAATTTCAGTATTTGCAGATGACACCAAGCTATACAGTGGAATAACGTCCTTACAGGATGTCTCCAACTTATAGGCTGACCTCAATGCACTGTCTAATTGGGCAACTATGTGGCAGATGAGGTTTAATGTTGATAAGGGCTCGTTTGCACTTGCTTCAAAACAGGGCTTACAGTCCTGTTTACACCTTGCGTTGGCTTCGCTTCGCTTCAGCTTAGCGTCAAAAATTATACCCATGCAGCTTTAGCCATGCTTTAAAGCCTCTTCAACGCCTCCATAGAAGTCTATGACACAACTTGTTTGAAGCTCGCTTGAAGCACCTGCGGCTTTTCAGAGGCTGCAATTCAGCTTTAGCTTCGCTTTGTTTTGGAGAAATTGCAGGTGTGAGATATCAACAAACAGGGCATCGGCCAAGCTTCAAAAGAGCCTCATCAAAGCCCCACCGAAGCCTCATTGAAGCAGCACCGAAGCCCCATTAATGCACCACCGAAGCCCCATTGAAGCACCACCAAAGCCTCATTGAAGCACCACCGAAGACTCATTGAAGCACCACCGAAGCCCCATTGAAGCACCACCGAATCCTCAAAAACACATCATAAAAGCTTGTTGAAGCAGTAGGGGCTTTAATGTGCGTTGAAGCCAAAGCAAGTATAAACGGGCCCTAAATGTAAAGTTAGGCATGCATCTTATATACTAGGAGGAGAACAGCTGGGGGAGTCAATAGTGGAGAAGGATCTGGGGGTTTTGGTAGATCATAAGCTTAATAATGGCATGCAATGCCAAGCTGCAGTTTCCAAAGCATGCAAAATCCATTCTTGTATTAAGAGAGGCAGGGACTGCAGAGAGAGAGAGAGGTATCATTTTGCCCCTGTACAAAACATTAGTAAGACCTCATCTGGAATACGCAGTTCAGTTTTGGGCACCAGTTCATAAAAAGGATACACAGTTGAAATACATATATGTAAACTGTTCTATCTGTTATAAGATTTTCAACTCTGTTCAGTAAGTCTAATGATTCTGGTGCCAGTGTAAGACAGCAGAGCCAGATAAGCAGACAAACACAAAGATAAAATACATATAGATAAGCTGTCTTACAACAAAATCATTTCTTGTATTAAGAGAGGTATGGACTACAAAGAGAGAGATATCATTTTGCCCCTGTACAAATCATTAGTAAGAGCTCATCTGGAAACTGTTCTATCTGTTAAAAGATCTTCAACTCTGTTGAGTAATGCCTCGTACACACGGGTCGACGATCGTATACAACAGGTCGTACGAACGACCGTTGTATGCTAAATCGACTGTTAGTACACGCGATTAGAACAGCCGACATATGACGGTCGTACAACAGAAGTTGTATGAGCAGACTAGAAAACTTGGTAGTACCAACAAGCGGTCGTACGACCGTTGTATCGTGTGTACAGAGAAGTTGGTCCAACAAGTTGTATTGTGCAAAACATGCATGCTCAGAAGTCAGGAACGGCCAGACACTAATTACATGCACCTGAACTTTCTCTTTATACGTTCATAACATGACACTACGTTCAGCTTGGTCGTACGATCATGTAGTGCATGTCAGTATGCTAGATACAACAGCCAACATACGATTTGGTCCATTCGGTCGTACGACCGTCGAACCGTGTGTACGAGGCTTAAGTCTAGTGATTCTGGTGCCAGTGCTAGACAGCAAAGCCAGGTAAGCAGACAAACACAAAGATCAAATACATATAGATAAGCCGTCTTACAACAAAATCCATTCTTGTATTAGGAAAGGCAGGGACTGCAGAGAGAGATATCATGTTGCCCCTGTACAAAACATTAGTAAGTCCTCATCTGGAATACACAGTTCAGTTTTGGGCACCAGTTCATAAAAAGGATACACAGTTGAAATACATATATGTAAACTGGTTTATCTGTTAACATATTTTCAACTCTGTTCAGTAAGTCTAGTCTAGTGATTCTGGTGCCAGTGCTAGACAGCAGAGCCAGGTAAGCAGACAAACACAAAGATAAAATACATATAGATAAGCTGTCTTACAACAAAATTATTTCTTGTATTAAGAGAGGTATGGACTGAAGAGAGAGAGAGATATAATTTTGCTCCTGTACAAATAATTGGTAAGACCTCATCTGGAAAATGCAGTTCAGTTTTGGGCACCAGCAGCTCTTCTATAGAGGGCGCTAGTGCGCCGCCCTCCCCCCGCTAGTCTTTCTAAAAAAAAAAAATAGTGCACCGTTATATGGCTGGCTGGCTTTTTTGGGAGACCTGACTGCAATTCCCAAAGCCCATTGGTCAGCCCTTAAAGTGTATAGCTGTGCAAAACATTAGTAAGACCTCATCTGGAATACGCAGTTCAGTTTTGGGCACCAGTTCATAAAAAGGATACACAGTTGAAATACATATATGTAAACTGTTCTATCTGTTATAAGATTTTCAACTCTGTTCAGTAAGTCTAATGATTCTGGTGCCAGTGTAAGACAGCAGAGCCAGGTAAGCAGACAAACACAAAGATAAAATACATATAGATAAGCTGTCTTACAACAAAATCATTTCTTGTATTAAGAGAGGTATGGACTACAAAGAGAGAGATATCATTTTGCCCCTGTACAAATCATTAGTAAGAGCTCATCTGGAAACTGTTCTATCTGTTAAAAGATCTTCAACTCTGTTGAGTAATGCCTCGTACACACGGGTCGACGATCGTATACAACAGGTCGTACGAACGACCGTTGTATGCTAAATCGACTGTTAGTACACGCGATTAGAACAGCCGACATATGACGGTCGTACAACAGAAGTTGTATGAGCAGACTAGAAAACTTGGTAGTACCAACAAGCGGTCGTACGACCGTTGTATCGTGTGTACAGAGAAGTTGGTCCAACAAGTTGTATTGTGCAAAACATGCATGCTCAGAAGTCAGGAACGGCCAGACACTAATTACATGCACCTGAACTTTCTCTTTATACGTTCATAACATGACACTACGTTCAGCTTGGTCGTACGATCATGTAGTGCATTTGGGAGACCTGACTGCAATTCCCAAAGCCCATTGGTCAGCCCTTAAAGTGTATAGCTGTGCGCCAGCCAGGCGCACATCTATACACTGATTGGCTCTGGCCTCAGTCACTGTCCTCCAGACAGTGACTGATTGGTCAGGAGCGGGGCGGGACTGGCAGACGTGCTGGTGCTTGGACTGCATGCAAGCAGGCCTGTGTCCCCCCGACCGAGGGAGAGGGACCGGCCTGACGACGAGTCCCTCTGATGTAAGTACTGCTAACTGCTGTGCTGCTGGACTCTGCATACCTGTGCGCTGGCAATACCTGTGTACTGGCTGGCGGCAATACCTGTGTGCTGACAATACCTGTGTACTGGCAATACCTGTGTACTGGCTGGCAGCAATACCTGTGTACTGGCAATACCTGTGTACTGGCTGGGGGCAATACCTGTGTACTGGCAATACCTGTGTACTGGATGGTGGCAATACCTGTGTGCTGACAATACCTGTGTACTGGCTGGCGGCAATACCTGTGTACTGGCTGGCGGCAATACATGTGTACTGGCTGGCGGCAATACCTGTCAACTGGCTGGCGGCAATACCTGTGTACTGGAAATACATGTGTACTGGCTGGAGGCAATACCTGTGTACTGGCTGGCGGCAATACCTGTGTACTGTCTGGTGGCAATACCTGTGTACTGGCAATACCTGTGTACTAGCTGGTGGCAATACCTGTGTACTGGCTGGCGGCAATGCCTGTGTACTGGCTGACGGCAATGCCTGTGTACTGGCAATAACTGTGTACTGGCAGGCGGCAATACCCGTATGCTGACAATACCTGTGTACTGGCTGGCTGCAATACCTGTGTACTGGCTGGCGGCAATACCTGTGTGCTGGCAATACCTGTGTACTGGCTGGTGGCAATATCTGTGTACTGGCAATAACTGTGTACTGGCTGGCGGCAATACCTGTGTACTGGCAATAACTGTGTACTGACTGGTTGCAATACCTTTGTACTGACAATACCCGTGTACTGGCTGGCTGCCATACCTGTGTACTGGCTGGCTGCAATACCTGTGTACTGTCTGAATGCAATACCTGTGTACTGGCTGGTGGCAATACCTGTGTACTGGCTGGCTACAATACCTGTGTACTGACTGGCTACAATACCTGTGTACTAGCTGGCTGCGATGCCTGTGTACTGGCTGGCTGCAATACCTGTGTACTGGCTTACTACAATACAAGTGTACAGGCTGGCTGCAATACCTGTGTACTGACAATACCTGTGTACTGGCTGGCTACAATACCTGTGTACTGATAATACCTGTCTACTGGCTGGCTGCAATACCTGTGTACTGGCTGGCTGCAATACCTGTGCACTGGCTGCATACTGTGTTACTGGCTGCAATATACCCCACCTGTGATGCTGAGCTGTATACTGTATCCTGTGATGCTGAGTTGTGTACTCCTGACACAATATGTGGAATGCAAGGGATGGAGTGGGTGGATTCTATAAGGTGTGGGGCTTATGAGAAGTAGGAGGGGTCAACAAGGAAGGGTGAGGCCTGGCATCCCCCATCCTAAAACTTCACCAGCCGCCACTGGGCACCAGTTCATAAAAAGGGTATCAGGGAACTGGAGAAAGTGCAGAGAAGAGCAACCAAACTGATAAAAGGCATGGAGGAGCTAAGCTATAAAAAAAGATTAGAGGAGCTGAATTGATTCTCTCTTGAGATAAAAGGGGATATGAACAACATGTATAAATACATAAGTGGTCTATATAGTGAACTTGGTGTTGAGTTACTCTCTATAAGGTCATCACAGAGGACAGGGGGCATTCTTTACATCTGGAGAAAAACAGATTTCATCTCCAAATATGTAAAGGCTTCTTCACAGTAAGAGCTCTGAAACTGTGGAATAGACTCCCTCAAGAAGTGGTCCTGGCCAGCTCAATAAATTGTTTTACGAAAGGCCTGGATTCTTTCCCAGATGCACATAATATAACTGGATACTAAAATTGATCCAGGGAACATCGGATTGCCTTTTGGGGGATCAGGAAGGAATTGTTTCCCCTGCTGGTGCAATTTGGATCATGCTTTATTGGGTTTTTTTGCCTTCTTCTGGATCAACTATGGGTATAGAATTGTATATATACAATTGTATAATTTTTTTTCCCTTCTATTGGTTGAACTAGAAGGGCTTGTGTCTTTTTTTCAACCAGACTAACTATGTAGCTATGTAACTTTGATTTTGGAGTGAATGGAGCTTCCCGAGTGAAAAGCACTTTCACTGTTATAAATATGTTCATTAAATAAAAATTTTCAATCCTGCTCCTTCACTTTTTTTCATCACTGCTGTCGAAAAAGAATGTGACCCCACTCACCATTAGAAAATCAAGCAAATATTCCTAAAACAAAAATTTTCGAACAAAATTCTACTAGTATATGGCAACTTTACATTTCAGAGAAACAATTGCAACCGCTGTCCATCAGTAATATTTATCTGCACTGATGCTTACAATAGGTATATTGTCCTATCTTACCTTGTCATATGTCTCTGTCCTCCGCTTGGTATAGTTCTGTTTGGACCAGGTCATTGGAATGAGTATTTTGGCACTCCTTATGAAAAGTCTTTTCTGTGTGGCAGTAAATAGATATTTGGTGGCTTCATTCACCATGTCCTAGGATTGAAAAAAGTAAGGCAATGCTACACAGCTCAGAAGGATCATATTAACATATGCATTTCTTTACAAATCCACCCAATCTCATTTTTGTATAAACTCATCCTGCCTTTGCTATCTGCTGCTCTTCTGTTAACATGGCCATTTCTTCCCCAAGTTATTCATTTGTCTTCAGAGGTTCAATTTCCCCTACTTCTAACCCCTCTTGTTCTTTTTCATTGAAGGAATAATTCACTTTCTGTCAAACATTTTTCTTGTTAAAGGGTCGGTTTACCCAAAATTGATATTTTAGTTATAGGTGCAACTTGTCGGGCTGAGTCAATGTCTTGAGATTGCAAGAGGGGTACTCCAGAATGTGTTCCTGACCTGTTGGGAGCTTTGGGAGTTTAAGCAACCTTTGCATATCTCAGCTCCTCCAATTGCATTCCCTGTGTGAAAATTCATTGAAAATCCATAATGGCCAAAGTAGGTGTGCAGACCCAAAGACAAAGATCTCCCCAACAGAAGATAATTATCAAAAACTGAAATATCAGTGCTGGGTAGACTGACTCTTTAAATATAAATTGTAACCAATTTAGGCAAAACTGAATATATGACTAAAAAATAATTAAGCACAGGAATACTTCAGCAAAATCTGCAAGTCAAAATAGCGAGCTGATCTTGAAATATTACACCAAAATGATATACTCAACATCTCTTGTAAAAACTGAGCATTGCTTTAGTAAGTCACAAACCACCCTTGGCATGCCAGTCTATACAAGTGCCTAAAACTTTAATTAAATCGAAACACTACTTTGAGTATGTCACTGAACCTATGTATTTAATATGTTTCAGTAATGAAGAATGAGTTGGCAGCTCTGCTACTGTGGAGCAAGGTCCACAAAGAATGTTCAACAGTCTCAATGTAATATTTGCTAATTTTTATAGATAACACAAAAAGATGTTTTTATCCTATATATTGGAAGTTGAAGTTTACCTTGATTTGCTGTATGAGTTGAGCATTTTCAGGCAGTCCGGGGTGAATTGCAATTACGATATCGTCATAGCCACCATCTTTAAGTGTAACAATGGAACTTTTTGAAGAGGAAAAAGTTTGAAGTGCGATGATAACAGCAACCAACCACCGCCAGTCCATTTTTTTTAATGGTCACTGAAGTGTTAGTTGCTCTGGTTGTTTTATACATTCACAGAAAAGTCAGTTTGTGATGAATTTATACTGTCACTTTTACTACTGGTTATTCAGGAAGCTGATTGTTATGTATGTAGTAAAAAAAAGATAAGAGGCCCATTTTATGAAACTATGCAGTTTATATAATTGCTGGAATTTCAGTTTGGTTTTGTTTACTGATGAGAATGATTTACCAGATCTGCCTATTCTGATGGAGCAATCTGATGGATATAACACCATACCTCCCAACTGTCCCTGATTTCGAGGAACTGTCCCTCATTTGGAACAATGTCCCTCTGTCCCTCATTCCTCCTCATTTGTCCCTCATCTTGGTCTGATCTATATAGTTGTATATAAAATGCACTATTTATCCTTCAAAAAGTGTTTCCCAGTGCTAAATCCTCCACCCAATTAGTAAATTGCTGCATTTGTAAACTTCAAAAACTAATATAAAGGAATACTAGTAGTAAAAATTAAGCACTTGTGGGTTTAACTAATCATTTTTGTGTATAATTCTCCTTTAAGGGGCGTGGCAGGGGGTTTGTCCTATGCCTACATACATTTGCCAATAGATGTCCCTCACTCCCATCTCAAAAAGTTGGGAGGTATGTATAACACTGCTATAGTTGAATTAAAAATCACCACCATCCATTCATGCACATGTCTTGGTAAAGGGATCCTTGTGTACTAATGTAGCGCCACCATAGTGTAGGTGCTTTTACTTTTGTAGATTTTTGATAGGAGAGGAAAAATCTAGTCAGGCCTGACTGTAAGTGCAGGCCTGAATGTTTTGATCTGGGCTGGGAGTGGCTCAGGGGAGGGGCTGGAGATGGAGGGAATGGACACCCCTTGGAGATTTCCTCCCCTTGAGCTGGGAAAGCTCTAGAAGGGGGAGGATGAGGAGGTGTCACTTCCTGATGTATGACAAGGAGCCCTGACCAATCCACAGGCTGGGTTGGCAGGCCTCCTTAAATACAGCCAGCAGGTGTGAGGAGAGTTCGGTTGGAAGAGATGAGGATGTAGCTGGAGCTGCGGAACAGGCCTCATCTGGGAGGGGAGTCCCCAGTCTGGGGGGGGGGTGAACCTGAGGCCTGGGGATTGGGTGCAGCCAGGAGCCGGAGTCAGCTCCTGGAGTGGCACAGGAGAAGCAGGAGAGCAGCTGAGTTCTACATGGAAGGAGACTCTTTAAAGAATATACCACATAGTCGGTGAGTGGCGGCCCCTGGAAGTTGGGTTAGAAGGCTGAGAGGAGAGAGCAATCTGTAGAAGTCAGGAGGAGCCAAACAAGGGGAAGGAGAGCCATTAGACTGCAAGACAGGCTGGATGGGTCAGGAAAATGGATGGGCTGGAAGTAGTAGTTCATCCAAGGCCTAGCTAGCACCAACATACTTAGTTACACAAAAGAGGGTCCACAGTTTCAGGGAAGGAAACCTGCGATTCTCACCCACAATGGGTGGTTCTGAGGCCTTGCCCGTGGCTGCAGCAGGCCTCACCATGTGCTAGCTGTGGTGAAGAGGAAGTGTCATGGAGGTCTGATAAATTTATTTTCGGACCAGGGGAACAAGTGTAACGGTCAGCAAGTAGTGTGCTGTAGAGAGGAAAGGAGAAGAGTAATGGTCAGCAAGTAGTGTGCTGGAGGGGAAGAAGTGTATATACCGGAGGTGTATATATTAGGTCCCATGTTCAACTACTGGGCATCCCACAGTCATCCCTATCCCTATCCAAGTTCAACCCCTAAATAAAACAACAAACAAAGTGCCGGCCTGTTCAGTGACTCTGGGTGTGTGGAGTTCGTGTGATTGAGGGCAGTGGGCAGGTGGACCACAACTATCAGCCGCTCTTGAGGGAGCACATGGCTTCATTTGGGGGCTCATTTTCCGAGATGCACCTGCAAGGCTGCCAGTCCTTGCCTCTAGCAACCGAAAGAGAACCGAGCCAGGAACTGTAATTTATTATTTATTTATTGCTTTATTGCTAAAGTGGACTGAACTTTGGGAAAAGGACTTGTGTGTTTGCTAGCTAAACAGTAAAGCTTTACAAGTGTTCCGTTGCCCATAGCAACTGGTGAGAGCAGTCGCCAATTGCCACTTTCGCCTGCCCAGTCGCTGCAGCTGGCACTGGGGCGAGCACTTGCATCATCCTGTAATTCAGTGACTTTGTTACCATGTGCCATTACCTTTGGAAACCACGCCAGGCGAACGCGCCCATGGATTACAAATATGTTCTGCGACATTACCCACTGGATTACAAATATGCCCAGCGTTCTGCAAAAGCTGGGCATCTTGAACTTTTTGCTCCAAGTCCTGCTTACAGTAAATTATGCCTGGTACTGTTCTTGTGTTTCTGTGTTATAAGTGGATTTTCCAGCAAAACAGTTGCTATTATTAATTACTGTTGCTACCGGTAACCACCGGCCAAGCCAACATGTCGGGACAAGTTCTGCCAGAGTCAGCGTGCCTGCAAAGTTGCATCCAGATCACAAGGAGATACAGCTACGTGACATGCTGCAGGCCTGCTTATCAGGACTTTGGTGCCAGCTCGTCTGGTAACGTGGGGGCGGCGCCACGCCCTGGAAGAGCTTCAGCACTTGCAACCTACAGCAGATGCCACGCAACAGAGGAAGATGGCGGAGGGTGGTAACATGTTGTCCCTGTTAGCAAGGAAGTCGGGAGAGCCGGAGCGGACCCTAGTCGATATGAGGGTTCGGCTGGAGCCCCGCAGGGTAATCGCACTCGGAGTTGTGAACGGGTTGGAGAGACTCTGTTTGCTGTGCCCGGAGTGCCAGATACCCACCGCCGTGATAGACACCTGGATCCGGTGAGTTGTTGTCAACCTTTGATGAGACTGCAAAAGGTTCGGTGGGACCCCAGGTATTTTACAGTGGACTTGAGTTCTGGTGTGTGTGTGTGCTACAGAAACAGGGGCCCTGAGAGGCTGGAGAGGGCCTATCACTTTCCAATGGTGGAGCAGCATTGCTGTTCAGTGACTCCCCTGCAGAGGTCACTAATAAGGGAACCACAGAGGAGGTTGGGGTACTTGACCTGAATAGGGATCCGGTGGTGGAAGAGCTGACTGCCCCTATACCCCTTGCTTAATCAATCCTAAGCCAGCGGGAGCCGGGAGAGGATGTGTGCCCGAGTGTGCTGGAGGAAGAGAGCGGGAACCCGGTCATAGACTTGACCTCTGCCAGACTGTTAGCTAAGTTTGGGTCACTAGACCGACTGACGTAATGGTCGTCACCAGAGTCCAGTTCCGAAGAGGAGCGGGAGGATGCTCCGGAATTTAAAGGGACACCAAACTGGGCAGCAGGAGTTCAAGTGATGTCTCGGCCACCTCCATTACTCAGGCCCTTTGCTACCCAGACCAGGGCTCTTGTCCTACAGAGGAGGATGATTTATTAGGACCATAGCCTTGGAAAAAAGGGCCTGATATTTCTTGTATCCCTTATTCCTTGATGTTGGGAACATATAAGCCTGCACCCTGCACCCAGTCAGGAGATTGTGCACTGAAAGGACTCTGGTGTGACAGTTTGTCCCTGCCCAAGTGCTCTTGGAGTCCTGTTCGTGAGGGAAGGGACCAGCGGAGGTTGCCTGATCCTTTAATCCTACTGATAAGGGTCCAATAATGTAGGGACCTCACAGAAAGACTACTGGAGGACTGCAGATGTGTGTTGTCCCCCTATTCAAACACAACACGCCAGCCTGCCAACCCCACATCCAATAGCACAGACTTGGCACATTGCAAGGACGTTAGGGGTGAGGTGTGTTCTAATGCTTCAAACTTCCCAAAAAGAACCTTAAAGAAGGACTCTAACATAGACTTTCTTTGTTTCTGCTCCTGCAGTGGGATCATAACCCCTCACTGACAGGGTAGGCAGGTGAAAGTAGAAGAAAAGTTTATGCTCTCTCATGTGTGGCTCTACTGGAGGTCTATAACCCCCTCTCAGTAGACTTTCTGTTATATGTAGATAGTTTTAGCTGTTCTCTCTTCTCTTAGGAATCCAAGGATGGACTGGCTAGTCATCCTCATCCATTGAGAGTCAAGTCAATTAACTGCTACTACAAACTATGCGGACAAAGTATTTTTCTTCAGGAAGAAATGCTTTGGTCCAGGAATGTAAATGGTGTACATGTCTGGTTAGCTGCAGGGACATGTAGCCAGGGATGAATTATACTGCACAGTGTAAATAATTTACAGAGATGGTGTTGGTATATTTTTGTACATAATTTATTTGTACAGTTCCCCATCCAAGTTTGTTCCTTTTTCCCCTCCCATTTTCTGATTCTGGGGTGGCCATGTTCTTGGGCTCGAGAGCTATTTTTGTAAATTTTTCAGCTGAGGGATCAGCTGATGTTTAGGGGGGGTCAGTGTAGCGCCCCCATTGTATAAGTGCTTTACTTTTGTAGATTTTTGATAGGAAAGGAAAAATCTAGCCAGGCCTGACTGTAGGTGCAGGCCTGACTGTTTTGATCTGGGCTAGGGGAGTAGCTCAGGGAGGGGCTGGTGATAGATGGAAGGAACACCCCTTGGAGATTCCTCCCTCTTGATCTAGGAAAGTTTTGGAAAGGGTGATGGAGGAAGAGGTGTCACTTCCTGATATATGACAAGGAGCTCTGACCAATCCAGCAGCTGGATTGGCAGGGGGCAGGCCTCCTTAAATACAGAAATCTGCCAGCAGGTGACAGTAGAGTTCAGGTGGAAGAGTGAGGATGTAGTCAGGAGCTGCAGAGTAGGCCTCGCCTGGGAGGGGATTCCCCTTCTGGGGGGGTGAACCTGAGGCCTGGGGCTTGGGTGCAGCCAGGAGCAGGAGTCAGCTTCTGGAGTGGCACAGGAGAAGCAGTTCTGAGTTCTACATGGAACAAGACTCTTTACAGGAATCCACCAATAAGTCGGTAAGTGGCGGCCCCTGGGAGTTGGAGGAGGCGGCTGGGACAGTCTGGGAGAGCGAGAGAGCAGTCTGTGAAAGCTAGGAGGAACCAACCAAGGGGAAGGAGAGCCATTAGACCGCAGGACAGACTGGATGGGTCTGGAGGATGGGCTGGGAGAAGTAGTTCATTCAAAGGCCCAGCTAGCACCAACATACTTTGCTACATAAGAGAAGCTGTCTGGATTCAGTGAGAGAAACCTACAGCTCTTACCCACAAAGGGTGGTTCTGAGGCCTTGCAAGCGGCTGCAGCAGGCCTCACCATGTGCTAGCTGTGGTGAAGAAGAAGTGTAATGGACATCTGATAAATTTCCCTTCGGACCAAGAGAGCAGGTGTAATGGTCAGCGAGAAGTGTACTGGAGAGAAGTACAGGAGAAGTGTAACGGTCAGCTGGAGGAGAAGTGTATATACTGGAGATGTATATAGTGTGTCTCATGTTCAATTACTGGGCATCCCACAGTCATCCCTATCCAAGTTCAAACCCCTAAATAAAACAACAAAAACAAAGTATCAGCCTGTTCAGTCACTTTTGATGTGTGGAATACGTGTGATGGAGGGCAGCAAACGGGTGGACTACAACGTTCAGTCATTCTTAAGGGAGCACATGGCTACAGTAGTATCATGACAGATCGTTCTTGCCAGACAAATCTGCTAACTTTTTATGAGGAAGTGAGCTGCCATCTAGATAAAGGAAGGCCTGTGGATGTGTATCAGGATTTTGCTAAATCAATCGATCCAGTTCCCCATAAATGCTTTATTCACAAATTGAGGTCTGTTGGCTTAGAATAGATCATTGAGTATGTATGTGGATGGATAACTGGTTACAAGGGTGCAACCAAAGGGTGGAGATAAATAGTGTGGAATCAGAATGGTCTTGCGTGGTAAGTGGGGTACCCCAAGTCTCTGTCTTGGGACCAATACTGTTTAATTTATTCATAAATGATATAGAGGTTGGTATAAATAGCTCAATCTCCGTTTTTGCTGACAATACAAAGCCAAGCAGAGCAATTACTTCACAGCAACGTATTGAAACCTTACAAGAAGACCTTCATAAAATAATGGGATGGGGAACCACCTGGCAAATGAGGTTTAATGTTGAGAAATGTAAAGTAATACACTTGGGGGCCAAAAACATGAATTCAAGTTACTCGCTAGGGGAAGAACTTCTGGGGAAATTTGGCATGGAAAAATATCTGGGGGTACTAGTAGATCACAGGGTCTGCCAAGCTGCAGCAAGCAAAGCAAGCAGAATATTAGCATGCATTAAAAAAGAGATTTGCTCAAGGGATAAAATCATAATTCTACCACTTTACAAGGCTATGGTATGGCCAAATCTTGAGTATGCTATACAGTTCTGGTCACCATTCCCTAGGGAGGATGTGCTGGAACTGGAGAGAGCCCAGAGAAGGGCAACAGAACTAATAAGAGGACTAGAGGGGGCGTGTCCAAAATGGCAATCAGGCTAGACATCTAGGAGCAGAGCCCTGCAGCCAAGGAGGGGGAATTTATCCTGTATTGCTATTCTAGGCACCCAAAATGCTGCTTGTGATCCCCGATGAGTCCCTCTGTCCGATGCAGACAAGGAACAAAAAGAAGAAGAAGGCGGAAGGTAAACATCTGGGAGAAATAAAAGGCGCAAAGATATAGACAAAATTTGCCCCAGGGTGACAGTGGTGGAGAGCCGAGTTAGTGCTGGCTAGGACACGGTGAGAGACCACACAGCTACTCTGCATTCAGTACAAATACGCTTGAAACACCTGGAATCCAGAGCCAAGGATGCAGAGAACTGCAATCGGCATAATAATCTCCAGATCCCTGGCTTACCAGAAGGAGTGGAGGGCTCAGACACCCTGGCCTACACTGAACACCTATTGTGCACTCTCTTTCCTCATGCGGCCTTCTCTCCCAACTTTGTGGTGGAGCGCGCCCACAGAATTCCGGCTGCCCGGGATCCGACGGAGCCCCCCCGCACACATTGATCTCCAGATTGATGAATTTCTGTGACCGGGATTTAATCCTCAGAGAGGACCGGAAACTGGATGTGATCCGTCATGAGGCCGCCAGATTGATGTTCTTCACGGACTTCTCGATGGACACCCAGAAACTCCGGAAGACCTTAGACTCGGTCAAGCCATCCCTGCGAGCAAAAAACATCAATGTTGTTTCTGGCTTGTCTCCAGGTGGTTGACGGAGAAACGGCCATACCATACCAGAATCAGTAGCCCAGTGGATCAATACCCTGCCTCGTTGAAAGCATCCCTCTTCCTGGCTGTTATTGGGAGGGTCAGCATGAGTACTGCTATATTGTTTGTCGTTTCTGATTTTGTGGATTATGGCAGGCATGGAGGATCGACATGACCTATGACTGGATTTATAACTATACTATGGCTTACCTTAAGACTGTGACCCCATGGCTGGCATTCACAGAATCTGTGAATCATACCCTACATTTTCCTGTTATATCCTTTATATCCTATGTTACCGACAGGAGGGTATGCTGGAAGACTCTTGTGGGATACAATAGATGCCGAGAATATACCCTTGCAGAATACTTTACTGCAAGGGTATACAGTCATGGGAACAGATACTGCTCTTAACTCCCGTATCTGATAGACATGATGCAGTTGCACCAGTTTAACTGTTTATTGTGAACCTTCCATTGTTGGCGGCATCTCAGCAAACAACCTATTCACCTTGTGCCTGATAGAACTTGGCCTACTTGACTGTTGTCCATGACCCCATGGGGTTTTTGACCTTTTTTGGTTTGGAGATCCAAGCACGTTCACGTTGGAATGGATGTGCGGAGGGGTGGGGGTTGAGGGTATTTTTTTACATGCCAGTTTGTTTACAATGCAACTGTTTTCTTGTTTTAAGGCAGTTTTGGAAGGAATGTTTCATGCATATTATGGTGGGCATTATGGTGGGCAATGCAGCACATGGGTTGGGAATTCACATGTGTCCTTAACTGGTTTGGATTCTTCTGGATGGCTCCCCCTGGGGGTCCAGATGCAGTTATTCAGATGTCTCTTCTATTTTTATACTTACTTTCATGGCCCCATTATTAATTTCCTAGAATGTCATGGGTTTAAACTCTAAAATTAAACATGCTCTGGTCTTTAACTCCCTAAAAACTATAATCCGGATATATGCATACTACAGGAAACCCACTTTGTCGGTAGCAGAATACTTGCTCTTAAGAAACCCTGGGTGGGACATTATTACCACGCCACCTATTCCAACCATGCCAGGGGTTAGTGTGCTGGTTCACAAAACATTGACCTTTGACCTGCTGGACCTGCATCTGGACCCCGAGGGTAACTATGTGATATTACACGCTGCTAATGAAAACCTACCCATTGTAATAGAATGGATATTCTCACCAAGGTGACACAGAAAATAGCCTCTTATTTGGTTACTAATGTCATAATGGCTGAGGACTTTGACATGGTCCTATGCCCTAGGGTAGATAAATTATCACAGGACACAGACACGGAATCCAAACTCTCTCGCTGGGCTTCAGTATTTGGGTTGAAGGATGTCTGGAGGTGGAAACACCTCCAAGTGCAGGGGTACACATATAATTCAGCCACCTATGCAGCTATGTCCAGAATTGACCTTATCTATGCTAGTGGACCAGTCTTGGCTAAAGTGCAGGAGATAACCATACTTCCCCGGGGTGTCTCGAACCATGCTCCTCTACTTCTAAGTCTGCAGCTCTCTCCTAGCTCCTCAAACTGCTTATGGAGACTCTCCAGATATTGGGTCTCGGACGTAAGAGTAGAGCCAACTATAGACTCAGCCATTATGTCATATTGGTCTGCTGATCCTCCCCATGAAAGCTTGGCTCACGTTTAGGAAAGATTTAAAACATATTTGAGGTAACAGTACCAGTCAGTGATTGGCTCGGCTAGACGGTCCTTGGGGGTAGCTTTTGCCCAGGCTGAGGCCACTGCTCAGATGATTGAGACCCAATACTTAGCGACAAGAGACGAAACTAGACGACTTGCTCTAATAGTGGCCCTGAGGGAGGTTCAGCTTCTTAGCCTAGCTGCTGCAAAGAAACAAATACTATAAAACTCACAAAAGGTATTTGAACAAAGGGAGAGAACTGGACGTCTTTTAGCGTGGCTATCCAGAGAGCAGATGGTGTGTGCACAAGTGGCACACATTAGAGATGATTCGGGACGTTTAATGTCCATCCTGGAATACATGAATTCCTGCTTTGCTTGCTACTATGAAAATCTATATTCCTTTAGGGCTACATACAAACTACAGTCGTTTCTATAATCCTTGGCTTTCCCCCAGCTTTCCGAGTCAGCCCGCATGGAATTGGAGGCTCCAATCACCTCAAAGGAGATACAGGAAGCTATTGCTTCTATGCAGAATGGTAAGACTCCAGGAGAGGACGGTCTTCCTGACAATTTTTTTAAGACCTACAGTGACACTTTGGCATCTAAATTTCGGTCCTCATGCAATAGGGACTCTATGCTGCTGCCATCCATGTCAAAAGCCATCATTGTGGTAATACCTAAACTGGGGAAAGACACCGAGCTTTGCACGTCTTACAGACCAGTCTCATTGCTGAACACAAATGCCAAGATCCTCACTAAAGTCCCGGCCACTAGACTCAACAAAGCAATCTTGTCATTGGTACATGGAGATCAGACCTGGTTCATGCCGGGGAAGGGCACTGAGGTTAACCTGAGACGACTGTTACATAGTTACATAGTTAGTGAGGTTGAAAAAAGACTTGAGTCCATCAAGTTCAACCCATGTGTGTGCTTTCATGTCAGTATTACATTGTATATCCCTCAATGCTTTGGTCCCTTAGGTGTGCATCTAGTAGTTTTTTGAATGTATCTACACTACTGGCAGAGACCACTGCTTGTGGAAGAGAATTCCACATTCTCACTGCTCTTACCGTAAATAAACCTCTACGCATTTTAAGGTTAAACCGCCTTTCCTCTATTCTTAGTGTATGGCCGCGTGTCTTTGTGTACTCCCTTGCACTGAATAGTTTTGTCCTTATAGCGGGGTCATACACCTTAAGAGAAGGTGTTCGTCACCAGAGACGGTCATCACATCTATGTAAGTTTTTTGATGATCTACGTGTGGATTCCCTGGTTTCGTAACTCCCTATATGTTACATTATGACTGTACTTTCGTGTGTGTACCCAACTTGAACTACCTGAGTTCAGAAAAAAGTTGGAGTGATTGATACATTGATACATTGTCAGCAGAGTCCAATTGGAGTCACGGGAAGGGGCCGTACTTGGTCCAGACTAGAGGTACATGGTTACTGTTCTAACGAAACAACTCAGATCAC
>BLSH010282563.1:1908442-1929457 GCA_018402905.1 Glandirana rugosa | reverse complement strand
TCTCTTATACACATCTGGCGAGCCTTGGCTGAACGTGCAGTACCTTCCTCCCAGTCAATATCTGGATAATTAAAATCCCCCATTATAATAACACTTCCCATCCTTGCCGCTATTCCAAATTGTGATAGGAGGTCTGCCTCCCCCTCCTCCCTCTGATTAGGGGGTCTATAGCATATTCCCAGTAATACTTTCCCCTTGTCTTCCCTTTGTAGCTCTACCCATAAGGCTTCAACTTCCTCCCCAGAACCATTATTGATGTCATCTCTCACATTTATTTTTATGTCATTTTTTATATACAGGCATACCCCTCCCCCCTTTTTGCCCTCCCTATCCCTGCGATATAGGGAATACCCCTGAATGGTAGCCAGCCAATCATGAGAGCTGTTAAACCAAGTCTCCGAAATTCCCACAAAATCTAATTCCTCCTCATACAATAGCAGCTCTAGTTCTTTCATCTTGTCTGCCAGACTCCTGGCATTAGTGATAAAGCCACGTAGTTTTGTCTTGACGCCTACTGTTTTCTTGCTGGGTATTCCTTGTCTGCCTCTCGTACTTTTTACACTACTTGCCCCGTGTTTAATTTCATTATCTGGCCTAACACTCCTGCCTCCAATACTACCCCCTGAATTCTGTTCCCCTCTGGCTATATCTAAGTCTGGACCCTCCCCCCCGTTGCCTAGTTTAAAAGCCCCTCTAACTTTTTGACCATCCTAATTCCCAGCTGGTCTGCACCTTCCCCGTTCAGGTGCAGCCCATCCTTCCTATAGAGCTCGTAACCAATTGAGAAATCGGCCCAGTTCTCCAGGAATCCAAAACCCTCCTTTCTACACCAGCTCCTCAGCCACTTGTTGACTTCCCTGATCTCCCGCTGCCTCTCTGGTGTGGCTCGAGGTACCGGTAGTATTTCTGAGAATACCACCTTGGAGGTGATTGATAGTTGAAGGGGGAGGGGTGGAGTGGAGGTGGTAGTCTCCCTGGACATCGAAAAAGCTTTTGACTCGGAGTGGGAATACATATGGACAACACTGAGTAAATTCAGTTTTGTACATATATTTATATCATGGTTATGGCTGTTGTACTCAAACCCATCAACTAGAGTACGTACGAATGGAATTCTCTCACCTTCCTTCCCACTCCACTGGGGCACCAGGCAGGGATGTCCCCTCTCCCCCACCCTCTTTGCGTTGACCATCGAACCACTGGCAATGATGCTCAGGGCGCCTCCTGCGGTTACTGGTATATAGGTGCCCCCCCCCCCGATTTAAAAAGGTCTCCATGTATGCGGATAACACCCTTCTTTACCTTAATGATGCCTATGGGTCCCTGATGGCTGCTTTGGAGGTAATTAATTCCTTTGGTAGGTTTTCTGGCATCAGAATTAATTGTAATAAGCCGGTGTTATTCCCCCTAACACAGGTGACGACTCCTTCTGCCCTCCCTGCCCATCTTCAAAGATACTTGGGTATTTATATCCAAAAGTACTTACATAAATATCTGAAAGACAATGTACAACCCCTCCTTCAGAATTTTATTCAGAAATGTAGTACATGGAGGGGCCTACCACTCACTCCAATGGGTAGAGTAAATCTAATCAAAATGTCCTTCCTGCCCAAATTTCTATATGTAATCAGGCATACCCTGATTGGTATACCCAATCCCTTTTTGACAAACTGGACCGAACCGCTAGCTCATTCATGTGGGGCGGTTCAGTTCCTAGGGTAGCGAGATCTACGTTACAACTTCCTCTGTCTGGAGGCCTGGCGCTACCCAATTTAAGAAATATTATTGGGCGGCGGTGCTAGTCTCCGTGAGATGGTGGTTCACACAGGATCAATCTAACCCAGCAGTTGTCCTGGAGGCAGTAATACTCCGAGCTCAGCAAAATTGTTTATAGAGGGCCCAAATCCAGCCCGCATGTCACGTCTCCTATGAGGACCACAATCCTGTTTTGGAGACCCGCCTCGGGGACTTTGGGAGACGCACACATGTTGTCTCCCTATACTCCTTTGTGGGGTAACCCACTGCTGCCACATCTATGCATGGTGCCCGACCAGCAGATTTGGGCCAGATATGGGATCAGGACTCTGCGTGGCATAATGCCGGAGGGTAGGCTAATTCCATTTGCTGCATTAAAAAGCTGCTACCATCTTCTACTCTGGATGTATTTTCGCAGCTTTGGCATGTTGTTCGCGCACAGTTCCAGGAACCCATCAGCGTTGAACCACATTCGGTGGAAAGGCTCCTCACCGCTAGTTACATAGAAGGGACCCTATCATCTATTTAACTTAGACTCATGTGTGCGGGTGGATCCGGGATAGGCAGAGTGTTTCAGGCTTGGAAAAGAGATATACCTACCATGATAAAGGAGGACTGGTCTGAGATACTTCAGCAATACATCCCACTTATGACCTCAGGCCAAGGATGAGTTTATACAACTGAAATTTATTCGAGTGTATTATACTCGTATGTCAGTCATTTATCCTAATTCAGACGCTTTGTGCCCCTGATGTAGGGTTGAGGTGGGGAATTTTATTCATATGGTCTGGACATGCCCAAGACTACAAGATTATTGACAGAGGGTGGTGGATGATGTGGTTAGGATGTCTGGGGTCCCTCTTCAGATGAACCCTCTAGTTCTCCTAATGGGGATGACAGATATTCTGCCCACCAATACACATACTAAATTATTTATATTCTATGCAGCATATTACGCAAGGAAGGCTATATTGTTGAGTTGGAAGAGATCTGACTCTCCGCACATAGATAACTGGAAAGAATTTATAAATGCTACTCTTCCACTATACAAATTAACCTACTTGGGCCGTAACTGCCCGAAAAAAATTATGAAAATATGGTCTGCATGAGTTGAAGCAAGACACCTTACGTCTAGGTGTGCAGAGGCAGTCTTTTCCTCTGGTCAGTCTCTGCCCTCCCCCCCATCCTCCCCCTTTCCCATGACCTCTGGTTTTCCATTGCCTCTAGGAATTTTTTGTCAGATGTTTTGGAGTTGATGAATATACATGATCGCTAATTAGCATATATAACAAAAGTATTATTGTGAGTTACCCTTCTGAAATAATAACCTTGATATGACTTGTATTGATCTAATTTTCTGGATAATATGTGTTTTCTCCTTGAAATGTATGCACCTCTCCTCCATGTATAACAAACTTTATTTCAATAAACATTTCTTCTGTTAAAAAAAATAAATAAGAGTACTGGAGAATCTCAGCTCTTAGCTCAGGATCTCAGCTTGTTGCACTGTGACTGAAGGATTCAGATTATACTGAGGCGTAAGTCAAGTGATTTGATGTCATCTTCCTCATCATTAGCAAGCAACTATGAATTCCTTAACATTTCAACACAGTGTCCAGTCACACTTTGGGGATTTTTGAACAGCCACCCAATTGTTTGAGGGACCCCTGTGGGAACGTTTGTGGATTCAGTGTTGGTGGCACTCTCGCTGATCTGTCCCACCAAGGCAGATATAACATCTCACTCTCTGTATGATTTTACAAGGCCATACCTTATTCTGACATCTTAGTACTGGCGGTTCCTCCATAGAGGGCGCCCGTGTGAATTCCCCCCCGCCCCCCCGCTGGAATCTGAATAAAATAGGCTGACAGGACACGCTGTCCTGGCTTTTTTGGGAAAGCAAGTCCCAAAGCCCATTGGTCTGCCTTTAAAGTGAACCTGTGTTTACCACCGAGGTGCACACAGATACACCTTTTGGCTCTGGCCATAGTCACTGTCCTCCAGTCAGTGACTGATTGGTCAGGTCGCAGTGGCAGAGGCGATACTGGCAGACTTGCTGGTGCTTGGACTGGGTGTCCGAGTGTCCAGCACTCATGCCTGTGATTTTGCCAACCTGCCATGTGAGAAAGAGAGGCCTCACTGCCTGAGGTACGAGCTGTATACTGTGTACTGGCTGCAATATACCCCACCTGTGATGCTGAGCTGTATACTGTGTACCTGTGAATATACCCCACCTGTGATGCTGAGCTGTATACTGTGTTACTGGCTGCAATATACCCCTACCTGTGATGCTGAACTGTATACTGTGTACTAGCTGAATATACCCCACTTGTGATGCTGAGCTGTATACTGTGTACTGGCTGAATATACCCCACTTGTGATGCTGAGCTGTATACTGTGTACTGGCTGAATATACCCCACTTGTGATGCTGAGCTCTATACTGTGTACTGGCTGAATATACCCCTACCTGTGATGCTGAACTGTATACTGCGTACTGGATGAATATACCCCACCTGTGATGCTGAGCTCTATGCTGTGTACTGGCTGAATATACCCCACCTGTGATGCTGAGCTGTATACTGTGTACCTGTGAATATAACCTACCTGTGATGCTGAGCTGTATACTGTGTACCTGTGAATATACCCCACCTGTGATGCTGAGCTGTATACTGTGTACCTGTGAATATACCCCACCTGTGATGCTGAACTGTATGCTGCGTACTAGCTGAATATACCCCACTTGTGATGCTGAACTGTATACTGTGTACTAGCTGAATATACCCCACTTGTGATGCTGAGCTGTGTACTGGCTGAATATACCCCACCTGTGATGCTGAGCTGTATACTGTGTACTGGATGAATATACCCCACCTGTGATGCTGAGCTGTATACTTTGTACTGGCTGAATATACCCCTACCTGTGATGCTGAACTGTATACTGTGTACTGGATGAATATACCCCACCTGTGATGCTGAGCTGTATGCTGTGTACTGGCTGAATATACCCCACCTGTGAAACTGAGCTGTATACTGTGTACTGGCTGAATATACCCCACTTGTGATGCTGAGCTGTATACTGTGTACCTGTGAATATACCCCACCTGTGATGCTGAGCTGTATACTGTGTTACTAGCTGTAATATACTCCTACCTGTGATGCTGAACTGTATACTGGGTACTAGCTGAATATACCCCCCTTGTGATGCTGAGCTGTATACTGTGTACTGGCTGAATATACCCCACCTGTAATGCTCAGCTGTATACTGTGTACTGGATGAATATACCCCACCTGTGATGCTGAGCTGTATACTGTGTACTGGCTGAATATACCCCTACCTGTGATGCTGAACTTTATACTGTTTACTGGATGAATATACCCCACCTGTGATGCTGAGGTGTATACTGTGTACTGGCTGATTATACCCCACCTGTGATGCTGAGCTGTATACTGTGTTACTGGCTGCAATATACCCCTACCTGTGATGCTGAGCTGTATACTGTGTATTGGCTGCAATATACCCCTACCTGTGATGCTGAGGTGTATACTGTGTACTGGCTGAATATACCCCTACCTGTGATGCTGAGGTGTATACTGTGTACTGGCTGAATATACCCCTACCTGTGATGCTGAGCTGTATGCTGTGTACTGGCTGAATATACCCCTACATGTGATGCTGAGGTGTATACTGTGTACTGGCTGAATATACCACTACCTGTGATGCTGAGCTGTATCCTGTGTAGTGGCTGCAATATACCCCACCTGTGATGTTAAGCTGTATACTGTTTACTGGCTGAATACACACACACACGAGCACCATCCTATTGTGGTAGGGTAGAGAAAAATGCTCTAGCAAGGTAGGTAGCTTCTAGGAACCCCAAGTCTCTGAGCTGCCTAAAGGGCCTAAAGGGGAGCTCTGACGTAAAGGGGTTTCTGCTCACCAAAACCCCTAATAATATCATAGTTACCAGCATTTAAATTACCCTTAAATCAGGATTCCCGAAGCCCTTCTTTCATCAGTGTCTGCAGGGCATCCCTTATGTCTCCCCTTACCTTAGTGTACTCACGCGCTTAGAGGCAGGAGAGAGAGAAGGGAGGGGCACTTCAGTCACAGACAGCGGATGGTGAGCTCACTCTCCTGATCATGGAGGCCCCCTAGCATGGGCTCTTTCTCACCAAAGTCCTCCTGCAATGTGGGAACTCTTTAGCTGCAAGATGGAAAGCTGTGATGCCTGCAGCGGGCACAGCACAAACTGCTGCTGAGTGGAAGAACATGAGCTGGTGCTGTGGAGACACAAGCTGCTGCTGATAGTAAGCACACACTGCAGGAGGACAGAAATTGTAGGGAGCCTGTGTGCCAAGGGCTGCTTTTGCTGATCTAATCTGCTCTTGCTGAGAAACTGTTGTTTCTGTGACTTGTGCTAGGGTGCTGGGGTAAAGGCTTACTCTCTGGGAGCTGTGCTGAGGACCTCTGTAACACTAGATTCAAGGAGACTGCTTCTAATCAAGAGACAGCTACTACAGAGCTCCTTACCAACTTGTTCCAAAGGCACTGTTACGGAGTGACATACTAGCTCATACCTCCCAACCGTCCCGGATTCCACTGGACTGTCCCGCGATTTGAAGTAAGTCCCAGGGTCCCGCGGATCAGGGCTGGAGTCCCGGAGCCCAGAGCCAGAACAAGGATTTCTGCCAGCAGGATAAGTCAGCTGCCGCCTCCCCCCTCAAACTTGTCCAGTCACTGGTTGCCAGGACCTCCAAAGCCAAAAAATGAAGTAAATGATCAACATAACATGCAAAAAAAAGATAAATTTGTTCCTAAAAACAATAAGTGCTTATGCAATCTCAGAACAATATTCAGATACTGGTACCAAACATATCGCAATCTTATGTATAAGGGTTCATATATGCTTCTCTGGTATTCCAAGAGTCAATCACAAAGTTCATATATAATCAGCGACTATCTAGATCGAACTATGTCATGAATCCAATCAAATGTCACATATCAAACAAACGGAGGGATGGTTAAAATGTGCCCTTCTCTCAGACCAGTGTTACAGACTTGGAGGTTCCGCTCCTGATGTGCAGGAGATCCCGTTCCCAATAGGCTTGTGTGTTGCCTCCAGGGTCTGGTGCATCAGTGGAATGAAGGAAAGAAAGAGACTCCAAATAAGTGACAAGTACAGAGTAAGGTAATGTGCTATCTACTGTACTTACTTAGTGAGCTGGAGAAGTCAGACATACACCCACAGCTGGTGTTCTAACCGCCTGTACAACCCGGGGATCGTGGGTGCTTGAAGATGCAATGAAGATTTTATACACATGGAGGCCATATTGTCCATATGGAGGCTAAAAAAATATATGTATATATTCAGATACATGGAGGACCTAATTAGATTGCAGAACTTAATAAAAGTATGTATTTTAATAAAATTAATTCAGATAAAAGTACCTGTGTGTGTGTATATATATATATACATATATATATATGAGAGGAGGTTCGTAACTCATATTATATTGGATTTGGGAAGGGCTTCTTGTATAAAATATATAAAATGTATATGTCAATAATCCGAAATATAGCAATTTAGGTTGATGTCTATGTTCATGCCATCCGGCTGGAGGGCATTGAGAAGATGACTTTGTCTCATTCTTTGATATGGCCATCTTTCTATTTTCACCCCTCCAATGCCCTTTGATGTGGTCAATCCCGTAAAAACTCATAAGGGAGATTTCCCTGTTGTTGACTTCATTGAAGTGTCTCGATAGGTTATGCTTGGGGTAGCCTTTTCTAATATTGTTCATGTGTTCTCGGATTCTGACATGGAGGGGTCTTGTAGTTCTGCCCACATATTGATATGGACATGGGCATTCTATAACATAAGTTACATGTGTCGTGTTACAAGTGATCAGTTGTTGAATTTTGTATATCTTTCCAGTGGAGGAAGATTGAAATGTTTCTTTTTTTTTCGCTGATTTTTTACTTGAACGGCAAGGTAAACACTGTTGACCTTGAAAGAAACCTTTCATGTTTGGAAATAGTTTTATTTTCTTAGGAGGGTCTACCACATTGTGGACCAGTTTATTTCTCAATGTGGGTGCTTTAAGATACACGAAACTTGGTTTCTGTGGTAGCAGGGCCCTTAATGTTCTGTCCGATCGTAGAATAGGCCAATGTTTCTTTATAATATTCTCAAACTTCTTGTGTTGTTTGTTGAACCCTGTCAGGAAGGCAAATTCCTTTTTGTTCTGTTTCTTTTCTTGGTCTTTTAACAGGGATTCTCAATCTATATTTTTGACCTTTTCTTTCAACATTTTTAATTCCTTTAGACGGTAGCCCCTTTCTCTGAATCTGTTGATCAGAATGTCAGCCTGATGTTCAAAGTCCTCAGTTCTGCTACAATTCCTCCTGATCCGCATCAGCTGCCCCTTAGGTACATTATTTATCCATTTGGAATGGTGACAGCTGTGGGTGGGAATGTAGCTATTACGGTCTGTCCCCTTAAAGAATGTTTTTGTGCATAAATTGTTTTGATCCATCCTGATTTGCAAGTCCAGGAAATGAACGCAATGTCGATCACACTCTCCGGAAAAGGAAATCCCGTATTGATTTTGATTTATCTCATTAAAAAAACCTTTCAAGCTCCTTCTCAGTGCCCCTCCAGATTAAAAATATGTCATCAATATATCTTCTGTAAAAAAGAAGGTTTTTGGTGGCTGTAAATTTGCATCTCTTCCCATTTTTGCAGGAATACATTTGCTACACTGGGGGCATACTTGGCCCCCATGGCAACACCTTAAGTTTGTGCATAATATTAATTTCCGTACCAAAAGTAGTTGGTAGTCATGGCCAGTTCCAGTCCTTCAATGAGGAACCTAATTTGCTCCTGTTTAAGGTCTGTAAACCCATTTAGGGCCCAATTTACACTGTCTATGCCATCCTTTTGTATGATGTTAGTGTACAATGAATTTACGTCATTGGTAACCAGGAGATTTCCCTCCCCAATTTGAATGTTCTTGATGTCTCTAATAAGCTGTTTACTGTCCCTTAGATAGGACTTCTCTTTGGGTACAATGGGCTGTAAAAATTCATCTAGGTATTCTCTTAGTCTTGAGGATAGGGAATTGATTCCACTAACGATTGCTTCAATTCCCCTTCTACCATTCTCTTGAAAACCTCCAGACTGTCACTTCCAGTGTTGAACACTGATTTATTCTTCAATCCTGTATGTTTATATTTATCATGTCTCATAATAGGGTTTTGTTTTTTATTGGTGGCAAAAAATGTTTTGATATTCAACTTTCGAAGGTATTTCTGCAGATCTATGTACACCTCGAACTTATCCATATTTTTCCCAGGGGCAAATTTTAAGCCCAAATTTAAGATTTCCAGTTCTTCTCTACTAAAAGTGATTACACTCAGATTGAAGATTCCCTTTCCTAATTCTCTCTTCTTTTTCTTGCTCCCTCCTCGTTTCCCCTTGGCCGTTTCTGTTTCCCCAGCCTTGGGGTCCGGTGTGAGGTTCGGGGCCATACTTCCAGTCTCCCCTTGAGGGTTCCCATGCATCACCTCTTTGGTAAGGGGGCCTTTCTTGAATCCACGTATTCCCTCCTCTTGGGTTCCTGGGTGGTCCCCATCCACGGGAGAGCCCGGGTGGGCCGTACTACTTCCAATGTCTGGGGGTCTCCCATTGTGGCCTCCGTGAAAAAAAACTTTTTGTGGATAATCCCAATGTCTCCTTTCCTCATATGCAAAGGTGACTACCTATTGTATGTCTCAATAAGCCTCCTGAGTGTTCTAGGTGTCCTGGGCGTATGCTCCTGATAGCCCCTCCTTGGATTCTCGTGTCTCGGGTTATTCCGGTTCCTCTCCTGCTGGGCTGGGGTCCTATTCCCAGATACCCTTTGGTTAGATATGGGTGTTCTCTGTGCCAGAGATCTCGTGTCAGACCATCCATCATCCATTTCATCTCTATTCAGCATGGTTTCCCTAGATATGCTCTCCATATTTGCATTGCTGGGTTCCTCTGTTCCGTAATCTTCGTCTGCTTGCCAGCTATATACTTGTTGAGTCTCATAGTTTAGAACGTCCCTCCGGAATTTCTTCTGTTTTTTATTCTGAATTTCTTTGTCATATTTCTGTATACCTTCTTTAAGAGACTTCTCTTTCTCTTTGTATTCCCTGCTCTCACAGAAGGGAGTTACATTTCCTTTGATTTGTTGGATAATATTCTCTGTTCTCCTGATTTTGAATTGCCTCCTCTTGATAATAAGTGTCAGGAGTTCGGACTCCTTCAAGTTGAAAAACCTGTACCATTCTTCCATCAATTCTTTGTCTCCTAGGCTGTCATTGGGGGAGATGTCCCATCTGAGCCTTTTTGGGGTCATCTTTTCTGCAATATACATTTCCAGGGTGGAGATGTCCCACCATACTCTAAGCTGTTTTTCCATGTTGTGTTTTAGTTGTTTAAATAAACTATCCATATCATGGTAATTTGCAACATTCTCCTGATTAAATACCTCATCCAGATTAATGGATCTACTATTCATATATCCAAATATATCCATGGTTGCAGCAACAGTAGTGAGACTACTAGTAAATAAAAAAAAAAAAAAATGATGCAACACACAAGCCTATTGGGATCGGGATCTCTGGCACACCAGGTCTGTAACACTGGTCTGAGAGAAGGGCACATTTTAACCATCCCTCCGGTTGTTTAATATGTGACAGTTGATTGGATTCATGACATAGTTCGATCTAGATAGTCGCTGATTATATATGAAATTTGTGATTGACTCTTGGAATACCAGAGAAGCATATAAGTTAAGACAGCACATCTGAACTCTTATACATACGATTGCGATGTTTGGTACCAGTATCTGAATATTCTGAGATTGTTTAAGCACTTATTTTTTTTTATTTGCATTTTATGTTGATCCTTTACTTCATTTTTTGGCTTTAGGATATTTTATTGATCAATTGCACTGGCACTTTATTGGCACAATATTTTAGAAGACTTCAACACTGTTTACTTACGCTCACACTAAGAAGCTTTTTCACGTATCTTGATTTATTGCACTGGCACTTTACAATGGAAATATGTATTCGCATCTTTTCACATACACTTTCCCTAGCAGCGCCCCAACCCACCCTTTTACTTTATACTCATCATTTAGCAACTGTTTGACAGTCGCAGGTGGAGGCAGCAGCTAGCACAACACACATCCCCATAGCGCGGCAACACCCCAATTTACATTTTTAGTCACCAGTTTCCTGTGATGTAATGCAGATGTGTAATGGGAAGGGGAAGGAGGGGTGGCTGCACGGAATGGCCGGGGTCTGCAGTGCATTGGGGTCTGAATGGGGGCAGAACTTTGTTGCATTCTTGCATTGCTACAGTTCCCCCTTCTGCATGCAGACTCCATAGTGCTACAGCCTCCTAGCCGCATCATTGTAGTCAGCTTGGGAATGGAAGACTGCAGGGAGAGGGGGTCTGACTACAACAATGGGCCTGACTTTAGTGACAGCAATGATGGTTATTTTAGGTACTGATGGCAAATGTGGGACTTACTCAAACAGCAGCCACTGGGATTACTTTAGATGAAAACAGACTGCAATATCCATCAAGCTGTAATGCAATTATTTAAAGCTCACAGGTCATGATTTAAATTGTCCATACACTAAACAATCTGATGGTACAATCCGCTTTAGATCTGCCAAGAAATAAATAATAATATGTAAGGGTCTCTGTATTTTATACAAATGCAATGCATTGTTTAGGAGTGTCCTCACATTGTTTTGGTAAGTCTGAAGGAGATTGTACAATGAGATTGTGTTGTGTATGGCCACCATAAGCCCCTGTTGGGAAGAAGCACATTAAAGAAGTAGGAGAGGGTCTGTTCCTACAGTCTAGCTTTGCGAGTTTGCACTACTTGTAATAAAGCTTGTTGGATATTAAATCAGACTTTCAGCTTAAGGCCAGGTTTACACTTATGCAAACACAGACATTGCATGTGATTCGCACCGCATTGCTGTGCAGATCACATGCGATGTCTGTGCAATGCAAATTCAGCAATACAAACTGTATGGCTGAAATCGCATTGCATTCGCACCAAAACGGTGCAGGACCCTTTTTTTGGTGCGCACCGGAATTGGATCTTACAGGTGTTCACACCTATGCAATCCAATTGCTTTTGACCATTTGACAGTTCGCACTGCGATCTGCAGACCAACCTGGGGTGTCATTAACTCTACATTGACACCCCCAGCGTTTCACAGATGTCGGTGTGAACCAGTGTGTGATTCAGGTGCACTGCGGGAACCGGCACTGAATCGCAGGGTATCCTGCATCGCACCAGTGTGAACCAGGACTTCAAGGGGTTGTAAACCCTCCCAGTTTTTCACCTTAATGCATTCTATCCATTAAGGCTGAAAACCTTTTTTGTTGCAGCAGCCCCCCAGAGCCCCCATTTACTTACCTGAGCCCGATCGGTCCCGCACCAGGGACGAGCCTAGCAGCTGCAGCCGTGGGCTCCATTCCTCATTGGATAGATTGATAGCAGGGGAGCCATTGGCTCCTGCTGCTGTCAATCAAGTCCAGTGACATGGGAGCCAGGGAGGGGGGCCTAGTCCTGTTGTCTGTGTCAATGGACGCAGCAACAGGACACGGGAGCGCGCCCGTACGAGTGACCCCAGGGAGAGCGCTTCTCTGACAGGGCACTTGAGAAGAGGAGGAGCCAGGAGCGCCACTGGTGGACCCCAGAAGAAGGGGATCGGGGCCACTGTGCAAAACCCTGCGCACAGAGGAGGTAAGTACGACATGTTTGTTATTTAAAAAAAAACAAAAAGCGAACCTTTAGTATCGCTTTAATGCCATGTTGTGTTGGGTTTGGCTTAAAGAAAAGGTGGCAACCCTATTATCCAGTATCCTATCCTACAGCCAGCCCACTGTCAGCTGCTCTCCCAGGTACGGTGATGGAGTGATGAACTGACAGCCACAGTATGCTGCAGGAAGAGGATAAGAAACTGTGCCAATGGATGTGCATTGTCACTCTCGCTGAGGGCTGCCTCATGAGAAGGTGCATTGCATCCCATACCCTTGTAACCACCCTTACCTAACCACCTCAGCCCCTGCAGTTGTTGCCTTCCTCCCCACCCTTCCCATAAAAAATATTTCTCCCAGGCTCCCTCACTCTCCACTGACAACCCGCTTTGACCATCTTGCTCCCTCCCTAATAAACATCCTGGCCACTTTTTCACCCTACTGAGAGCACATTGCTCTCTGCATACCTCCCAACCATCCCAGAATGGGCGGGTTTGTCCTGAGATTTCATTGAAATCCTGGCATCCCTCAGATCCAGGAAAAATCCAGGAGCCCAGAGCAGGAAGGAGTTCTGGCACTGGGCTCCATTAATCCCCCCACACCGATCTGGATCTGACCCCAGCGCAGTGCAGATGGCTCTCCTCTTCTCCCTTCTGCTGACTGCTTGGCACAGGGAATCTATAGTGTCTGAACCTAGCTCTCCCCACTCACCACTCTAATTTTCGCTCCCTGTGTGCCTCCCCCAGCACTCCAATCCCTCTTTGTGCCCCCTAATGCATAATTTTTGGCTGTCCTCTCCCTCCTGCCAGCTGCTGTGGGGCACAGGAGGATTGGGTTCAGGATGAAGAGCAGAGCGGCTGGTAAACATGTCACATTTGCCGGCCCCTTGCTTTCCTGAATGAATACATTGAGTGACTGGTACAGATCACTGCTGTGTTCATTCATAACTGAAGCATATTAAACTGGGTTTACTATGCTTCAGTTTGTGAATTAACAAAAGCCTCTGTACAAAGCCTTTTGTTCATTAACTGACCAATGCAGCTGAGACTCTGTCCTCAATCCCTTTCTCTGTCTCAAAAATGAGACCTTTTAGACCCCTGATATCTCACCAAAGCCCAACATTAGTGCCGTTAAATATGTAAGAAAAAAAAAACCTAAAAACTGTAAAACAAAAAAATATATATTCATATATAACATATACAGTAGCTGCTGACTTTTAACATTAGGACACTTACCTGTCCTGGAGTCCAGCAATGTCGGCACCGCAGCCGATCTTCGGATCGGATGGTCGAGTGCTGCTGCTGCCATTGAAGTTAAGGGGACCCGGAAGTGTAGATTTTCAGCTTCACGGCCGGGCCCCTACTGCACATGCAAGACAGGTTAGGTATCCTCTTACCCCCCCTCCCCCCGAAAGGTCCAAATGTGACAGCTAAGGGGGGAGGAATCCGACGAGCGGAAGTTCCACTTTTGGGTGAAACTCGACTTTAAGGATTTGTTTACACTTTGGTCTCTGAAGAGTGATCTGCATTTGGATTGCTTTACAGAGAGCATTTGACAGGTGATAAAGAGGAGTTGTATTGACTCTTCACCACCTGCTTTAACCACTTCAGCCCCACAATAGCATGCTGCAACCGTGTGCATTGCACACAGGCGTGGGGCACTTGCAGAGCAGCATCATTCACTTGAATGGGTCACGTTCAACAGAGGGTGAAGCTGTGCAGCAAAGAATTGTGAACGCACTATGTTTACACCCCCAGGTGCTGCTTCGGTAGCTAAAGAGGGTAGTGGTAGAGGCACACAGTGGATGCCAGATTGTCCCCTCCCAGCCATCATACTTTAACCACACCCACTTTAAAACACACCCACTTTTCGCCATGGCGCGCTACGCTCGCCACAGGTCAATCTCCACCCTAAATGTCCCTCATTCTCAATTTCAAAAGTTGGGAGGTATGTACTAGCTTTTTCCAGAAATGCTGTTCCAGACCCCGGAGAGTAAGGGACCACCAGCTTGGATTTCAGAGTGGCAAGAGGTCTGCTGGCTTTTGTAGTCCTCTACAAACTGTCCCCCTGCTTCCAACCTTGGGGACAATTAAAGTTTTTTTTTTGTTGTTTTTCTCTCCAGGGGATTAAAATACTCCAGTCTGGGGACTGAATTTTTTCACCAAGGACTTTGGGCCACTATTTCAATCTTTGCCAGCTAGTGGCGATCTAAGTTCACTGGCCAGTGGTAACAGGAAATAAGTTATTCTAGAAATAAGTTATTAAGACATTTCCCAGTGATGGGGACTTTCATTAGGGTTGATAAATGCATAGGAACTGTATCCCCAGATATTAACTTGTTTGATTTTGTCACATTGTATTGCTGTGCAAAAGGTTGCTTTTAAATCCATTTGTGTATTACTATTCTGCAGTTTCTTTATCTGCCATGCTTGCATGGCACATCACATTTTCAAAGACAAGTGTGTTGGTGAGTTTAATTCCACCAGGGTGGGTAATCATTGGGGAAGAAGAACCCAATACACAGAAGAACATGATACATTCAGCAGATCCTTTGGGGGTGAGCGCTACATTGGAAATAGAATAAATAATGCAACCCCTTCCTTCCAACTAGAAATACAGTATTTAGCATTTTATCAACTGCAATGGTTTTCTTTTTTGTTCCAGGCCAGAGTTCAGCTTTAGGTAACGTGACTATATAAAACAAGGGGGTCATAAAAATATAAAATCATAATGAGTTATAACTCTCACTGCCTACTGTGACTCACAAAGGTAACGGTCTGAGCCGGAAAAACAAAGCCTTACTTATATGTTCATTAACTTAACTGTAGATTTTTTACAATTATATGTATAGATGTTAAAGGTTAACCACCAAGGTGATATGGACTAACTCAGATAGGCAAAAGCTAGAGGCACCACTAGCTTTAGATGAGCTACAAGCTGCGGCCTGTTCTTTCTCTACCTGCAAGGCTCCTGGGGATGATGGCATCCCAATGGAGGTATACACTCAATATGGTGAAACACTGCTGCCTAAACTGTTGGAAGTTTTTAATACTTCACTGGAAGGGGGGCTATCTCCCAAGCTCCATGTCCAGAGCTAGTGTGGTACTATTGCTCAAACCAGGGAAGGATCTTGTTGACCCAGGCTCTTATAGACCTATATCTCTCCTTCAGAATGATATGAAAATCCTGGCCAAGGTTTTGGCACTACGGGTCAACAACGTGATCGCCTCTATTGTCCATTCGGATCAGGCAGGCTCTATGCCACAAAAGCCACGAACCTTAGACGGCTTTTTCTAAACATGCAGTTGTTTACAACGGGGGTCAGAGGGCTTTGCTATCCCTGGACGCCAACAAGGCGTTCCACAGTGTTGGCTGGCGGTACCTGTGGGCAGTGCTATCTATATTTGGCTTTGGGCCACAATTCATAGTCTGCGTTAGATTGATGTATGGATCACCCCAGGCTGCTATCCAGCTGTCGGACAGGATGTCCAGAGCTTTCGCGTTAGGCAGGGGAACAAGATAAGGCTGTCTCCCCTGCTATTCGCTTTTGAGATAGAGCCTCTGGCAGCCTTGATACGTAACAACCCACGAATCACTGAGTATCTTTTTATGGGGAACTACATGAAAAAATAATGTTATATGCATGATGCTTTTCTTGGGTGACACCTCCTCCCTGCTTGAAGTGATGTCAGTAATTTCAGATTTTGGCCACTACTTGGGTCTTACCATAAATTGGAAGTCAACACTGATGTTGCTAGATGAAGGATCCAGTCCAGACCACCATCTCCAGACACTTGCCCTGTTCCTGTGGTTTCCACTTTTAAATATCTGGGAGTACAGATCTCCCCGAGAATTCTAAACTGCTGTCAACTTAATATCTATCCCCCTACTGATTTAAGGATAAAGTCAATGTATGGCACAAACTCAAAATGTCGTTGGCAGGAAAAACGAATCTAATTAAGATGATATTAATGCCACAACTATTATACTTTCTTCATAACATGCCCATAGTGATCCCTTTAAAAAATTTCAGAGCAGTGAACTCGCTGTTCAGGCTACTGCTATGGAATACTAGTCCCCACAGGATAGAGCTGAAACTGTTGCAAAACTCTAAAGACAGCGGAGGATTAGCATTACCTAATCCCTAGCTTTACTATATTGCAGCTCAGCTGCAGCATCTGGTTGGCTCCATGTCTCCGGGCCCAACTGGTTCATCGGCCCACCTCATACTTGCTGGCACTGGTGCGCCCTCTCTTCCAGAGGGTTTGGAGGCACAGCTGTTCCAGAAATCATATAAACAAATGCCCTCCTTTGCACTTATCCAAAAAATATGGAACAAAAGCAGACAAATGCAGTGTGTAATCGGATTTATGCAGTATAGTCCCATATGGGGTAACCATACATATATAGAGCTTGCTAAATTACAACAGGGGTCTAGTGGTGCACCTTTGGAGTGGCACAAATGTCCCAAATCTTCAGTAATGTGAAACTGCTATATTTTGCTGAATTGCAGGGCAGGTTCTCATTGCCGAGCACTATGCTGTATTCCAATTGAGGCATGCAGTTAGAACACAGGGGGATTTGGGGGAGCGGGTACTTTCACCTACCCCAATTTTCCACTTGCTCCATTCCAGCACAGAAACAAAGGGCATAACCTCCCAATGCTACCAAATGCTACTACAGGAATATTTAAAAGCATATCCTACTACAGTAACATCCCAATGAGAAAAACACTTAGTTTCCCTAACAATGAGAACAATGGGAGGAAGCAGTCCAGGCCTTTACTTCCTGCTCGTTAAATGTCTCTCAAAAAGTGTCTCTGCTATATATTATACTTAGAGTACACTATACCCCAGTAAAACTTCACAGGATGGGTAAATTGGCAGATCCCTTGTGCAACAGGTGCAGGCGTGACCCAGGAGATCTCATACACCTAATCTAGCGCTTCCCAAAGCTCCATAGGTATTGGGGGGGGGGGGTTCTCTCGACACTAAATCGGGTGTTCCAGACAACCATACCTTTGGATCCAATATGTTGTGTGCTGGGCATCTTGGAGGAGGCGATCCCTGAGGAGCTGGTTAGGATTGCCTTCTCCTGAGCCTTGTTCCAGGCCAAGAAGGTTATTCTTATGGGTTGGAAATTGACTACCCCACCCACGGTTAACTCTTGGATAACATATATGGGTAACACCCTTATTATGGAGAGGTATATATTTCAACATTGGAGGAACCCAGGCAAGTTTGAAAGGCTATGGGCCCCGTGGCTTGATAACCATACAAGAGAGAAAGCCGCTCCAGGTGAAGATAATGACTCCAGAAAGCTGTGTGCATGTCCGGTCCGTGAGCCGGTATGTATGAAATCCAGAAATCCAGCTTTCTGGAGTCATTATCTTCACCGAGCGGCTTTCTCTCTTGTATGGTTATCCTCATCTTCGTGATACAGGCCAGCTCGGTGAGTGTTTCCTCCATACTTGTCCATTTTTTGAACTTTACAAATTGCTTAGCAAACAGGAGGATTCAGTCTTATGACTTTAATATGTCCATAATGGAAGTACAAGGCTCAGAGAACACTGAAATTAGTCGGATTTTCAGACCTCTAGACAATAACCCACTGAGAGACCCTGCTATAGACGTGTTTAAACAAGGACAAGATGATGTGTCTGGCTCTATTAAATTATTGTTTCGGAAATTGGAAAAAAAGTATGACCAAAGAAATCAAATGTTTTTGGGAGAAATCTACACTTTTGGAATACCTAAGGGTTGAACGTATACCTAGAGGGCTCCGGATAAAGAAATTTCCAACGTTTGATTTATACAACGAGGATCTTAAGAAACAATGGACTAACACTTTATCTGTTTGCTCCTTTGAACTTATAAAAATCATTATTGCATCTAAGGAGATGGAACTGGCTAAATTGAAAGAGGACATCACTTTATTTCAGCAGGAGATCTTGCCTTTAAGAGAGAGTCCCTTGTTTGAGGAGCTTGATAAAAAGCTGAATGACAAAATCAATAAAATTGAAAAGGACACAATAGAAGGAAAGAAAGAGAAGTTGTTAAGAGATAAGCTGGACTATGAGATGAACAATGTATATATTTGGAACAAAACAGGTCAATGGAGACAATATAGCAACCAACGCTCTAAAAAAAGAGTGAGCTTTTCTGAGACGGATACAGAGTGTCTAAATGATACTTTGGCGGCCACTGCATCTGATGCATCGATGGATCCCTCCAGCCTTTCGTCAACTACAAATGTTACTACTGGTTCAAAAAATGGACAACACAACAGAAAAAAGAAGTTTCACAAGAAAAAACAACCAAAGCCACGTGCAGAGGAGGTAGAAAGCATCAAAGATCCTGCCAAAAAGCGATACCCCCTGAGAGCTCAAGTGCCGAAAGACAAATAGAGACTGCATCAAATGTTATTAATCTATCTAGTAGAGTGTTAACTGGTAATGGAGTGTCTCTTTTGTCCAGAGGTCTTCATTTTTGCCCACAGGCTCATTTCAATCCTTTAGGAACCATTCTTGATGTAAAAAAATTTGTACGGGTGTTAACGTTAAAAATACATTTTTTTCAAGAAAATAGAGAGGAGACTACTACTAGTCCCCTTTCTGTTTCTGATGTGTCTATTCAGGAGCGTCATGATTTCAGGGATGTTTGTGCCGTTACTGACCTGGAGGATCTGTACTCGTCTGCTCCCCCTGTTCAGACTCCGGGAAGTGTCCGCCAGGCTTCTCTGGTCACTCCGTCTCTATTTTACCCAATCCAGTCCAGGTGTCCAGAAATGGACTAATTTCAAAAGTCTTTGGAGAGTGATTTATTTTTATTGTCCACCAGACCAACCACCCACCCTTATAAAGATAATTTAAATATGGCTGAGAGATCGGCTTTAAAGTCATTAATGGAAGATGATTCTGTAATTATAAGAAATGCAGATAAGGGTGGTGCTGTAGTCATATTGGATAAGGAAAGCTATAAAAATAAAGCCCTTAGGCAGCTGACAGATGAAAAGACTTATATGATCCTGAGACGAGATCCAACTAAGGAATATAAAGCTGTATTATTTATGTTGATTAGAGAGGGCTTATATCTAAATATATTCAGTAAGAAAGAAGCAGAAATATTGGTACCTGAACATCCTATTTTACCTATATTCCATCATCTCCCCAAAGTCCATAAAGGTATTTTTCCTGTGACTGGTCGCCCTATAGTGTCCGGTATTGGATCCCTTAATGAACACCTGGGGGAATGGTTGGATGCACAGTTGCAGCCCATTGTACAGAGCCTACCTAGTTTCTTAAAGGATACTAATCATTTGCTGAATGTTGTAGATCAGCTTATATGGCAGGAAGAGTATTGCTGGATAACATGCGATGTTTCCAGTCTATACTCTAGTATTCCCCATGTTTTGGCATTGGAGGCTGTACAATTTTGGCTAGATCAGTCAACTAACCTAGGTTTAGACGTCAAGGTGTTCATATTGGAAGCGCTCAAGTATCTACTGAAACACAATTACTTTTTGTTTGATGAGGTGTTCTACCTCCAGAGGTGTGGTGCAGCGATGGGGGCTAAGTTTTCACCCTCTCTCGCCAACCTTTACATGGGTTGGTGGGAACGGTGCCACATTTTTGGAGATAGAAACCCATATAGACAGCATACTTTTTTGTACTTGCGCTATATTGATGATCTGATCTTTGTTTGTCACAAGGATGTGAATTTGGAGTCCTTTTTGGGTTACCTTAATGACAATACATACAATTTACATTTCACTGGATGTAAAGAAGGCACCACAATTAACTTTTTAGATGTCATACTGATAGGTAATATAGGATTAAGTGTGGCCAGTAGTTTATACAGAAAGCCCTCTGCTGGAAATAGCGTATTGCACGCTCGTTCCAGCCATCCTCATCATACCATAAAAGGCATTCCCACGGGCCAATTCCTTAGGGTACGTCGCATTTGTAGTGACGATAACACATTTGAAGAAGAAGCTTCCAAACTTTATGCTCGTTTTTTGGCCAGAGGTTACCCCAGATGCTCACTAAATAGAGCTTTAAAACATGCCAGAGATAGAAAGAGGGTAGATCTTCTAAGATATAGTAAAGGAAAAGTGCAGGTGAATACCCAGGGTTGTCCCCGAATGATTCTGGGCTACAGCTCTGAGTATAATGAGATCAAACGCCTTGTTCACAAACATATACCTATTCTTTTTGGTGACCCTATTTGTTCACAAATTCTAGATAAAGGTATAAGTGTGGTTGCATTGGGTAACATGTTGGCCCCCAGTTTCTTTGACTCCGGGCAAAGAACACAATCTTATACTTGGCTTTATTGCAGAGGTAATTTCAGATGTGGAGGCTGGGACCCATAAGTGGACGTGAAAAGGAAATGATATAGAATCTTCTAGATGGGAGAAAGATAGAGACCGTACAAAATT
>BLSH010282563.1:1872321-1886428 GCA_018402905.1 Glandirana rugosa | reverse complement strand
GTACTCCACAGCGTGGCTGGCAAGAAAGGGTCTAAAAGAAGAAAAACTAATGACTTGGCCTCCTTGTTCACCTGATCTGAACCCCATAGAGAACCTGTGGTCCATCATGAAATGTGAGATTTACAAGGAGGGAAAACAGTACACCTCTCTGAACAGTGTCTGGGAGGCTGTGGTTGCTGCTGCACGCAATGTTGATGGTGAACAGATCAAAACACTGACAGAATCCATGGATGGCAGGCTTTTGAGTGTCCTTGCAAAGAAAGGTGGCTATATTGGTCACTGATTTGTTTTTGTTTTGTTTTTGAATGTCAGAAATGTATATTTGTGAATTTTGAGATGTTATATTGGTTTCACTGCTGAAAATAAATAATTGAAATGGGTATATATTTGTTTTTTGTTAAGTTGCCTAATAATTATGCACAGTAATAGTCACTTGCACACACAAATATCCTCCTAAAATAGCTACAACTAAAAACAAACTAAAAACTACTTCCAAAAATATTCAGCTTTGATATTAATGAGTTTTTGGAATCATTGAGAACATGGTTGTTGTTTAATAATAAAATTATTCCTCAAAAATACAACTTGCCTAATAATTCTGCACTCCCTGTATATATAATTGCGTTTTTATAGTTGGCCCCCCTACCTTTGTCTCTGTCCCCCCATGTGCCCCCCTAAATATGAAAGCAGGAGACGCCACTGGGTGCATGTACTGTCCTAGCATTTTAAGGGCCTCAAGAAATGACATGGACCATCAGTACATCAGAATTGATCAATTTTCAAATATATATATCCCATAGTTTGTAACTTTCACATAAACCAATTAATATACACTTATTGTGATTTTTTTTTACCAAAGCCAAGTAGCAGAATACATGTTGGCCTACATTTATTAAGGAATTTGATTTTATTGGATATGTTTTATAACAGAAAGTAGAAAATATATTTTTTTTTTTTCAAAAAATGTTTTTGTTTATATAGCAAAAAACAAAAAACCCAGTGGTGATGAAATACCACCAAAAGAAATCTCCATTTGTGTGAAAAAATGATATTAATTTTGTTTCGTACAGTGTTGCATGACCGCACAATCACCAGTTAAAGTAGCACAGTGCTGAAAAAATGGCCTGGTCATTAAGGGGGTAAAACCTTACAGAGGTGGTTAAAAGGAGTACTCTCTGTGGTATCTTTGCAATTATTTTTATGCTTGTAAATATACCCATGAGATTACCTGGCTCCCTATGCCCTTTTTTGAAAATAGCTAGCCTATTAGCCTTGAAAATGGCGAATCTTGATACTAAATGTGACCAATTATAGATTTCAAATGAGGACTGATGCTAAATTTGGGTTTCTTGGATTTCAAGGATTGAATAGAGCCAGCATACATCTCCAAAGAGGCTCAGCAGGCAACTGTAGTGTACTTCCTGAAGCCTATGCAGTAGAACTTCCTAGCTGTCTGCTTCCTGCATCACCAGCCAATTTCACACTTCTAATCTGCTTTTTTTCAGGGGTGGAGTTTTGGGGTTTTATCTCTTAAAGAAGAGCTATGGTCAAAATGAAGAAATCAATATGTTATACACCTATACAGTCTGTTAAACATGTCACTAATTGTTTTGCAAAAAGCAGTAAGAATGATGAGATCTCTACCTTGTCCGCTGCTCTCATATGCACTTCCTTTAATGAGGAGACCACTTTACTTCCTGGTTTTCTAATTGCCTGTTGTCTCGTTTTGCGTGCTATCTCTCTGCAGAAACGTCCTGGCATCACTGGGGGAGGTGCTCTTGTAGTACATGGAAATTTTAGGCATTTCATTATACACAGAAGTCTTGATTAGGCTCCGCCTATGTTTGGCATATGACGCCCCGCCCATTCCCACCTATGTCCCGCCTTTGCACGCCCACCGCTCTAGCTCGTAGCTAGGATTTTGCGCTGCCGGTTTACAAATTACCAAAGGAGAACACGCAGAGAGAAGCACACCGATTACTAGACAGATATGTGTGAAAACTAACCTGTACTGACTTGTGCTGTTTTACATAGCACACACCCAGCTATTGATTGGCAGATGGGCGTATGTTATGCAAAACAGACTGAGCATGATAGAAGGCAGGAGGACTGGGAGATAGACAAGCTAGTTCACTGAAAGGTTACCCATCATGACTAGTACTGTACAGCAAAGGAGGAATGAATAGGGGATTACAGACCACAATTGCAGCTATATGGTAGGAAAATAATCATTTCAGTTATTATGTTTATTACCATGTGTAACTTTCAGGTATTTATATGAGGAATTACTAAAATATGCATGTTGCCTTTAGTTGTACTTTAAGGCATTCTTCCAAGGCAGGTTTGTAACTCTTTGGTGGCTGTAAAAAATGTCTTAATACTGGCATTTTTTACATCAGGCCTATTGTGTGTTAGAGACAGCAATTAATCTGTTCTGGCATAACCAACTGGTGCTTTCCAGGATCAGCAAATCACACACAAGTTTGTATACTGCTGTTAACAATAATTAATAATTATTAATAATATTACCAATAATTAATATAAAAGTGAATTATTTAACAGGTAAGCTGCACTATACTTTTTATTTAGGAACCCACAAGACTGTTTATTTTAAATTATTTATCATAGCATACAGTAAATTTGTTGCACGTGGTACTTTCATTATTTTCATTTTTTAATTTCACATTTGTTTTGCTCAGTTCCCTGCAGGCATCAAAATAATGTACTGCATATTATTTTGACTTTAAATGTGTCAATTGGTGGATGCCCCACTAGAGACAAGGCTCTGCTTGACCTACTAATTACAAGAAATGCAGAGCTGGTTGCAGACATGGAAATAAGGGAATACTAAGGAAACAGGGATCACAGGGTAACTGCATTCACCATACTGTAAATAACAGGAAAAAAACACACGTGGGTAATACAAGAATATTTATTTTCAAAAGAGCTAACTTTAACAAACTGTGCTCCATGTTTCACAACATTAAATGGAAGGAAATTGTAGACAGAAAAAACACAGAGCATGGAAGCACTTTCAGGGCATCAGACAGTGCATTCCAATGGGCAATAAATATAAAAGAGCTAAAGCCATACCTGGGTGGCTAAACTCGAAGGTAAAAAAGCACATTCAAGAAAAAACAATATATCTTTTGAAAAATGTAAGGCTGAGGGGTCACCATCAGCATTCTAATAAGGAATGTAATAATAAATGTAAGAGTGCAATATGGGTACCCAGCAAATGAGTAACTGTAAGGACTATATTCAGTTTATTTAATTCTGAGAGCAGATCTGCATATGACCTTAATTATTTAAGTGCAGGCCTAGACTTAGCCCCTCACTGCGAGAGCTCCCAAGTGACTTGGGAAGGGGGGTACAGAGAGGTGTTAGGCTACAAGTGGGTACAGAGAGGTGTTAGGGGTTTAAGGGTTGCAGAGATTTGTAGTGGAGCACATAGATATACTAGGGTGTGCAGAGACTTGCCGGGGTGTGCAGAGGTGTGCTGGGGCATATAGAGAATGCTGAGAGATACAGAGGTGTGGGTTAATGCAAAGGAAAGTGTGCTGGGGGTACAGAGGTGTGCGGGGGGGTGCAGAGATGTGCAGCAGAGTACATGTGTTGAGTGGTGTTGCTAGTATGGAGGATAAAGAGGATTCTAGGGGGTGCAGAGGTGTACAAGAGGGTACAGAAGTGTGCTGGGGGTGCAGATGCATGCTGGGGGGCAGGATGCAGAGGCCTGCTAGGGGTAAAAAATGCATGCTGGGGAGTATGAAGACATACTGGGGGTGCAGAGGTGTGTGGGAGGGTGCAGAGGTATGCTGGGGGTACTTGGGGTTACAGAGTATTCTGAAGGGTGCAGAGGTGTGTGGGGGGTATGGAAGTGTGCTGGGGCAGTGAAGGTGTGCAAGGGGATGCAGAGGTGTGTAAGGGGGTATGGAGGTGTCCTGGGGTACTGGTAATTTTTGGGGGGTATAGAGATGTGCTGGGGTCCCAAATCAAGCAAAATGCACCTTCGCCTGTGTAGACAAAAATCCTCGTACCGGCCCTAGCTCCTGGTACCTTTATTGGGTCACTAGCTTTAAGTCTCTTCCTCCTCAGCCCTACCCCTCCCTCCTCAGCTTATTGCCATTTGCCCAGTTTTAGTCCTCTAGAGGATTCATCTGTGCAGTGCATGCCGGGAGCAGCCAATATTGCGGCGCCCATAGACCATCTGTGGGGAGAGGTAGCGGAACGTCCAAGTGTGGGATGGAGCTACAGAGCCCGGTACTGGCTGGACTTCCCGGGGAGGAGGAGGACACTAAACTCAGTGACTTAAACCTACCAGCAGCCTTCATGAAGAAGAGACACACTGAGAAGGACAAGCGCTGCAAATCCCTGGCCAAGAGCTGGAGGATGATGGATCGGGGGAGAGAGACACTGGGGACACCACCGGAGGGAGGAGGGGATACTCGAGGGGGGGGTTGCTAGAGAAACTGAATGTAGGGGAGACCAGGGATACCTGAACGCATGTAATGTGGGCAGTGCAGTATGTAGGTGGGGCTTTGTGTGGGTGTGACTTGAGTGTGGTGTGGGGACACAGGGGGCCCTATGATCTCCTACTCCCTGGGGGCCCTATGAGTTGTCAGTCCCCCTGTGTCATTGACAATACAACTCCAAAACAAGAGAAAATATTCCTATTTTGAAGATCTGTCTTTTAAATGCTTCTCCTTTTGTTTTTCAAATGTATCTGATTGTACACAAACTGATTTCTGCCATAGTGTTTATCTTTTATTACATCAAATGACAACACTTGATTCCAAATTAATTCAGGCTTACCAAAGACTTGTAATATTTCATACATCTCTTGTCTTCAGCACCTGGAATTTTATCCTACTGTCTATCATCTCATTAAAGGTGACCCTAAACCCTTGCTTAACTACAACCTGCTAAGCTCACCTCACCTCCAGAGGTGTGACATTTGCAAGCTTGCTCACCAGCACTGACATTGTCTCCTAGTCTTCTTCCAGATTTGACATTTTCAGCATTTTTAATTGGCCAACCTGAGATGTGTATGCACACAAGTGTTAATTCCCGGGGTCGTGGGCTGACGGCACTCAAGTATGGACGCTTGACTGAAGAGCTCCGCCAGCTCGAGGGAGAAATCACAGTGACGGGAGCCAACATCCGCGACCAGCGCGGCCTTGACAACTCAGGAGGGTCACCCAATCGAGATGTCCAGCAAATGAAAAGGAGAGGACCGGCCGCAGACGCTTATGGCTTTCTTCCAAAAGCCAGCCCCTCGGACAGGGCCTGAACAAGATGACGCCGCCGCGGCCGCAGCAAAGCCATGCACGGCCTACACTGACCTGGCAGTCGACACCCAGGGAGAACCAGGTAACTCTCTTCCTCCAACACCACTGAGGGTGCAGCTAAGAGGCAGTCCGACCAGTGGCTGCCTCTTCACTTAAGGAAATGCTCCTATCCTTAAAAGCCTCACCGCTAACGGATCTGTCCTCAATGATCTCTAAATTTTCCACTGACGTCCACAACCTGGATGACAGTGGAAAATTTAGAGATCATTGAGGACAGATCCGTTAGCAGTGAGGCTTTTAAGGATAGGAGCATTTCCTTAAGTGTTGTGTCTAACACTGGCTGGCCTGTAGTGGGGAAGGCCACCATGGATGACTGCAGGGCTTGGTTTCACTGTAGGGGACAGAATGGCACCTCTTTGTGTGTGGATGGTGGCAGAGAGTCCAACCGCATCCTGGTCTTTGCAGGACTGCCACTGGTCGGGCTGCCTCTTAGCTGCACCCTCAGTGGTGTTGGAGGAAGAGAGTTACCTGGTTCTCCCTGGGTGTCGACTGCCAGGTCAGTGTAGGCCGTGCATGGCTTTGCTGCGGCCGCAGCGGCTTCATCTTGTTGAGGGGAATCCCAGAGTCCAACCCACCAGCAGCACTTCATCAATAGGCAAGAGACCTTATGGTGGCCGTCATGCCCGACGCAAATCCCTCTGAGCTGACAATTGATAGAATACACAGAATAGCTAAACCGCCTCACCTAGCGGCATCTGTTCCTAGAGATGTGCTCATGAGGGTCCATTTTGTTCATGTTAAGGAAAAGCTGCTGAAAGAAGTTAGACAAAAATTGGCACTTCCTGTTCTTTTCGAGGAAATTCAGCTGTTCCCTGCCCTATCCAAATATACATTGCAATTACGTAGGCAGTTAAGCCGACTAACAAAAGCCATGAACAATCACAAGATCTAGTACAAATGGCACTACCCGGCAACCATACTAGTCATGAAATATGGCAGGTCTCACACCATCTCCTCCGTAACAGAAGGGATGAAATTACTTTTGCAATGGGGCATCATTGTAGAGCCACCTCACACTACCAACCCATCCTCCATTACGAAGTGCCCACTGCCACAGCGTGATACGCCGGAAATCAACACAGCAAACAAGGATGACAGCACCCATACCATTGCCTAAGATGTGCACGTAAAATTCTCCCCGACCATGCATCGGGTTGTTCACTTTGACTGTTCACCCCCTACGGCGGATCTATTAGTTAAAATTGTTCCCCCGCCAACTCAGATTCATTAAGAATTTGTTTTCTTTCAACTGACTCTAATCTACTGGAAAGTATTTTGTTTCAGCATTTCCCTCTTAACAGTGACCACTGGTGGACAACTACAACCAAGCTCATAAGAAAGCAGGAAACACGACACCTTCACCCCACAGTTTTTCACTTGATATTACCATCCAACAGTGAGTAGAGACCTAGCACTAAACACATAACCAACACCAGGACAATGCCAATCAACATCTTATCAGTAAAAGCGAATGGTCTCAACCATCCCGCGAAAAGACACACTATGTGGAAAACTGCCCAGAACTACAAATGCGATATGGTATGTGTCCAGGAGACACACTTCCTAGCCAATTCACCACCTAAATCCTAAATGTACTCACAGGGACTTCCCGCACATCTTCACAGCCTCTTTCTCCTCCAAAAAACATGGAATCATGATCGCAGTGAAAAACTCTTTGAATTTTCATCTTTACAACTCTATACTAGATCCAAATGGCAGGTTCATAATACTCATATGCTCTATCAACAACACGAAGTACACTATTCTAAACCTATACACACCAAACCGCCATCAACTGAAATTTCTGTACAAGGTCATGCGACAATTAAGACAGGTCCAACAGGGGCACACCATCATCTGTGGTCTGTGGTGACTTTAATATCGTTCCAGATACTCAAACTGATTCCTCCTCCTCAACCAAAAGGAGAGACCCCAACCTACAAAAATGTTTGCTGACTCCATATGAGCTATATGATGCATGGAGATGTCACTATGATACAGAAAGAGACTATACATATTTTTCACCGGTCCACAAAACATATTCACGCATTGACCTCTTTCTAGTAGATAGATGCATTTTGCAAATGTTAAGATCCTCAGAGATGCCCCTATTAGCATTTCGATTAACGAAACATATGCCCATGCCCCAACTACTATGTGGAGAGCAAATAACTACATACTCCAACACAACTCCCATTCCGTAACCCTTGCGAACCACTTTTTCCAAATTAACGTGGGCTCGGTGCCAGACCCTGCTGTGGTGTGCTCATAAACCCTTCATCAGAGGGATTCTTATACAGTTGGGATCAAAAAATAAAAAGGAGAGGACACAGCGTGTAGATTCACTCTTGGCCCAAATTACAGACTTAGAAAGACAAGATAAAGCTAACCCACAAGCCTCACAATCATCTAAACTCTTGAGCCTCAGGCAGGAGCTACGTGTACTCCGATTGGACTCATTTAACAAGATGCAAAACAAAATCAAAGCATCTTTCTACTCCACCTCCAACAAAGCAGGAAAAGCACTAGCTCGCCGTATCAAAGGATACCGCATTAAGTCCAGAATTGAATATCTGATCCATCCCCATTCCAAACACAAACTTTCAGACCCCCAAAAAATTGCAGATGCATTCAGCACATATTATAGTGATTTATATAACCTGGCCAGCGACCAAACTACCCACCAGCCAACCTCTGAAGATATTGACTCTTTCTTTGAATGGGTCAAACTACAGAAACTGATCACTTCCCAACTAGAACAATTGAATGCCCCATTCACACCACAAGAGATTCAATCCACTATTAAACAAATACCAGCCAGTAAGAGTATTACAAAAAATGTGCCAAAATATTGGCTGCACACATGAGCATGTTCTTTAACAATCCTGCCTCCTCTTCAGTATTGCCTTCTGAAATGCTACAAGCTACAATAATAACTTTGCACAAGCCAGGGAAGGAGCCAAACGTCCCCCAAAACTTTAGACCAATCTCTTTGTTGAGCCTAGACAATTTATGTGTAAACCATAGCAACACGCCTGATAGACATCCTTCCAACTCTGATTCACAATGATCAAACAGGTTTCACAAAAGGCAGACAAACATTGGATGCCACTAGACGACATAATATACACCATGCGGAATCCATCGGAACGCCTTCTCTGCTCTTATCTTTAGACGCAGAGAAGGCGTTCGACAGGGTCCACTGGACCTATCTTCGGAAGGTCCTCCATAAATTCTAATTTCAGGGTACTATACTTACAGCAATCATGGCCCTCTATACATTCCCATCCGCAAAAATATTTACTTCAAATTCACTCTCCCACCCGTTCAATATTAGCAACGGTACTAGACAGGGATGCCCACTCTCACCACAAATTTTTAATTTAATGATGGAACCTCTAGCAACCCATATAAGATCTAACCCCGCAATTACAGGATTCAATGTAGGACAAAAAACTCACAAGATTAGCCTTTTTGCAGACAATGTCATTCTCATGGTAACTAACCCGGCTTCTTCCCTGGTGGCAATACAAGAAACTCTAAAGTGGTTCAGCAAAGTATTGTACTATAAAGTTCATGAAGCAAAGTCTTGCATTCTAGACCTAGTAATAGACTCCACAACTAAACTCCTACTACAAAATAAATTCCCCTACACATGGGCAGAAGAAAGTATTTCCTATCTAGGAATCCAACTCACTAAAACAGTCACAAAACTCTTTGCAGCGAATTACAAACCATTTGCCACCAACCTACAAATAGCCCTTAAGGCTCTCACCAAACATGAATCGTGGTTAGGAAGATTGGCAGCATTTAAAATAATACACCTGCCACAAATATTATATCTCTTCAGATCCATTCCTATACCTATCCCCAAACTCTTTTTTTAAATCAATCCTATCCGAACTGAACAAATTTGTTCGGCAAGGAAAGAAACCTAGATGTGCCTGCACTTACCTCACAAAACACACTATCAGGGGGCAAAGGACTCACTGACCTAGAGGATTACTACCTAGCCTCAATACTGTCACAAGCAAAAGACTGGCTTCAATCTAACATATCGACCCTATGGAGTTCAATTGAACAATCAACAATTCCCCGTACGAACCTGTAAACTTGGTTACTAAGTATCCCCTACCACCCCCAGGTCTCCTCATCGCTACCACCAACCATGATAGCCACAGCCCAGGCATGGCATAGATTAACTAACCTAACAATATCCACACAGGTTAGAATCTCCCCAACTGTTCCCATTAATGCCCTGACCCAACTAACACCGGATCTAGGTTTATCACATTGGCAACAAAGCTGTATTACCTACATCCAAGACCTACACTCAGGTTCCAAACTCAAACCTTACCAATAACTTCACTGGGAGCACAACCTCCATCAATCAGAACTCTTTACTTACCTCTGTATAGAACACTGTATCAAAGGCATGAAAGACCCTTCTATACCATATTCATATGACAGCGTGGCAATACCTTACAAACCCAACTTATTGCAAAGGTATATCCCTCTTTTATGAAATTTTTTAGAACAAAAAATAATTTTGCAAGGTCAAACCATACCTCAAATGGGAATCAGATCTGAATAACCAATGCACTGACAACCAATGGAAAGAGGCTATTAAATCAAGTAAACAAAATGTTTAGCTTTATGGGAAATGTACCACAAAATAGCTTTAAGGTGATACCCAACACCCGATAAACTGGCCTCATTTGGCCCCCAAAACTCAGAGGCATGTTGGAGATGCAACAGTTTAAAAGGGAATATACTACACATATTCTGGCACAATGCTGCAACCCTTCTGGACAACAATATTTTACACACTAGGTGACATAACAAAACACCACATTCAACAAACTCTGGATCTGGCCCTACTAAACCTTACAATTGAAAGCATACCTCTAAACCACAGAGCAATTGTGACACATACTCTCCTAGCAGCAAAACTAAGTATCACTACGCTATGGAAAACAACCAAAGTCCCTAGCTTAAAAGACACATTGGACTTAGTGAGTCTACACTCCTCACATGAAATCGCCTTAGCAAGCAACAGGGGATCATACCCCCCAATATTAGCCCAATGGCAACTCTGGTCAAGCTCAAAGACACCAACTTGACCCCACACACCAGAAAACAATAAAGAAGGTGCTAGCTCATAATGAACACACGCATTACTATTACCTGAATAAAGTTAGAATCCACACATACATCTTGGTAAGAATATACTTTTCTGACATATTGCTACTGCTTTTACTACATAAAAATACACAACACCTCACTCTTCTCGCCACAGCATGAACCCGCTCAGGGGTGGCGAGACGAGGGGCGAACTGACCACCAACGAAAAATGAGAAGTGTAAGTACGATTGAGGGTTGAAGACAATTTGCTTAAGTACTAGTTTAGTAATAATATAGAACTTTACTATGAAAAACCTCAAATAATGTTTCTTCATGACTGTTACCTTTGTCATAAGAATTCATGTCATACCAAGTCATGCAACATTTCTGTAACGTGTAAAAACCTAATAAAAATGAATGAGAAAAAAATGAGTTAATTCACCATTGCACCAAGGTATGTTGAGAATTTACAATGGGCAGTGTACATTCTAAAAAAGTTTGCAAGTAGACAGAAGGTTTTATTCTGCAATAAAAAGCCTGTCTGCTTGCAATTTATTTTTTATTTTTTTTTGGATGTAAAGTTCTGCTTTGATTCATTACTGTAATGTAGTCAGGCTGCATATTCAGTACTGAATATGCTTTTTTTACTTTTTTATCTGCTAAGTGCTGTAGCAAGGGTGGAAAAATTGTTTTGAAAACACTAGGAGAGTCGGTCTGCTGTTTCACACACAACCAGAATCTTACCTTTCCAACATGCTCCCCAAACCCTGCTCAGATCATCAGCACTGCTAAGGGAGTCAAGAGTGATGTTGATTATAACGGTAGTAAACCCGCACCAAAAAAAAAATATATATCCCTGCAAGACAATAGCATAGTGTGTTAGTATGCATCGCATACTAATGCATTATGAAATACTTACCTTAGAACGAGGCACCTGATGCCCGACTCGGTCAGCACTGAGGGAGTTGACGTGATATCCATGTTCTTTCTTCTGGGTTCATCACTCCTGTGCATGCGCTCTGGAGTACTTTGTTCCGGAAAGGAGCTCCGATTTTCCGGCAGCCTCCGCTGGATCTTCAGAGTGCATGCCTTTAGCGGCTGCATGCCGTACAGGTTTAGGAGATATTCATTTTACCTACAGGTAAGCCTTATTATAGCCTCCTTATGTTCTACGCTATTTTGCGTTAAATATTTCCTTATGCATAATTACCTTGCTTAAAAAAGTTAATATGGTTCTGGTGTATTTAAATTATTTTTTCTTAGCACGTTTTTAATATATAAGGAGTAGAATAACTGTGAAAATGTGTACCTTGTACAAGTAGAATTTTGCAAATATCCTGCATAGTTATCATCAGGTATGTAGTCACACGTACTAATAAATACCATATATGTATTTGAATATACTGTTAAACTATATATACCGTATACACCTTTAATCAATTTTAATTTCATCCAACACAGCTATGTGTTCTCCAAGTAAATCCCCATCACCATTTGGTATCACCTGTAGACAAAATTCTTCACTTTGGCACTTTTTGTTATTGTGTTATTTTGGGCTTCTTGTGTAATTCTGCACTTTAACAATGACCCACTATCAGTTGTCTGATTAGTTATTTCATAAAATAGACATTTCCTCCAACCATATACACCAGCTCCTAGGGCAAGACACAGACAAGCTGCAAATGCAGCAGCTATCACTACAGTGGTTGTACTGTACTTTTGAACAGTTATGGTGTAAGCATGGCTAGTGTCTTCCTCCTGAACCCTGGGACTTCTCACATGAACCAAATTATATACATCTAACCTTTGCCCTTTTTTTATCAACAGAGCAGATTGCAATATAGGTGATGAGGCCCTGGTCTGCAGTCTGGTTTTCCAACTTAAATATGAAGATCTCCCTGCTGCCTGCATTCTTCACTTTGATGTAAGAAGCTTTGATGACTGTAGTTCTGGAGAAATGTTGCCTTAAAATGAATGGATTGACACTTATTTTCGAATGTCATAATTTTAAGCTGAAAGAAAAACAAAAGTATGACTTAACTTAAGCTTTTCCTATTTGAACCTGTACTCCATTTTAAACTTTAAAAGGAAAAAGTAATGTCCAAAAGGAGACAGTACAAGGTGCCTGCTCATGGCTAAGTGCCTCAAAGTGTCTTTCCACTACCCAATAAAAGTGACCTTACTGACCACTACGATTGGACTGCAGCTAGTGTGGTAAAGCTATGAAGGCAGAAAATTGGGCTCCAGTAATAAAGTAAAACTAAATCAGAAAGGACACAAATGAAGGCTGATTGTCTACTTATGGTACTAGAGATCTTTCAGTATCTGCTGTTAGGTAGGTCTATTTGTTTTAGAAGTTTAAACAGCAGTATAGGTCTACTTTACATGTCAAATGTATGCTAAATGCAGTTATATAGTTATTTCCATACACTGAAAACAGTTAATAGAAAAGACAAATCCAATTTTTCAGTGACAAATGTAAAAACATTTACAGTTACAGATTATTATAATAAAAGCTGTATATCTGTCTGATTAGGTATAGTAACAACAATGTGTTCAACAATCTGAAATTGCAGCCTCCAGTCCTTCTGTGTTAGTACATGAGCCCACTTAAAGTCTAATGTAGACAATTCTGTCAAGTACTAAAGTAAATCTAAAGCCCACATTTGTTTTAACTTTTGAATAGTGTGTGCAAGTGTTAAAACCCCAGTCAGGTTTTTATTGCCGTATGTGTAATCACTGTATTTCCCCCTCCTTTTTGTCCCAATGACCACTGTCACTGGGACAGACATGGACTTTTAGCACCCTCTTAGATAAGTGCTAAGTTAGGTAAATTTAGCTTTGGTCTCACTGTATTTGAGCTGCATGTGATTATTTTTGTCTGTTATGTGTTTCATTGGCTGCAGGGTTGACTGTTTCCCCCTGTCTGTCTGGAAAGGTTCTGTAATACAGAGGGCTGGGAGTGCCAAATTAGCAGCTGCATATTCAGGCAGCCCTGGCCAATCCCTGGGGAGGATATGCTAAGATGGTGGTTTCTAAAGTTTATAAAAACTCTGAGACCTGGAGAAGATGGGAGAAGAGGGAAACCATGGCCTGGAGGGCTGTTGCCCTTCTGGGCAGGCCTGCCATGTGTCTGTTGTTCAACAAGGTCCCAGCTGGGCTAACTGGGGAGCTTATTCTCCTGAAAAGTGCTGGAGTTGACTGGGGGACGTTTTGCCTGGGGATCTGGTCTAGTATCACCGAAGACAATAAACAAAGAGAAGGCGCCTCTAAATGCAGAAAGTTTTATTACAATAAAGTAAGCACAGGATGATTACACTCACAGATTGGAAATCCTTGGAGAGCGTGTCCGCACTTTTGTCTGTGGATAGACATATATGGATAGCAGTGTCTATTTCCTGCGGGTCTCTGTGTGCTGGTCATCCGTGGGAGGAAAGTCCATCGATCGGGGCGACCGCCTGCGGTCGTTTCTGTGTAGTTCCCCTCGTGGCAGTAAGGATGGTGAGGAAATCCCAGGATCTTTGCAGGGGGTCAGTTGAGGTCGTGAAAAGTCCTCTTATTCGAGGGGTCAATCGGGTCGACCCTGGAACAACTTGTTGTCTGTGTACCGTCCGGACGGGTCTTCCCGTTGTCGG